>JAHLSL010000020.1:23061662-23322702 GCA_025920805.1 Petroica traversi
GAGAGGAGAGGAGAGGAGAGGAGAGGAGAGGAGAGGAGAGGAGAGGAAGACTTTTGTTTGGGAAATCAAAATGTGAGAGATGAAGGTATATCATAGACTATTCAATAACACCATCATTATACATGTCTGGCTGACTCTTCCTATCAGTGCACATTTGCCATAACATGAATTTAAATCAACCCAAGGATGAATGGCATTTGGAAGAACATTTTGGTATTCATAGAACCTCCCAACATGGCACTTTTGAACGCTTTTCTAAAATAGAAGAATTGGGCAGACTACATTGAAATATTCATGAAGGATAATGAAAAAAACCAGCTGTCAATGACAGTGTTATAGGTTGGTTAATATTGTATGATGAGTGTGTTACAACCATAAATAAACAATAAGTATAAAAGATAGTGAATATAAATAATCATTAATATAAGTAATAAATTATAAAATATAAGCTCAAATGGGTGATGGGATAGAATCAGGAGAGGCACCAGTTATGGAATGGTTTTCTGTCCTACACTTTGGTCTCTCAAAAAGCTTTCAGAAACTGATATTGTTATTCTCTCCTTTCAAATCCAGAACAATGCAGTATACTGTGCTTCTTTCTCTTTCAATGCGCACTAATAGCATTTCAACAATATGCTATTGTAATAAAAAATAGCAATTTCGACTTTCTAGAGGGTATGAACCTTAAATGGGCACAAAAAGAACAAGCCAGAAGAATGTGTTGCCAATAACGCTATTTTATTCCCTAAGACTAAAAGTAACTTGTGTGAGCCCTGTAACTGCAGTAGGTTTAAATGCAACTTTCAGCCTCAGACTTTAATCACTGGGGAAAAATGGTACAATGGTTTGATCGGTTGTATATGTGAAACATTAAATATGGGGAGGAGAGTGAGAAATCTTCCAAAGAGAAAACACACAAAGAAACTCAGCATCACTATTGTAACCTGGTGAGACTGATCTAACCCCCTGCCAAATCCTTCTCTCCATTAGTGTGCACAGAAACAAGCATTACCCTTGGGAAAGTTCCTGGAGGTGCTCTCTCCTTAAACTGGTGCTCAGTATTCACTAAGCACCTTGACAAGAAACCTGCAGGACACTAGTGGAAGCTCTCAAAAAGGTGGAGAGCTTGAATCATTCCCTTATGACTTTGTAGGTGCCTGCACATAGGAAAACATGAAATATTCTCATCAAGGAATTCTCATTCACTCCCTGTTTACACGATGCCTTCTGAATTTTTCTTATCTAAACAACCGACTGTGTCCATCCAATGGACATACCTTAAAAACCCCATCACAGCTAGGCCTTTGAACCCATTTATTATCTTGGCCAATCTTCTGGTGCCCCTACCAGCCTGAACACATTTGTGAACAATAGATGGCTGTTGGCTGGCTGCAGTGCAGATGGAGACTTTCACAGCAAGGTGCCTTGTCTAGAGAAGCTGCTTGAAGCCTATTAACCAGAGCCATGACTGAATTCAGATTACAATTGCCCACTCAGGAGCTATGGCACTCCTGTCCCTCCTCACTAGCAGTTTTCCCATGCCAGGAGCAGGTAAAGCAGCCAGGACCTACAGTGCATCACAAGACACTCAGGTGCTGTGTTAAAAAAATATTCTCTGCAGAACAGGAATCACAGTACAGCAATTTCAACCAGATGTTTGAATCCTACACATCTTTCTTGGCACTTCCCTTCTTGCATCCCTAGTTTGGTATGTCAAGGTTAAAACACTTATCTCTGCTTTCCAGGTCTTGTGGAATGGTGTTTATTAAGGACTGCTTCTCCTTGACTGGTTTGGCTTTATCACTACTAGATTTTAAAATGACTCCTCTGTTGAGGTTTGCTTTTTCAAAGCCAGAAGAAAAGTCCTGGCCATGCTCCTATTATTTGAGATAGTGGCCAAGAACTGGAGAAATCTTCTTGCCTTCCCATCATTTGAATGGTGATTCGGGGGGATGGTTGTGTAAACAGCAGCATGGATATGAGCTCATAGCCCCCAAAATCTTTAATAAAGAAATAAGACTCACTTATTACAGCCAGAGGTAAGTAGCCAAGTGATATGGTTATTTATAAACTTTTGATATGTCTGTCATTTTTAGCTATGCTTAAAAGCAACCTTTTAAAATGATGTTTCAGGAACACAGTCAACAGCAAGGCGAGCTGGTCTTTGGCTTGATTAGATTTTGCTCCCTTTACCTTGATGAAACGATGGCTTATTAGCATTCCAAAATGAGTGTGCTCTAAATGTAAGTGGATTTTAATAAAATCTTTTTGAGGAAATGTCAGACTGTATTGGGTACGTCTCCTCCATGCCCCCCCCCTCCTTCCCTGAATAGCAGAGTTCAGCAAGGAACTGTGCCAAAATAATGAGTGAGGGAATTTCAGAGTCAAGGTAAAAGATGAGAAATAAATCCTGCCAGCAATAATGTCCTTGTGGTTCTGCCACCAACAGCTTAATTCAGTGCCTTTCCTTTGGTTTTGCACCAGTGTAACCAACAAGGCTTTGACTCCCCGCATTTCTCATAACTACATTAGCACTTAACACCACAAGCTGGAGGCTTTGCTGGTATGAATTGGTTCGAATTGGCTCAGTTAATTATACTGGCTGGAAAACTCATGCCAAGCAGTTTTACTCTGTTGTGCACCCTGGATTTTTTGCCATTACTAAAGCTGTGCACAGATGGGCCATAGGAGGTTGAAGTGCCCCGAAAAATTTTTACCCAAGATGAAACAAACCCAACAAGCCCAAGCCTCGAACAGTCAAAGTATACCTGCTTAAATTAAATTAAATATTAACATCCCCTGCTTTAGCGTTACACTGTGAATGTAATATGTGCACTGTTAATGAACCGCAATTTATTTACACCTCAAACAAAGAGTATCTTCACTGCCCTAAAGTAGTTAAATTGCCCTCTTCCTAGTGAAATTTATTGCCATTTAAACATGCCAAAAGGCCATTCTGCCGGTCATTACAAAAATCTATCATTTCTGCAACTGCTGGTATCCTGTTCTGTGGTCAAATTCAATCTGAGAAGGGTCAACAGAATTTTTCCACCAAATGCTTCCCTCTTGCCTGTCATCCATTTACTTTTGTCAACAAAAAGGGCATTACTACCAAATGAAATAGAAGATCCTCTTAAGACCTCTGGTAAACAGCGAGAGCTTCTCTGACACATCACATCTTTTCTGCTTGCAGATGTGTGTGAGTGTGTGTTTGTGTGCTAGGACCAAAATACTGAATGCATGAGCAGGAATTTTGTAATTTGTCAAGCTCTTTTTGCTCCAACAAGCACTCACGCTTTTAACTACTGTGGATAGTTGTGCAATATTTTCAGATTTCCTCTATGAAAACAGTTTTTAGAATATGTTTTCCATTGGGAAATTATGACTGCATTAGTAACTCAGACCTTTTTCATGTGGCTCTTCTGCTTTTCTTCTATGTGCACAACCAGAGCATATGCCAGGACTTGTTTCACATCACATCCAGATTTTAGTTAGGTATCTAAAAATCCTAGGGAACAATCTAGTTAAATATAATAAAAATATTATTAATAATAAAACCAGCACAGTGCCCTTACATTTTTTTTTTTAATATACAAGTGACAGAAAACACAAACCGAAATTAAGTCAAATAGCTCACTGCTACTAATCAGCATCCTAATTAATTGAAGGACCCCAACACTGCACTCCATTCTCCTGGCAGACTATTAAACACTTATTATTACCCCTAATCCTTCTCACAAAGAGGTAGGACACTGACATTTTTATACACATAAGACAGGGAGAAGTGAAAGGCAAGGAAGAGAGCCAAGTGTGTAGCTTTGAGGTTTCCCTGTAACAGGAATACTGTGTTCCCTTGGTCTGCAATTTATTTGTCCAAAACCCTGCAGGGAACAGAGCCTGGGAGAGAAAGCAGGGAAAGGATTTGGGTGCTAGCTGGGAGAAAGGAGTCTGAAAGTGTTTCTCCGTGCAAGTAATGGCTGGACACAGGATTACTAGAGTAAGGAAAACCATGAGAAGGTAATCAAAGTAGCAAAGAGCAAAGCCATGAAGCTCCTGATGACATGGAATACCTAAAGCATTCACTACAGCTCTGGCTTCAAGCAATGGTCTCAACAAAACATTTAGGGATACACTGCCATTTCTGAGGTTCTTCCTCAGCAGCAAGAATATTTTTTAGGTGGAGCCAGCTAATGTTCACTGTATTTTCAGTTTGTCGCATTTGTTATGCCTGAGGATAAATGGTAACAGTATATTCATACATCTTATCTCTCCTTGGTTGTTTTTTCATGAAGACAAGTTAGGATCAATCCGGAGAGAATTTTGGCCTTTTCTTCCCATTTTTGACCACTCTAGGGCAGTCCTAGGAGAAATCCTGTGGGTGTTGATCCCTTTCCAGTAAGAAATGGAAATTTTTCATTTTCTATAACAGAGCAATATGTTTTGATGAACCATAGTACAAAGATCCACTTTTTCCCCCCGGTGATTCAAGGAACTAAATTCGCACGTAGCAAAGAACATGGCTTCTGTTTCTCTCACAGCAAAATATAATTCCTATACTGCATCCTATCTCATGTGTATTCCAGTGGCCAAGGGATTTTACTTGAAAAAGCTCTACCTGATGTTACGTGTGGGCTTTCTGAAAGCCAAGCACTCAGATGCAGCATTCAAGCTGAGTAAAAAAGTTGGTAAGGGCAAGAGGCAGTGAAAGAAACAGTAACAGGACAACACTTTAGTTAAGAACTACCTGAGCTCTGCTCAGCTTTCTTGTTCAGTCTGTTTTTCTGTATGTGAACACACAATGATCAGACCCTCCTCCTCAGGAGTGCCAGTTGGATAATGGTGAGAATACTGAGAGATTTGGAAAGCTCATGTGTCTCGTAATTTTATTTTTATATAGGAAGCCAGAGTTCTCAGCAGACACATTTAATTAAAAAAAAAAAAACAAACTCATGTACTGAGCCAAAATTTCTCTCAAGCGCTTTTGTTTGAGCTCTGAAGCAAAACCATCTCTAAAAGAATCTCCAAAATCATCTTGTCAAAGTTATACAAATGTTAACAATTTATTCAAAGAAAATGAAATCTGCTGAGGTGAGACTGGGAAGTGTTAAAATTTAATGAACGTAAAAATATATGGCCTTGCTTAAACAGAACAGAATTTCCTTGTGCTGGCTACACTCCTCAATATTCCCTCCTCTGATTTTTAATCACTTTCAGATTTTCAAATTATTTTTCCTGTGCTGGAAAGATGAAGAGGGTTGTTTCCCTGTTTTAATGCAATGCAGGTGAGGAGAACAGTCTGTGACAGCTTATATCAATTGCTTGTCTTGATTTTTCAGAAGAGTTGGCCAACACAGAGGAAAATAAGGGCAAGTGAGGTGCCCCTCTCTTCAAATGACAACAAATATCCCTTGTGTCTGTCCTCAGGGAAACATCCTGTGTGTGGGCAGAGGAGAGGGAGAATGAGAGTTAGGCATTCCAGCACAACTCATCTCCACCTCACTGTGATTCCTGTTCCTGGGAGCACAGGCTGCCTCTAGTAACTCATATGGGGCAGATGCTCCTGGTGAAAGGGCAGTGACCTCTTCAGGTGGCAAAATCAGATCTGTCACAGCTCGGCTGGCAAAGTCACGGTGGATTTGTTGGTTTTTCTGTACAGTTTTGCTATTGAGTATGAGGAATATAACTCTATCTGGAACTTTTGCTCAGCTTGGTCTCTGCTGCAGTGGTTTGCATTGCATATGCATAACAAATTTTTCAAGTTGGATTAATGTGAAAGGCAGAAAATTAAAGATATTATGAGAACTGAAGGCATAAGGAATTTTGTCTCTGTCAAATAGCAAGACCTCTTGCATACTCATCTGTGCTTCAGACATGAGGCATGAGATGAATTTGGAAAAGGATTTTCATGGCAGGACAAATTCTCAAGTAGGAGCACTTCATCTAAGAAGCAATTTGCCTCACCAATAATTTTTCAGTATTTCCTTTGTCATTGCTGAAGGTGTGTGTGACTGTAAGCAAGTTTTGTTTTTCACGCTGGCTGGATTTTGTTTGTGGTTTACAACTCAGGTGAGACCCTTATCTGTACGCAGGTGGCATCCCTGCTAAGCTGTAAAATGAGCAGGGACCTCAGAAGCTGATACTGAAACAGAGGGTACAGGGTCAGAGCAGGATGGAAAAATAGACTGTGTGGAAGGGAAAAAAGCTTACATAAAAATGAATATATATGATAACTGTGAGTGCAGTCAAAATCATACAGCTCAGGATGGCCTTATCCAAAATTCATTGAAATCAGCTGAGGACATCCTCACACACTCAAGGGCTCTGGGTCAAGATTTGCATCAATGAGTCTCATTTTGCAAATTTTATGGTTAAATAGACCTTGCATTATGTTTAATTTTATTTTGCTCCCAAGGAAGGTGGAGTGCAGAACAGTGTCTGCCAAGCACAGCTCTCAGGCATTGAAGCTGCAGGACAGATTCCCAGCTGGCAGAACCATCCCCAGTACTGGGATTTCTTGCATATCAAAAGGAGCCAAGAGAAGGAAGTGAGATATTGTCAGTCATACAGATCATGACAGACTTTCTATTTTAATCCACTGAGTGTGTTCAGGGCTGCCAGATAACATAGTTCATCGACAATAGTTATTTTACACAAGTCTACCTGTTTCTCATAAACAGCAAAAAGTCATGGCTTGGCCATAATACAGTTTAAAAAGTCAGAATTCCAGTTTTATGTAATAGGGAAGATGATGACCTATGTTTCTCTAATTAATATCAAGATGCCTGATTTGAAAAACTGAGTCAGATAAACCTATCATATTTTGCAAGAAAATATTTTAAATTAGCCATCTATGTTTAATAATTTAAAAGCATCAAACCAACTAATGTTATCACATCAGCTGGACAGGGTTAAACTCATCAAATATATCCTGGATCCAAGCAACTGACAAATACCACCACTCCTTATAAAAATCCCAAGCTTCCTGTTTTTGTCACTGCTGTCTAGGCTGTGACAAACACTGGGTCTCAGGCAAAAAGGCCCAAAGCATTTAATGGCATCAAAATATGAATATGAGCTTTGCTTGACATGTTTCCAGTAAAGGACCTGGCCTGACAGCTCATGGGCATCCAGAATTATTGCTTGCCTAAACGTCGAATAACATAAACCCTCAGAAGTCAAATTCCACTTTCCAAGTACCCTAATAATTCCTCATATAGCAGCTTTCTTCCTATGAATGTATGCTAAGCTAGAGAAGTCAGCAGTGCTGCTTGCTTGGTGTAAAAACGGATCTGATCCTGGTCATATTAAAAGTGTCTTTTGTTTCTTAGGTGGATATCCATCAGTTGTTAAGATCTTGATTCATGGCAGACCTTGCAAACAGACAAGGAATGGTTTAAAGAGGCACTCAGCCAGCCTCCAGCTAATTCTGATTATCTTCCTACCACTGAACCACAAGCTGAGAACTTTTGTATGATGTAGCAAGGCATTGAATCTTGTTACAGTGCAAGTTTTTGTTAATGTATTTTTGGTGCATTGTGTAAGTATGGAGATCACATAAACCCAATGGACTTCTACCAGCTTATTAAAAAGCCATCCTACTCTTCCATGTCTTCCTCATTTGTGAAGTGAGGTAGGGAAAAGTTTGTGATTCCTGAGGCTCGTCTCTACTTTCAGAATGCACTTGTTGTGAGCTGCCTTGCAACAGCTTCGCTATCAGATGGAATTTCCATCTCTTCACAGGCTTTGTTTATGGGCTGCATTACCACAATGACAATAAAGAACTTAAATGCTGCCCCATATACACAAGGAGAGGGGAAAAACGAAGGTCTTTTCCTCCCAAATGGAAAGGTGAATGGAAAGAGTTTGTGGGTAAAACACGATGACAGGTTATATTTCATCATGTCTATTTATTGCTAGCTCAGAAATCATTCAAGACAGATCTGTACAAGGTATAAAGCTCTGGCTGCAGAATATTTTCTCCCTCCTCTCCCTCAAACTGGTATTTTTGTTTAGTGTTACTTGGCAGGCTTTTGTTGACATTTACTCCTGCATTCCTCTAACGCAACTCTCGTCACTTTAGGTTGTGCTTCTGGAGCTAGGTTTTGGGACAGAATTCCTGTCCAAGAACCGATACCTAGCAAAGGTGGATGAACTGGTTTTCTGGAAACACTTCTCTCCCTCTCCTCTGACTAGAGGCAGCCTGAACAGCAAGACAAGAGATAGAGAGCAGAGAGACTTTAAAGATGCTAAAGAGCAGCAAAAAGAAAACAAAAAAACAACAAGCGAACCTTGTCTTTATTTTTCAAGTAAGCTGATGACAAGGTAGTTGATCATATGGACTGCCTGCTTGGATCAAGTCTGACAAGTCTACAGTTTTATCTTCCTGCAGAACAAAAAACTAGGCTGAACTGATACTGGCAGTCAAGACAGTCTCCTGAAACAGCCATGGGAAATAAATCTCCAGTTTGACGAACCAAAAAATTATTTAAAAAAAAAATCAGACTATAGTAATCTTTTTTTTTAATAGATTACATGAATATTTTTCAAGATGTAATTAAACCAATAATTAAAAATATTTTGCTTTTCTTTTGGCTTACAAGCAAACCTTCCCATGCCAGGTGCGACTGCTTTCTGTCTAGCACTGAGTTACAACACAAGGAACCTCCTCCCTCTCTGCCAGGAAAACCAATTTTTTCACGTTGGATAAGACTGCATCCTGAAGTTCTTTTCCTTTCTGCCTGCTGCTGCACTTCATTTGCTGTTGATGTCTCCAAAAAGTTATTCCTTTTGCTCCTTGCTGGGCTGAGTGCATCTTGAATCAGGTTGAGGAGACCTGCTGCAGATTATTGCAATGCCCATTCTCACCAAGGCTTGACCTGTCCCCTTCAGAGAATTATATCTCCTTGTAGGTGAGGTCCTGTAGTCCACCATCTCAATTTCCCTATGCATAGCTCCAAATAAAAATAAATAAGTACCTCAAGTGATACCTGTTGAATTTAAGTGGTGAAGATCCTGCTGTTAGGACTTCATAGAAAGCTATATTTAGCAAAACCTGAAAATGTTCCAAACTGAATTCTGCTGTTCTGAACACAGGGGCCAAGAAAGTTAAATTACAAATTACACAGGGGCCAAGAAAGTTAAATTACAAATTACACCTCCTCCCCCAAATTCCCCCTCAGGTAGTGTTGGAACAACTCTTAAGAAAAGAAATTTGAAAGAGGTCATTCTTCAGCACCAAGATCTTGTACAAGAAGGTGAACAGTAGAGCTCTGAAAAGGAACAGTGGTGAATGGGGTTGATTCTCTGAGCCAGTGGGGAGGGCTGCACCCTTCTAAAAGCCTGGACCTAAACACACGCAAACAGCTGGAGTTTTTTCCTGTGGAACACAGTGGGACCAGGGCTTATCAACCAGCTCACTGCTTGCAGCTGCACAGTGAAGCTGTTACCTTTTTTTTTCTGTTATCTGGCAATAGAAGTAGCTTATCTGAAAGTCTGTTTTGAACCACGAGGTATTTTGGCATTCCATCTCACCGCTGCCACTGCTCTCCCTCCTATATAGTTCCACTGTGGGTACTTCCTGGTCCATGGAAAGAGAAACTTGTTATGTTTTGCAGTTCATTAAATGCCCAGAAACACCAAGCATTTGCATATGTAAACAAAAATTGGTTTTCAATATGTGCTTTTATGTACTAATACTAGATAGGCCTTGTACCTGGAAACTAACAGAAACAGAACCTCCATGGGGTTAACAGG
The DNA here is from genome assembly GCA_025920805.1 of Petroica traversi. Lineage (NCBI taxonomy): Eukaryota > Metazoa > Chordata > Aves > Passeriformes > Petroicidae > Petroica > Petroica traversi. The sequence continues at coordinate 23,071,416 of JAHLSL010000020.1, forward strand.
GTACAGATCTCCTTATGGACAACATGACTTTGAAGAAAACTATTTTCAGGTGAAAAAAATAACAGAAATAGATTTGCCCTTCTGTTTCATGTGACTAAGGGACAGGACTTAGCTGCCCTGGGAAGCAAGCAAGGCAAAAATAAACCAGTTTAAAATTAATTGACTAAAGTGGATGTCAGACTGTCTGATAAAACAACATCCTGTCCAACAAAAATGGTTGAAAACTCATGAAATGACTCGAAAATGTCCAGTTTCAGCTTTAAGGAGTCAGCTTGAGTTTGGTATAACACAATGGCCCACAAGCTGCAGCAGCTCAGAACTCAGTTCTCCAGCAGGCTGGACCTCTGCCGTGTGGTGGCAACCTCTCCTTTTTCTTGTGGGTGTCAGCAGTCTCATCACAGACACCGATTGTGGCCTTGGGAGGTGCTGGAGGCATTCCTGGGTGTGGGAGGAATGCAAGCCCCAGCAGCAGGGAGGGCACCAGAGCTGCAGCAGCCCGCTCTCACTGCAGGTACCTGTTGCCAGAAACGTGAGACCCTTCCCAAACATGCCAATGCCACCTTCAGTATCACCACATGGTCAGAACAGTGCTGGTCATTATTTAGTACTCAATGAAATCAAAGATTTCCACTCCTCAAGCGAGCTGAACTTTGTGTGTCCCATCTTCAGGTGCTCTTGTATCGTACACTTCCTTCAGTAACTTGGGCAAATATTTCTACACTGAGTGACAAGACCACAACAATGCCCATAGACTGTGGTTTATGCACAAATTACATTTTAAACCTAAAGTTCAGGTAAATTAATACCTTCAGGTTGCTACCTGTATTTTAATTAAGTGCAGCATATAATTAAATTATCCATCAATGTGTTTTTGAACTTCCTGTCTGTCATGACAAGGTCTTGTTTTGTAGGTTAGTTTAGATACATTATTTGACAAGAGCGGTAATTACAAGAGTAGATAAGGTACACAACTAATCCACTTAATTATGATTCCTTCACATTCCACTCTGCATACATATAGGCAAAAATGTAATCCCCCCCTTTAATAAAGGCATGTATTTATTTTTTCCCAATAATGTTAATTTGGCTTTGTAATTAATCTCTCAACATGACGACATTATTTCCTGTACAATATTAATCTCCTCTGAGAAACCTCTTTTAGAAAACCACTGCTTACTAAATTGCAGAAAACCCAGAAGCCTGTGGGGTCGAGGTCACCGGCCCCATCGTTATCTGCAGGAGAAAGCAATGGTACAATTTCTGATTCTGAATTTCTGCAAAATTATAAAGTGACTCCTGGCATTTAATACTCCATGTACTGGATTCTACCACATTCAGACACTTTTATAAATAAAAAATGAGGATTCTTGCCCTAAATTTAAACTGGAACTTGATGGCATCAAGTATGATTGCCCTGTTTCCAGTTGTGTTGGATGTGGCTGTCTCCAGGGTGTGGACCTGCTCCTCTTGAACACAAGCAGCAGTCAGAGCAAGCACATCTGAGATGACAACTCCACTGTATTTTAACAACCCTGCAGTGCTGCTATCCTCAGGGCACTGCTGCAAGTGCATGACGGGTGAATTGAACAGCGAATGCCCCAGTCCTCACATGGCTTCTGGATGAATGCCATTCAAAAGCAGCAGCTTGGGAGGATGAAGAGGAAAGAGGATGGGGTGATGGTAGCTACAAATACTGACATATACCTGCACCCCTCGATTTAAACACTGTCCGTGATCCTCACAAGTGGACATAAAACTGCACTTGGATTGCTAATAAATGTCATCCAAAATGCAATTGTCATCTCAGCATTTTGCTATGCAGATAGGGTTGTGCCTCCTGAGAAAAGCAGTGTGCTGTCCTCAAGAGAAAGCCCTGTTTATCACTTGGAGATGCAATAAAAATAACAAATGTCCAGAGTAAACCTAATTCACTGTGCTACTTAGTATTTGAAATACATAAATATGTCAAGCAAAAGACCTCTAATAGACCCTTTTATACTGGTAATAGTGTACATATAATTTTCCTCTCATTAGTAAAAAAACTACCTAGGGAACTATCGGCCCATCCTTCATCCATTTAATCTGCATTAGTTTACTTTTACCTTGTGTTTAATCTGCTTTCCCTCAAGGTATTTTGAATAAATCAATAGGAATACATGATTGTTTAATGATTTTTAGAAGAGCTCCCTTCGACCACAGCTGCATGATTTAGAATGACTAATTCCACTTTTTACAATTGATCCCGCCACACACGGCCCATCCATTCCTGCCACGTCTGGCCAAGGGAAGCAGGAGCTGCTCCACAGTGAGGGGGTTCTTAAAGGGGCCGAGGAAGGTCACAACAGCTTGTGGGGAAAAAACAGGTGAGGCAACAATATACTCACTAAATGATCTTCATTCTTGGCAACAGGTTCCAGTTCCCTAACGTGGCTCAGCACTACAGCCTGATCATGGCTCTCATATACCTGGGCTGTGGGTGCGCCACTGTTCCTTTCTCTTCAAAGTGTCCAAGGGCAACAGAGGATTTCACAGGGGGCAAAGAGAAGGCCCAGTCTTGGTGCAGCAAGAAGGACTCCTGACAGTGGGTTTTTTCCCTTGAGTCTGAGTGCACAAACTTGTTGAAACTCAGCCTAACACCAGAGACAGCTTGCTTAACAACAGAGCAAAGCCCTCCTAATTTGACACGCAAAGATCCAGTCACTTCTAGCATTCATTTCTTCCCAACCTCAAAGTCATTTTGACAATGTATCAGTGTACTAGTGTAGCAGAAATATCACTAAAAAGGAGTGTTGTACCTCTTTATGTCATTTGCCATGAAGGAGGTGTGGTGTAGCGTGTATAAAATTAGGGCTGGGATCAAGGGAGTTCATAGCTATTCACATTTATGCCATTGAGCTGATGCCTGGCAGGGGATGTGCCCTTCTCAGCTATGTTTGTCATCTCACCAGTTGTCTGATCCTTTTCAAAAAGGACATAAATTTCCTCCAAAAAATCCCAAACCTGTACTACATTTTAACAGAGCTCTGAGCACAGCAGAGCTCTGGTGGCTGTTACTGCCTCTGGACACTCAACTCAGACAGCAATAGGTACAGCACAACCTTATTTTATTGTGATCATGGAAAGGACAAACCACACAGCAAGTGCCCAGGCCTGATACTCCTTTACTGGAACTTTTCAGGCCTTTCCCAGCCCTGTCACCCTTGTTCAGTGGTGTGGCCAAACCTGCTTCCCAAACCTTCCCAAACCTTGTGTAGTGCTCCCAGTGGAGGCTGTGTTCTCCCAGCCCACTTTCTGCTGGGTCTTGCCCCATTGAGAGAAATATCTGAGTTTTGGTGGGGGGCGGGTGGGGTGGTGTTTTGAGCTGTCAGCATAGCCCACAAAGGTCTGGGAACAGCAAGAGAATTATCAGCAGTATCCCTAACAAGCTTGACCTTTCAGACAGCTGAATTCACAGGACATACATGTCCAGAAAACATCTCCACTACCTGACCCTGTCTCTTTTAAAACATTGGTGGGTTCTGGATTACACCATACATAAAATTCAGTAGTCATCTTAAGACTAAATTCACCTTATTTCAGTGGTGAAGCTGCATGATTTATGAGCACATGGGCAAACAGACCAGCATGTATCAACACTCAGAGCTGACACTGCTATAGCACTAAAGGGAAAAATACTGGTAGTTAGCTCAAACAAGTCAGAAATCTTTGATCAGGACACTGAAAGTGATTGAGACAGGCTGTGTGAAAGTCCTTACAAAGTGCCAAGGTACAGAAGACATTACAGTTTACGGTGGATAATTGCTCTACAGTTTATAAGCTGACTGCAGCCCAACAAAGACTGTAAGAAGGCTGGCAGCTGAGAACTAAGCTAGCACTTATTATTTATTCTATTATCAGCTTAATCAGTACCCGAAGCTCTCTGCAAGATGGTAAGGACTTTGGGGAGATAGAGAACGCCCATGCAAAGATCAGAAGGCATCATGATGTGGACACTGGAAATTCCCAGGGACTCAGAAGTACCAACACTCTGCACTGAAAAACTTCCACACTTCAGAGGAACATCCTCAATGTACAGGAGGAGGCAGAGAACAGAAGCCACAGTCAGTTGCTGTCACTGCTCACCCGCCTCAACTTGTCTCCATGGAAAAAAAGGCAGCTTGGGGATTTAGGAAGAGAAAGTAGATGCTGTGCACACATGACAAGTTTCACAAGATGCTGAAAATATCCTTGATAGCACGGAGCTCTCTGTGTGTGAGCTGTTTGATAACTGCTACCAATTGTTTAGAGCAGTACTTCAAGAAATCTGGCAATTGACGGACATCTCCAAGCAGTTCACTCTCAAGGGTGCCAGGACTGTCCCTGGAGTAATGCAGCACCTTTAATGACTGCAGAGAGAAAAACTCAGATGTTACTCAACCTATCTACAGACTCCTCCTCAGGCACCTTGACCTGGCATTCAGTCACCCACTCCAGCAGACAGTGATTCCCTGCCACAAGCCAGCTCTGAACTCTGCTGGAGAGACAATGCAATAAGAGCAACAAGGAGTCTTGGTGTTTCTGCTCCAGATCGCCTGCCCACGTGTCAAAGCCCCTTCATAACCCACAACAGTGCCAGTGGTTCTTCCTGCCACCCAAGGCATCAGGCTGAGGTTTCTCATTTACCCCAGCACACAGCAGTGATGTTCTAATTGAAAGGCAGCTTGAACCTGGCACCAAAAGAATTCCAGCCAGTCCCTGTAGGACTCCTGTAGGCTCCTTCTGGCTTTAAATGGCCTCAAAACTCCATCAAGAGAAAATGTCAGCAGTTTGCATTCTGAAACTGATTGAATTTGCTGTAAAATAAGCACCATGTAAATGATTTCCCTGCTTCCCTGATATTTTCCACTACTGTACCATGAAACCATTTCTACATTGGCTGTTTCTGTGTTAAGACACGAGTGGTTTAGAAGTTGTCTAATTTTATCTGCATTTTTCTTTTTAAATTAGCATAAAATACATGCCAGTGTTTGACTCTGAGGCCTAGCTCCCTTACTAAATATAAAAGCATCTAACTGCAGCACGGAACACCCTTCTTCCGAACAGCAGGTTCTTCCAGATAGCCCAATACATGAACAAAACCACTTGGCCACCATCAGCTGGGATCTCTGAGCTCAGAACCTCATGGCCCCAGAGCTGGGAGCTGCCCACAGGCCCTTGAAAAATCCCATTTGACTGGGATGCCCCAAAGGAAGCTGCCGAGCTCTCCCCCAGTCCAGGCATTTGAGTCAAACCTAGCAAGTTAATCTGTCTGGCTTTTAGTGAAGTACACTAATACCCCTGAGTTAGTAACATGTCAGAGGGGCCTTCAGTTTGCCTGCAGCACTGCAAATCCTTAGGCTGTGTGTGCTTTTGTTTTCCCTGCCAGCTCTCTGGAGCAGCGCTGGCTCTGGCTCTGTGTGTGGGCAGAAGCGAGCACAGCACTGGTGCCACGAGGACACAGGGAATATTAATAATCACACAGAGTATGCCTGCATTCCCTCTTTAGGAGCTAAATATGTTTCTGCTTGCATTGAAATGACTGATGGAGCATTTGGATCTTGCACCTAATGCCACCTCATGGCAAGCTTTAAGGAGAAAGTAAACTACCCTTTCTCTGCTCATGTACTCTACCACCGGTCACTTTCTCTAATCAAAGCCTCAAACAATACCAGTTTTAGAGGCTCAAATATCAGTCTTATTGATTTGGAATTGCTATGAGAGTGCCAGGAAACAGAGGAACAAAGGCTGGCATGTGTTACTGGCATTTGTGAGCTGTAAAGCCAACTAGCCTTCATGCCTCGGCTGGGGAGATTTGGTCTTAGATGAAGTTAAGATAGATCAGGAAACATCAAATTCAGAGGCATCAGTGTAATAAGACATGAGCCACATCAGCACACTATGGGTTTTCTCCTTCATCTTCTTCTCTGCAGAATCTTAAAAAGGAAAAGTTAGGATAGATCTATTTCTGTGGGCACTCCCTCAGTCACCATGAAGTGAAAAATCATCCTTTTCCATGGCACAAGTATTCAGTAAGTAATTTCTAGACTTGCAAAGAAGAAGAAGAAGAAAAAAAAAGCATGACTAAACAATTGTTTCATACTTGTTTTAAACTCAAAGGACAGAGGTCATGTCCTGCCACCCTTCTCCTCAGGAACCATAGATAAAGTTCTGTTCTTAGCAGTGAAACAAAAGCAACTCTTCTGACCTTACAGCAGTACAAATGTAGTAACTACCAGCTGTGAGATAAATACCATGAGATCCCCTCCACCTGTTGCAAAGAACAGAGAGGAAAGCAGCATATTACACTGAATTACACCCTGAGGCAGAACTCCACAAAAGGCTGGTGTGTCATTGACACACAAAATAAGGTGGTGTGCTCCTGGGCTCTGTCTTGCCTGTACTGGGAACCATTAATCCCATTAATTGTATATAAAAAGTCTGGTAGCAATTCTACAAATGAGTAAACACAGAGATAAAAATGTAATCGTACTAGTACAGCAAATTGGATTCAGGTCCTCATTGAACAATCCTGTTTCATTTCAGCAATTTTATTATCACTGTAACTGGAACAAATTACTTTATTAAACAGAAGGGGCTTTTGTAAAAGAATTTATTCTTGTGGGCAATATCATGAAGCTCTGTAACACAAAACCAGCAATTACACTTGTCAGGGGATTTCTTTAAGCAATTCAGCCTAATGACTTGTGACAGGTAAGACTTGAAATGTTCATTCAGGCCTTCCCTCTACTATAAAGATATATTTTGTCAGCACAAAAGAAGCACTTTTAGTGAAATGAATGCTTTGGGCATTCAAACAGGGGTTTGAAATCCTGGAGAAGGCAAGAAAGCTTGGGGTAGGCTGACAAGGTGCAGGACAAGGGCAGAATAAAGTCTGCTGACAGTTATACAATGGCCAAGACATAGAAACACCTGAAGAAGTCAAGACCCACCCCACTGCCAGGGGAAGTAGAATTGAAAACATTGCTTGTCTGCAGCATCAGTCTAATCAGAAAACCAAGCAGATCTCCATCTCTAGATGGAAGATGGAAGTACCACATGAATTTAAAAGGTATTTCCATTGAAGACAAGTCATCAGGCTCATTGCAGACATAGCTGGATGACCTCTAAAAGACAACGTGTATTTTCTTTTTTTTAATATGCAGTTCTCTAGGCTAGTATAAACAGTGTGGTTGGAAAAATGCTGTCCTGACAAGGCAGGTTGTGACAAAGCACTGCAGGACTATGGAAGACAAGTATCCCATAAACAAAAATATCAAAATCCTGTTTAAACCAGTAGTAAAAGCTTAAAAGTAGCATCAAACACAGAGCCAAGTCCCCAGGCAACACTGAAATTCGTAGGTCCACCACTACCAAAGCTATCAGGAAGCTGCTGCTTTTGAGAAATGAAGGCCAGGGTGTCCCAATTGTATGATGGCTTTGATGGTGTCGGTCAATAATCCTGCTGGTTGGTTGTGCTGAGAAAATAGACATAATTTCCCTCTACTGTCCTACTCTTCACTTCTCCTCCATGCTTCTGAAAAACAGTCAGCCATGATTTGACTCTACCGCTCTGCAGAATGGGCAGAAAATCAGAATAAATATGTCACCAGAAATAAGAAAACCATACCCAGTCTTGGGCATCTTTTCTACCTCAGGAGCAACCCCAGAACACAAGGGAGACCAGATGGCTGTAGGACAAGATGGGGTGGCTGTTTCAGACACTTCAGCTTTGTTGTGCTCCACTTGGAGTTTCTCTCTTGTGCATGTCATAAAGTCAGAAGTCCTGGAGAGTTAATATAAATCCTTACATTCTCATTCCCCATGTACACAGCTATTTGGAATAAATAGCTGGGGCTCCTGAGGACTGATGTGGAGCTCAATTTGGAGATCTATGAACAGCTCCATTCAACTCTGGTGTCCTCCATCTATTCTTAAACCCTCTAATTCCAAAGGCAAACTTTTTTTTTTTTTTAAGGTCACCTCATCCCCCACCTCACTCTCACACGGACACACAGTTCTTCAAAAAGGGAGGCCTGCACTGGCCCTGTTTACTTAGAGCACAAACATATTCAAGGCAGCGATGTCAGATTAGAAGGAAGAAAGGGGAGAGAAATCAAAGCCTCTAAACTGCACATAAAAGGCAATTGCTGGCAACCAATCTGTTGTACTTCCAACTCTTTCCACTTTATGAATAAAGGTCAAGCTAGTATTGGCACCCAAATGTTAATGTTCTTATAAGGGTTTAAGCTGCTTTAACAGCTGAATAAGTGAGAGTGATCCACAGGGCCACACCTAATCAAGCTCTTACAGCAGGGAAAACCTCCACTACCCAGCGGGCTGTCCACAAGGGTGCAGGGAGCCCTACAGGAGCAAACCATTTACTGATTGCCTAAAGAAGACCTGAGGTTAACTAGCCCCTTCCCTGTTATTTTTCCATCTGTTCTCTCTGCTGGTTGCTCTTTTCCCTTTCACCTATTTAGTGCTTGTTGGTCTTCTTTCATGCTCTGAATCTGCAGCTTTCAGCATGTGAACTGGCATGCAGAAAAAGCACCTTCAGATACTTCCCTGACTTGCAAGGAGCCCATCTGCCTGCCTTTTTGTTTTAAAAATGACACACCTCTTTTTAAACATGTAGTTTTTTCCCTTTTAAGGATAACAAGGTACGACTGCCATTCCCCCCTTCCACAGCAAAACGTTCTGGAGTAACTGGCAGCCAGACCTGATTACCAGTTTTCTTTCAAAGTTGATGATGTTATGCTCCCTCTGTTTAAAAGGTGACATAGCTATCACTTTTCAGGTTTGCTCTGAGTGCACTGGAAGTACCCATCTCCCAAAAGCAGCATTAAATTCTCTCACCTAGCTCTCCAGGCAGCAGCAGGAAACTAGCAACTTCATGTCCACATTTCCAAATGAGCAGCACACTGAAAAAGCTTATGAATGACTCAACACCAGCCCACTATACCAGACAGAGGCCTCACCCATCAAAGGAAAAGAGGTTTTACTGAAGAAAGAAAAAGTCAATATTCGGGATATGTTTTCATAAAGTCAGGACAAGTGCACTGCTAAATTAATTCATGTCTGGCATTTATAAACAGTAACTTGATCTTTCAGCTGGTGCCCTTGCCAAGTCAAGCAGTTTTTAAAAATTTAATTTTTGTAAAGGTGAATTTAGTGCTAATGAAATTGAAAGACCAGTAGCAATAGCTTGCACGAGGCACTGGCCTGCCAAGCTCTGCAGGAGCTTCTTGTCTGCTACTGGCAGGGCATCTCCATCCTGAGCTCTGTGGAGTTGGTTGCTCAAGTCCCAGGCCTCACCCCTCCTCTGGGACAGACTGCTGGGATTGCTTTCGGAATGCACAGCAAGACAAACCCAGTCCTTTCCCAGGCTGCTTCAGGGAAGCTGCCCAGCCTTGAGCAAAGTTGCACATTACTGGAGTAGAGAAGGAGTTATTAAACGTGTTGTACTTTAGCCTGGCACTTGATGTTTGACATCCAGAGCTCCTGGCACCTGGTACTGCATTACTGCAACTGTTCGAGCAGGGATGGATATGACTCCATCAGCAACATCTCGCTCTACATCCATAACCTAACTTTTGAACTGCTGGGGTTCAACAGAGATGCTTTTCTGCGGCTGAGGAGTATCTAAAGTCACAAGGGAAGCCTCCCCATTTAGGGTGCTGCTCTGCTCCTCCTCCCGTGCAAGGCTTACCCTACCCAGGAACTGCCCAACCCGATGGATCCCAAACAGCTTTCCCAGTCAGCAGAGTCTCTCCCTCTGGCAAACACACACCCTCACGGCACATGAATTATTTTCTGTCAAGAGAGGATTAGGGAACATTACTGGAGCCCAGTTAACTGGCCAGGCTCACGGTGAAAGCTCAACTTTAGGGGTGAGGGAGGGAGGACCTCCCTTAAAAGGGGCTGCTCCGTGCAGGCAGCGCTTGGAGTCACCCTATGCACCACTCCACAGCTCTGTGCCATTTGATTTGCTTCTGAGGCTTTCCATAAAAGCTGATGTTCCTGGATTTTGGTTTGGTGGGATTTTTTTTTTTTTATTTGCACATTTATAGTAAAGAAATCCTCAGTCAGGAGCACTCTCCTCTTACCTCCTCCTCGCGCAAACCCAGCCAAGTCTCAGCGCCACTTGTCTGTCGAACTTGTTTTCCACCTCATTAACTACTACTGCCTATCCAGTGAGGGGATTAAAAAACAAGCTCCAGCTCCTGGTTCCGGCAGATACACAAAAAGGAGCGCTGTTTGCAGATTCCAGCTGCCTTTTCCTTCCCGACCTTGCGGAGGTAAAGAGCGCGATTAAAGGAGTGCGAGGAGGAGAGAGCAGTGATGATTTGGAGCCCCGAGGGGGACACGGGGGACACTCAGCTCCGTTCAGCGGAGCCCAGAGAGAGCCCCCATCACACCACCCCCCGTGTTTAAGAGCCTGTTTTGTCCCCACACCCCACCCCCAGCGCGTCCCAAGCTGTGCGGACGGACTGATCCCCGGAGGTCGCTCCTTCCCCTGTCCCGCCCCTCGGGAGAGACCCCGCCCGGGGCTGCGACAGGGACGGCTCCCAAACAAGCTCCAGGGCCACATTTCCATTTTAAAGCCCCAAGCTGGTTAAACACCCACAACCACCCCCGCGCAGCCCCCGCCGCCCCCGCTACCTCCCCACCGCGGCGTTAAGAAATGCAAATGTGGCCAATCCTATTTTATGTTAAAAAGTGAAAAAACATTTCAATGTATTCTTGTCTTGTATGACTGGCTAAGAGCCTCTAAATCCCCACCATTTACCAAATTAAACTAATTGAAAGAGCTTCCAAAAGCCACATCTGTAGGCTGACGTCTGTCCCTGCCTTTCACTTTAGGCTGGGGGAAACTGTTCTCCATCCCATTGATCCCTGAATAGTCACGCCTGTCAGGAAGCCACATCAACCATTATCATTCTAATTTTACTGCCTTTCTTGGTCCCTAATCTAATTTGCAATGATGCTTAAGCATTTCGCAAGGCCATAGCACTTTCTTCAGAATTTCAACAAGAGCATTAAACCCCCAATTTACATTAATGACGTGCACATTTAATTAGGGGAGAGGGTAAATGGAGGGCTCTTCAAGAGCAGTTTGCGTTATATGATAGGCACTTGAAAAACGAAGATGTACCTGATAAAAGACTCTCATGCAGCCTTCGTGCCTCATTTTATTTCTCAGTTTCTTTCCCTGCTCCAGCCAGTCTCCCTTCCTGCCCCAAATGCCAGAGAACAGGGACAGGGAGAGAGGGCAGCATCTCCTGGCCCAGAAGGTTGCTTGTTGTGCGTCTCCCACAGACTGGAAGATCTGCTCACCAGGGTCAGCTGTGTTTCAGGCCGTGTGCTGCCTAAACTTGCATGGAATCTGTGTCCAGCCAACCTCATACATTCAAAGCCACACACTCGAATTGGCTGGAAAGAGCCCTCTCTACCTAAGTTTTTCCATCCTCAAAATCATCCAAACTCAGGCACAGGTCCAAGAGCTCGGTTTATGGGGGCAGAGACTCCAGATCACTGAAGGTTTCCTGTCACTTAACACAACCAGAGTCTGCCTGGAGCTCCATGTGTACTAAAGCACCACTAATCCAGGCACCATTCAGAAAAGAGATGAGATAACTGGTTCCAGTGTTTAAACATCAATTCAGTGCGTGTATGTCTGCAATTTTCTGCTGCTACACTCATGTCCTGCTGAGCTTTGAGTGGCAGAGAACCTTTTGAGCTTTATCCTTTGAAACAAAGGTAGGAACAAAAAGTGAAGAAACGAAGCACCAGCCAGGATCTGATAGCTGGGTCCGTCTCTCCCAGCACTGCTCGCCACATGCTGTCAGAGTACAGGAACAGGACCAGCAATGCAGAAACAGCCACCAAGAAAATGGGATTTGATAACAGTCTATGCTGGGCTGCAGGTCAGCAGGAATGAAATACCTAAATAACTCCTTAGCACTATGTATGAAACAATTTTATATTAATAAGTTCCATAGAGAAGGCTTATATGAGGTTTTCTTCAAATTGAGTGAAGCTCTTTGAAAGCCTTATCAAGTCTGCAGAAGAGAAAGGCAGCAAATACAAAGTATTTAAAACTGAAAAGGATGATGCAAAATCTATTACAGCAGTTAAGACAGAATGTGTCACAAAATAATCCCTAGGCCTCAGACAGAAATATTGTCAAAGAACCAGCAGGAGGGAAAATGTAGGAGAGCACACACAGACAGATATATCACTGTGCAAGTGGAGGAATCTGAGAGCACACACAGACAGATATATCGCTGTACAAGTAGAGGAATCTGAGAAGTAAAATAAAGGAAATTATTTGGAAACAAGTAAGTAGCTGACAGAGTGAGAGCAGAGTGATTTCTAGCTTCAACGCAGCAGGAGACAAGCCTGAAGAAGGTGAGGATGAGGGCGAGGGTGAAGAGGTTAAGCAGCAGAGAATGAAGACATGAGAGAAATGTGAGAGCACAATTACACAAAGATTGTTATGTCAGCTGAGATTCTTTGGGGAGACACATTTTAACAGCAATAGCAACATGAACAAATGCATTAATATTACAGACTCCTGCCAAAACTTTCCCATCAAATGATACACCCTCTCCAGCATTGTGTCTGGAGAGAAGAAGCTGCAGTGCTGTGTTATTTCACTGTGGACTATCCCCTCGACTGAATACAGAATCAGTGCAGGAGCTGCTGTGAAGCACAGGAAAAGCCCAGCCCCGAGGGTCTCTGGGGGCAGCAGGGCCAGGTGGACGGGGCATCTCTGCAGGACCCCAGAGTCCCTGGAGGGGACCCTGATCAACTGAGGTCCCATCTGCTTGGCTACAAGTCACACAACTACAGCTTCTTTCACCCACCTTCTCCCCAAACTCCTAGTCAGCAGCAGCTCTGACTGCCATCCACAAATGCCATGAGGAGGGACACACCAGCCCAGGCAGAGGTCTGTCTGACCTTTTCTGATGAGTGCCCAGGCCAGTTTTGCTGTCCCACATTTCACAGAGAAGCCAGAGTAGCATTTTTGTGGAAGATGCTGCCCAGGGAAGGGTGGGAGGAATTTCTAGAAGAGGCAAAACTCAGCACGATTGTGAGCCTGCACCAAGGGAGTGTGGGAACCTGCCAGCATCTGGCTTACACTGGCTGGGAATATCCTAAATTTCCAGACTAGCCCACCACTACAGAAAAGACCTTGTGTTTGAACACTTCCTCAGCAGAATGGGGTTTGGTTTGTGTGCTTTTGTTGTTGCGTTTGAAAGTCAGAGTGGAGGACTTGGTTCTTGTATCCAGGAGTTTATAATAAACACAGTTCTAGAGCGAGGGTCATTCTTCCCTGGTTTGTTCACACTGCCATTGTTTCTGCTGCATTAGTAACCCAAAGGGTTCACACTAGGTAATAAGATAAAGGAAAAATACTTGGCTAAATTCTGATTCATCTGCTCACCGAGCTGTTATACAAACTAGGGGACACGTGAAGCAGATGCAGTGGATGTGGATAAGCTGAATGAATCTGAGACCTGCTATTGCACTGACCATCTCAGAGTGGTTCTCTTTTGCTGTCCCCAGCCAGCAACCCTCCATGGATACTGGGAGGGAATATCTAAATTTGGAGCATCTTGCTTAACAGCACTGCAAATGAACCCTCCTCAATCACCCCATAAAAATGCCCCCCCTCTGTCCCCAGGAGCAGGCAGAACTGTGGGCAGCAGCAGCAGCAGATGTCCTCACCTCAGCCCCTCATTTCTCACAGCTGGGATGAAAAGCAGGGCTAAACCTCGCTGCCACTGAATTCACCATCTCTGCTATCCCATGGCCCCGAGGCAGACTGCTGTTTGACAGTGGGTGAGGGTTTGGAGGCTGCCAGCACAGATCTGGGTGGCATCAATTGCCCCTGCTGGGCACCATGCTGGCAACCTGAGCAGCCCCAGAAGAGCCACGAGGAGCAGACAGTACCCAGCCCTGCCAAGGCCTTTGTTGCCTGTGTTCTTATTGCTTGCCATTGGAAATTTGCCTTGCTGGGGACCCTGTGGGGGATTTTTGGCCCGGGAGTTGGCAGCATTTTTTGCTTTACAAAGGACCATGCTATTGGGCCATGCCTCCATCCATCTGTGCATACAACGTGCTGCCTGTGGGTGAGGATGGAGATTTCTCAGTGCTGGAAAGCAAAGATACCAGAGTGGCTTCCTTTTCCCCCCTTGCTTTGATTTTGTATCACAGGGATTAGTTTTTTCCCCCCCTCCCAAAACTGTGAACATAAGTTTCAACAGCATAAAAAACAGGGAGCTTTTTCCCACTCTCTTTTTTCCCAAACAGTTTAGAGATTTTTTTTTTTTTCCATTTTGCAGCAGAGGAATTTGGCCAATTTTCCTTGTAAATAAAATGCTGGATTGAAAGCATGTTTGCATCTCTACTCACAAGTAGCACATGAGCAGCAGGATCACAGGGCTGATGTAATATGGAATCTCATTTTTAAACAGAAGAGCAGCATCCAGCAGAGTTGTTGAAGCCCAAATAAAAACAAACCATTAAGGTGGAATCAAGAAGTTAACACATAGCAAGAATACAAAAGCAATATTGAAAGTAATGAATTGCTTGTAAAAAGTCAGAATCTGGGAAACTTCACTGTGTCTTTTAATCACTTGTTCAAGTAACATGTTAACAAACTGAAACAGCCCTTTTTTGATGGCCATGTGAAATAGATCCCATTGTAGATGGCAGCTGTGCTAATTCATCCATGCCAGCAGCCTGTCTGCTGAGATGATAGCAAGATTCCTTCAAAACTCCTACAGCTCTGCTGGTTTTGCATAGGAACTTCTATTGAACTCCCCAAAAAGTGAGAAAAAAAACTACCAGAGTATTTTAGCCTTGAAAAAACCTGACAGAAATCTCCACTGAATAACTTCAAACACATAGTAATTCATGGTGCTATTTTTCACAGTATATTTGTGAAGCATCTGGATATTACCCATCATAAAAGTGCTCTTCCAGCATATCAGGAAGCTTTCTGAAGTCATAGTTTCAGTTTTAATTCCTCTGTCTCAAAAACAGTGTCCATTTTATATCAGTTTAACCTTATTTTTTAAACAAAAATATGCTTATTTACTAGAGGACCATGAAAAAGATATTTCAGATGCCTTAGTTTCCTTCTGGCTAACTTCTGGAAGGACTAAGTAAGTTATTAAAAATAATAAATTAAAAACTTTACTTGAAAAATATTTTGCTTTTAAGAAAGCCCACTCTCCATTCTCTATAGGACTGCAGGGGCTGCTGACCTCTGCTAATGCTGTTGTAAACTTTGCTGATATACAATCCTTTTAAAAATTTATCTCGTGACTTAAATTTAACAAAATACTCAAAACAAATACTCAACCCCAAAATACAACAATTTTAGTAATCAGACAGAGCTGTGTTAGTGGCCTCCAGAACTGGGTGGGCTTTTGTAGATTACTGTAAGGCTCCTTGGTCTGTGCATGGTGCCAAAATCAAAGTCAGCAATAAAATTTAACCCTTTTGGACTTTACAACAGTGGGAATAATTCAAGCATTTCCCAATCAGGCGGTAGATGGAAAGTACACTGATAACATTTACCACATTTCACTGAAACTCAAAGCAGCTCTGTAAGTAATTCTAGCTTGGAGACTGGAAGCAAAATAGAGACAAAGGTCGGAGATTGGCACAGACCAAATAACCCATATTTTCAGCATCTCTTCAGCATCTTAACACTGTATATACTTGGGGTAAATGGTCAATAACTGAATTCCTGGGCTCTCAGTTACCTCTGGATGATCCCCCTTTTTCCCCACTGAACTTATGGCCCACATAGTCTTCTGAGTTGCAGCTGAATTTGTTATTAAAAAGGAATGAATGAAGAGCTTACTTGGAGGGCAAGTCAGCACTGTACTGCCACAGGCAGCCTAGGCAGGGACTATTCCTGTGTCTGGGTGTGCCATGACAGGTATTTTGCACTTGCTCTGCCATCACTTGTGGCATCTCTGCCTCAGGCAGGAGATCTGGATCACAAAGAGGCACTTGGACCTCCAGCCCACCTTCTCCCTGGCTCCATGGGTCATGTTGTTGGACATGTTTCACTGATTAAGAGTAGTCGTGTGGCCCTTTTCACTTCCACAAAAGATGCAGGTCAGCCACTTTTCAATGCCATCCAGCATGCAAAAATGTAAACAACAAAAGGGAAGGCACAGTGGTTTCACAGAGGCTTTCCAGGGTCTGCAACCTGCTTTGAAGCAGGGTTGGCTGTGCTGGGTATCATCCCAAGACAACAGCCCAAGAGAAAGCAAGTGCTAGCAGGAGTAGAACCACCCCATCCACAGGGAACCTCAGCCTACAAGAGATGTGGTGTTCACCAGGCTTCCCACCACTCTTTTGCCATGTATTTTCCCAGCTTTATGGAGGAGTTACCCATAACAGGAATCTCTGCTGTGTAACAGGGTGTCAGTGAATACTGTGTAGCCCGAAATGAGCCCCCACAAGATCCCTCCTTCATAGGGTTGCCTGTGGAAGTGAATGTAATCACCAGAGGGGTATTCTACACACTCAGTCATTAATAATTAAGGCTAAGCTGCCCTCTTCAGCCCACCAAAAGAAGATAATTTCGTTTGGCTCAGGTTTGGGGAGTTTTCATTTCCCTTTGGAGTGGCTTCAAAAATCCTTATAAATACATTGCAATGAAACAATAACCTGAGGACAGCTCTAGCAAACAAACCGACTCCTACACTACACCCGAGCCTCCCAGGCAGGGACTGTAATTAGGATATTAATCCATGTGACAAAAAAATTATATAGTAACAAATAGTAATTGCTTGCTGGGAAGGATGTGGATTGGGAGACCAAGGGAGGGGATGAATGAGTCAAATCCTTTAACTGCTCAGAGAGAGCGGTGGGAGGTTAAGAGCAAAAACAGAAACACATTTAGAATTCAGTTCTCCAGGGAGGCTGTAAGAGGTTTGTTAGCAGAAATGCACTCCCACTCAGCACTTTGCTGAAACCACAGAAAACCTGGTGCACCTGCATTTCCCACTGCAGAACTGTCACTTGTGGTCACAGCCTCCTAACATGCTATTCCTAACTCTAGGAATGTCAGAAAAACGGTTCTGAGTGTACGCTGGCATTTCTGAGCGTTCATCCATTGCACACTATTCTAATACTGAAACTCCTGTTACACAGATATTTGTGAATATTTTTCCATAATACGACTGGGAAATGTAACCTTTTCAGATATACACATTTCACCATGCTGCAGCCAGCTGTGAAATTCTAGCGATTCCAGGATATTGCCATTCAAATTTAAAACTGAATATTTGTGCAGGTAGCTGTTTTTCTTCCCCTTCTTTTCTATTCTTATATGCATATGCTCAGTTTTTTTCCAAATGTACTTTCCTATTTTTTCCTTTTTTGAACCTTCTCTTCCTAGACAATCCTAAGTTATGGTTTGCATGGCTTTACATGCACTCGAGGCTGTAAAACATTCACCACACCTTCAGGTGTTTGCAAACCTTATGGTGAAAGGCAACACTAAATATTTTATTGAAGACAGCATATTTGATTTTTGCCAAAATTCAGAACTTTACTCCTGCACAAGTGTTTGCCCTCACTAACAAATAAAAAGCAGATGTGTCACATGAACCTGTGGCTTTATCAAAAGTCCACTGGGGCCACTCTGAAGAGCAACAAAGTGTGGAAAAAATGTTGATGTTTATGTGAATGCCTGAGAGAACGATAAGAAGTCTGATTTGTCTGCAGAGCTGGCAAATCCTTGAACTTCATCTGATAATTTCTGCCTATTTTCTCCTGCTTCTGCTTTTTGTTTCCCTTGCCTCTTTTTATGTTTCTCTTTGCTTCTTGTTTCAAGTCTGGTTTTGGTTGGATGCTATGTGTGAAGGAGAGGCAAGCAAGTAACAGGACTGTGTATTTGTCAATCACAAACTCTTTTGCTGAACAAAGCAACTGAAATATTAGAAGCAAATTAATGATAATATTCGCTGTTAGATGTCAAAGCTAGGGCCATAATTATTATTTCGTTTACTGAAAACCTAAAAAGTAGAAAAGGACAGAGCACTTTTACCTACACTTAATGCAAGAGATCAAGTAGCAAAAATTTGAGTGAATTTATTATTTTAGCTACACTGCATCCCGTCCCTGACACTGGCTTCCTATTTAAAATTTAGATACTGCTTAAAATATTTCCCAGAGGTAGGAGTTTTAATGTCATGTCCTTTCAGGAGTTAAGAATTCACTACTGCCATGGGAATTTTTCCTTACTGTGTCAGTGGATGAAATTCAGGCTCGAGTTGCACCCATTAAAAACACTCCCTCTTACTCATTCCTGCTTCCTCCTGCTTCCTCCACACATTGCCATGCATTCGGTCTGTTAGGAATTCCTCCTTGACACTTCCACCTCTACTTCCCCTAAATCCATGGTAAGTACAAATCTTCCTAGTCTGAATATTCTCCTGTCTTGTATCTCGTGTTGTCTTTGGTCTCTGCTAAGCTCCTTTCTAAGGGTTCATTTTCTCACAGTGAAGCTGATTCTCATTCTATACAAATTGCAAATACTTAAAGCATGAGGATGTAAGTACTCTGTGTATTTTGAGGCTAAACTTCTGATTGCTGCACAGTCTTTGGCAGTGGAGAGTGCCCAAAAAAGAGGATAGAGTCTGAAACCTGTGGAATATTTACTCTTAAGGAAAGATCCCAGGTATTAGCCAATTAGAAAAATGGTTTACCTTTCTCTCTTTCCAATTTCTTTATTTCTTTCATTTAAACTTATTTAACACTGAGTTGTCATGCGAAAGGGCAAAAAAAGAGAAGAACTCTGAGCTGAGTTTTAAGGCTTCTTCACTCTTTACCCCTTTGGAAATTTGTCTTGGTATGGGGATGAGCTGCCTCCTGGACCCTCCACTTGTTAGCATTCACTAAACATTTTAGAGCAGTCGCTCCCTATGCAGGGAGCTCCAGGTAGCCTCACTACCTCTGGCTGAGGCAGGTGAGGTCTTAGCAGAGCAATGATCCAAATCAGACTCTTCCTGCAGCTTTTGTTAGATGACAGCAGTAATGATCATCATTCAAACAAAACAAAACCCATTCTAATATTTACAAGGTATTACCTTTACTCACTCACCTCATTAGCAACTAGGGAAATAATTCTTTTATTATTTTCTCAGAATCTAAACCCTGTCTGTACCATACACTGAACCTGGTTAATTTGTTTCCTTTTGTCCTCAGAGCCTTGGTCCCACAAGGAAGAAAAGTTCTTTAGTCTGATCAAGGAGTGCGTTCTAGCGAAAATCAAACCTGTGTGCTTTGTTCTGAAATAAAGAATTAGGAGATTTAAAAAATATATATATACAACAGTGAGTGCCAGGGGAGAAAGACTTTAAAGGGTGGTGTCATTTGATGGTCTAAAAGTAAACTGTAATGCAG
The DNA here is from genome assembly GCA_025920805.1 of Petroica traversi. NCBI lineage: Eukaryota > Metazoa > Chordata > Aves > Passeriformes > Petroicidae > Petroica > Petroica traversi. The sequence goes on from JAHLSL010000020.1 coordinate 23,090,877, forward strand.
AAATAATTTGCTATGAGGTTATTTCAAGTTTTCTGAGTGTTCATTGTTGAATTAGAAAATTTGTTTGCATTTTATTTACAGAAAAGGAGCCCAACAGAGTTGTGGAGCCTCTGTTACAAGAAGACCCAAACTCACTGAAAACACTCTCCAAACCGAGCCCTTTCTCTCCCTGTTCAGAAAACACTATTTTTTTTTTTCTAGGCTTCTAATATTTTTGGTTTTATTTTAATACCTAGGAGATCACAGCAGAGATCACAGACTTGGATTTCAACTCTTGGATGCATCTGGGGAAGAGAGGAGAAAAAAGACAGTGAGCACAGAGGGGCCTGGCAGTTTGGGTGGTATTATAAGAAAAAAGTATTCAGGCAGAGTGTAGTGAGAATAGTGGTTTGAAAATACAGCCCTGAAGGAAGAGTCTCCAGAGAAACAATGAGAAAGGAATAAATAAAAAGAAAGTTATAAATTCATCTATTTGCTCTTCCCTGACCCTTGCTTTTACTCCTCTTCACAGCAACTACCCTGGGAAAGGCACAATGCTTTCTCCTGTCACAATATTGAGAAAAATTGAAATGGGGAAGAAAGACCACCAGATGCTTTATTGTCTTAGGCGTTTCCACATAATTAGCTGGGAATAAAGGTCCTCTGCATGGTTTCATTGCATTGAATGAACTTGGATATTGCTACACAGTAGTATGTTTTATGATTCATGCTCTGTTATCCAGCGGCTTTTTGAAAACTGCCAGCTACTTTATCACTGACAGCCCAGCCTGGGCCTACAACTTAAAATGCAGCAATGCAAAGTTAACTGTGCATGACAGATGTCCATGAAATTGTTTAACACACGCACGCATGCACACACTACACACGCTCATGCACACACACACTCTCACAAAGCTGCCTCCTGCCTTCCTGCTCTTTCCACTGCCTCTCTCACCCAGTGCTCAAGCTCAGTTTTAAATACAAATAAAAGCTGGGTACTTCTGGAGGAGAGATTGTGAGTGCATGCTGAGGACCACGCGTTGCATCAGGAATTATAAGCTTGACCAGAAAACTTTCCAGAGAGGCTGTGAGAATCATAAAGTCTCCTCGGAGTGCACTGAGAGGGGGACAGGCCCTCTCCTCTTCCTCTCCCCTTCCTCCTCTCTCCCTTTCCTCTCCCACACACTTCCTGCTTGCACCTCTCTGCAGATGGGAAGATTGTGCATGAGGATCCCAAGATATTGAAGTTCTCAGCACTGCCAGGGTTTACCTCAGAAACACCAGTTCCAGAGGAGACAGACAGAGAGCAAAACCTTTCTGCCTTTGCACCTGGTACCTAATTGCCTACTGGCTTCCTTGACAGAGGATTAGGATCACAGGATCTACAAAAAATTTGGGGTGCCCTCACTGAAATTATTGTGTAGTTGGATGATACAAACTGGGCCAAGACAATCAGACTCTCAGAGAAGAACTGAGTCCTTGGGCACACAGAGAGGAGCACACTGGCTCTGTGCAGGGAGCTGCCAGGTGCCTGGCAGCCGCTCCTGGGAAGCCTGGGTCTGTCCCTGCTCCCCAACCCACTTGTCAAACACCATGGCATAAAGAGAGAGGGGGGTGAGCATATCCCTCTCCTTTCTCTGCCTTCCATGAACAGCTCTATTGATTGCCATTGGGTTATTAGCATGGGAAGGTGGTACCCAGAGTGAATGCAAGTGACAGCAGCGAGCCAAAAGAAAGGAAATGGGGAATCAGTTCCCCTTTAGAAGGAGAGCTGAAAAGTCCCCTGACCCTGCTTGGGCTCACTTTGTATTCTGGAAGGGATGAGCCCTTTCCACAAGTTTTACTAGGTGCTCTGACAGGCAGGAAATAAACATGAAAAACCTTCCCAGTGCTTGGCAAATGGAGGCTGGGGGTAACAGGAGAGCATCAGATAGGTTTGTCACATCACAAAAAACACCCACAACAAATGAACATGCAAAAAGATAAATCAAAATCAAGAACAAAGCAGAGAGGTTTACACTCTCCATTTACTTATGTCTAAACAAACATGTAATCCACTTTTGTTTAACTTCAAGGTATTTTGCAAGGAAATAAATAATTCTGTCATAGGGAATACCGGGCCAAATTCTCTGCTATCGTCCAAGCATACTTTTGATTTCACAGAGGTGGCTTATCTTCTTCTGCTTAGCAATTTGAGCCTGTGCCCTTGTCTTGAGGACATTAAAAGCATCATAAGACTTGGTCTTCAGTAAACTACATCCAAGTCCAGACCAAAGAGGATGGTCACAATTTTCAGCAGACCTTGGTGTAACTTCTAGAAGGGCTTTCAGAATGGGAAGCAAGAGGCTGGAGTGATGGGTGTCACTGATACAATTTTCCTTCGTGATTTCTTTTTAAAGGGTATTTTTTCCCCTCTGTCACTCACTAACAACTCAGACTCATTTTCAATTGCCTGAATAACTAGTCCTGTGATTCATGCTTGGAGCTTCTTAAAGCTTATCTGATATAATGTAGCCAAGATCCTCCAGAAATATCAAGAAAATTATCTGCTTTTGATCTTTACTGGGCAGGGGGAAGTCACAGCTCCCAGCTCCCTGTCAAAGTTTCCGCTCCTTCGGCAGAGCATAAAGCAGCTCAGCAGGATGGCAATTCCACAGGGTGGGATGCTCTGTATCTGCATGTGTGTGTGCCTGCGTGCGTGGGGCCCGTGGGTGGCCTGCTCAACATTTCAGTGGATGTTTCATTCCCACCCCTTTTACTACGACCCTGGTCAGGCCACTTTTATGCCAGTGACAGCTTCATGAAGCACAAAACATGGAGCAATACATGGCATGAAATTGGCAACAAAGCCGAGCAAAAGAAGGAACAATTCTCTGGCAGGATGTGATCACAATATGGCTGATTGGATCTGGAAGCAGATGCCAGCAGCGGGTATTGTCCTGGTGACTGAAAAGACATGACCCCCGAGGTACAGAAGACAACGAGGCCCTCCTTATGAACCACAGGGGGAGGGGAGAAGAGGTGAAACCAATGAATAAATCAGGCGATGGAAACAGGGGAGAAAAGAAAATGCTAACGAGGACTTTTATGGGGGACAGGAGCAGCTCAATATGCAAGAGCGTTGCCTCCCCAGCTAGCTGAACACTTGCTTGGACAATAGCTTTTTAACAGATGGGAGACCCACTGAAAAGGGCAAAGTTTTGTGCAGTTGAGAATCCCTGTTTGTTTAGTCTGCTGCTGCCCAGGCAGGTGTCTGCAGAAAGGCAATCCAGCAGGTTAGGTGTCCCAGGGACGGTTTAAGACAGGCAAGGCTGTGTATAAACCAGAACTGTTTTTATTCGCAGGGAACTGATCTTGTTAGGCTTGTTTGTCAAACCCTTATAGAGGAGAGGAAAAAAGATCTCTTTTCTCCCTTCCTTCTAAGGGCAGATTTCTCCATTCTGGGCAATCAGGCCCTTGTAATAAACCCTGCCAATGAGGCAGCTTCATGTTAGAAATACTGACAGGGCACAAAACATTGCAAAGGAACACACAATGTTGCGACAGAGCAGATAACGTTGCCGCTTGCCATAACTCTGAGTTCCTACACACCTCCTTTTTCTCCTTTTCTACAATGCATTTGATAACCCAGTTGTTTACACTACGGTTTTCTGGAAGAGCTTCTTCATCTATTTCGGCATTTACTGCTGATCATTGAAAATTGACTCACACGGCTCCTGACCTCAGCGAAGTGCAATTCTCCCCTGCAGTAACAGAGATGCAGCCATTCTCCTCTGTTAGCGATGACACCCAGCTAACAGCACTGATGGGGTTGATAGTTCTTCAATCACACAAGCACACCGTCAGTAAATGCCACGCACAGGATTGGGAGAGCCCAGCATGTAAGTGTGGGAGGGGTGTGCTGGAACAGCCCAGAGGAAGTAAATGCCTCAGTCACTCCCAAGATACTCAGCAGTGCCCGAGATGACACAATTTTCTTGTTTCACCCTATTCAAAATAGAAAACTTACAACAACAGAGATCATGTAAAGAACACAGAGAATGAGGAGAAGGGAAGGAAAACACACAAAGCATCATGACTGAGTGACAACGAGAGTGCTACCTTCCCTTGTGCTGGAGCACAACAGTCATTAAAGTTCTGAATCTCAAACAACTGAAGGGAAGGATGAAGGTACACCTACATTTCTATATTCCTACCGATGCTATTGACTTGCTAGGTGACTTCAGACAAGGGACATCACTTCTCTGTGTTCCCAGTCCCCTCTTGCCCTCCGCATCCTTTCTCTGCTTAAAATGCAATGGCTGTCAGAGTTGGTAAGAATATGGATTCTATATGCCCAACAAGACTGCCATCCCAGTCCAGCTATTTGCAGTTATTCTTACTTTCAGGAATGCGTGTCACTAACATTTCCTATGTTTTTTTACCTTGTTATGTGCTCTGGAACTTTTCTGTAATCATGATTCCCACTGAGAAAAAAACAAAACATTGCTCTAATTTTACCTAAGCAACTTTCCAGAGGATAAACAGGGACCATTGCTTCTAGGGACCCAATGGTTCTGTGACTAAATCAGGTTCTTTCTGCCCTAGGACCCCTTACAATCTCTCCTCCACCTCCAGATCTGTTTTGAAAGCAGAGAGGTAAAATGTATATATGTACCAGGTTGCCGCAAGGCTGCTGAGTCCACCCAAAAGTGTTCTGCAAAAAAAAGTGTGAAAGCAGTACTCATTATATTGAAAGTCTCCTCTCCCCCTTTAAAAGAATAAATTGTCTGGGTTGAGTTAAACAGCACAAAATATTAACCCCCACACAAAGTTGCACATGCAATTGCACCTTCGGTATCCAGTCTCTGGCATGAAAAATGTAGGTCTTGAACTATCAACCTAGACACAAAGGTTTTTTAGTCACTTTCCAGCTTGCAAAGCCTCTTATTTTAATATTTTTAATACAAAGTTAAATGTTTTTCTTCAAAGAGCCTAAGGACAATGCTAAAGCTCTTTCTGAATTTGCCTCTTCCCATTTCGTTTTCTTGGTGCTATTCATTTTTAAAGGCTTAAAGCAGAGTTTAAGCAGCATTAGTATTCATAGGCACATGCTAATTTACTCTTATGTTCGGATACACAAGTGGGTTTTTTTCAGATGAAACAGAAGGGATTAGATCTAGATCACTTGCTCTGAAGAAAAGTTGCAGCATGCCTCAACTTTATATTCTTTCCAATGCGGCACCAATTACTAAAACTAGATTTCTTCTTCCTAAAACAGAAACAAAAATACCTGCTGCAGTCTCGTAAAGGAAAAACAGAAGTGTATTCCGGTATGAGAAAGTCTCTAACCCCTCCCTGTGCCCTGCTCCCTCATCCACAGGGATGAGGGATTATCACCTCTGATCCCTAATGCCACTTTCACCAGCAGGATGCCAGAGCCAGGGGCTGTGCTCTGGCTGCCATTGTCAGCGGTGGCAGCTGTGGGGAAGGCAGAGTTTTGGGTCTGCCCCAGCCAGCCAGAGCCCCGCGGGTCACCCTCAGGAAGGTCAGTGTGTCCCCTGCCTCAGCGTCACGGCTAAAGAAATTTGCTTCAGCCCACAACTTGCAACAAAAGCTTTTTCTAAGCGTTCTAAAGCATATGGTTGGAGAGGGAAAACATTGTCTTTTTGATTCTGTTTTCACTTTATAACTCAGCTTTTAAACTTTATTGTTGTTAAGTATATTAGCATTTGAAAGCAAACCCCAACTTTCATCACTTTTCCCTATGTTTTCTGTTTGGAAACAAGAGAATTACCTCACCAAAATCCATTTAGGTTGTGAATTTGATTTGGAATATGTAATCCTCCATGAGGCAATAATGCTGTTAGGGGGAAATGAGCGGATGCCTCGTTCCCCTCTGCAGCAGCTGTAGCACATCACAGAGCCAGCCCTCCTGCAGACCCACAGGATCTACCTGTAGCCCCTCACAGCCATGGACAGCCCAATGTCCCTCGCAGAACTCTTTTGGTGTTTCATTTCTTCCCGGTGCCATCCAGCAGCTGAAGCAACACTGGCAGCGCATTTCAGCAGCAGGAGGGACAGGCAGCTCAGCAAGGTCTTCTTCAGACCACTCTGCAGGAATGGCTAGGGAGGAAAAAGCTTCATTCCAGGCACACTTGTTTTTCCAGTCACAGGTATTTTCTAGTAAGGCACATTGGGTTTTTCCTTCCCCCTTAGGAAGAAGGAGGAGATGAAATTATGTGAAAATTCTCTATGGGGTAAAAGCAAGGTCAGCTGAATACCTGCAGCTAAACACTTGAAATGTGCAACTATAAACCACTTCTGTGCTTACATCAGTGCCATTTGACCGTGCTGATTACCTGACACTGTATCACAGGTCCAGTGTGGTTCTTCATGGTTATTTTATGTTTTGCCTGAACTGGTCATTAATTTGCATGACTAGAAGACACACAAGTACACATAGAGGATTTTCCAGGCGATATTTTCCTAGGAAATATTCCTGGATCAATTGAGGTTACATCAAAGTGAGTGCATCAAACTGTGAGAGGACACAGTCCTGGGCACAGGAATGCAGTTGTCTGCCCCAACAAACACATCCAACTTTTCCTGATGCTGTTTTGGCCCATGCCAGCCAGAACTACCTTGAGGGATGCCAAAGTACAATTCCAGAGGATGCACATCCATACCTGGGATTGCTTGAAAGCAATGTGTGTGTTTCATCCTGCCCTGGAAGTGAAGAGGACTTGCAATCCAAGCTGCAAGCTGTTCCTCACCACTGGATTCTGTACCCAGAAACACTCTGGGACATGTTTAATTGTGTCATTTGTGTAACCCAGAGGTCCTCTTTCCACCGAGACATAGAAATTATAGCTGTTGCTCAGCATCAAAATTTAAGGACATTGCACTGCTTGTTTTATATCAAATTGTAATGCAATTTATTACAAAAGTAGGTGCTTTCAATGTCTGTCATTCCTGAGAGAGGAAATTTTGGGTATAAAGTTGCACAGGCAACTTCTGGTACAACTTTTAACAATCATCCCTACGTAAGCCCCTCACAAGCATTACAGTGAAGTCCCTGTGTAAACCAGGATTTTTAATGCAGTCATTTTATGCCTGGGAATCAAACACTGGAAGATTCAGATGAACAGTACTCACCCTTTCTTTTTTTTAATCAATTTTAAATATTTCGGCTTGTTTTTATAGGTACTAAAATCATCCAATTTTAGCCCTGTGTGCATTCAGAGTACAGTTCCCTGTTGACTTCAATTATTGAACTTACTATTGGGCAATTCTATTAGAGGCATTACAGCCCACCTCAGACCTCAGTTCTCCTTTCCCTTTTCCATTTTTTTCCTTCTCCTTCTCCTTTTCCCTTTTAATTTCCCTTTTTCTTCTTTTTCTAATTTCTGGCTCCCACTTCCCTTGTCCCTTCTTCACACAGGTCACAGGGTGCTGAAGGCACCAAATGCATGGGATTGCTTCAGGTTGCTATGTCCAGATGGAAACAGCAAATAAAGGGAAAGCTTTGCTCTCAATTTTGTTCACATTTGGTTTTGGACTCAAGCCCAGGAAGAACAGACACCACAAACAAATTCTGATTTTCTATTAACACTGAAAAATATATATTTTCACTCGTGTTTCCCTTAGAAATGTACAATCTCCTTAGACTGAAACTCCATGCCATATTCAGGCTTCTAACACAGAAAAGCTGATTTAGGGCAGGCAGGAGCAGAGTAAAAGCTGGTCCTGTGAGCATTCAGAATGGCCCTACTCATTCCAGGATTTCTCTCCAACAGCTGGGATTTGGCTGTAGCTAATGAAGCCCACTTTTGGGAACAGAAATTGCTACTCTTTTTTAGGTAAAAGAGACCCTGGCATGCATGCAGTTAAAATATGTAGGGGAAAGAAAAAAAAAAATGTGCCTTTTAATGTAACTGGAACTGCAGTACTGTCAACGATTTACTGCGAGCTACATGAAATATTCTGGTTAATGAAATACTCCAGCAGTGGCTGGACTGCACAAATGCTTCAGATTTTCTGTGGAAGCACAAAGCACAATATCTCAGTCTTTCATGTAGCACTGAGAAATTTGAAATCACCACCCCCAGGCAGAGGAACAGCTTTCAAACCAAGAGGCCTTTTCTCCACTTCCCAATTTGTGATTTCTGAAAGGCTTGCCATTTCCAAACCAGCTTTGCTGTCTGCTTATGCAAGTGTGGGAGCTGTAGATCTGAGCAGGGAACCCCTGTCATGTCACTTCACATTACGAGTTGTGTGAATATTTCTGTTCATGAAACTGTTCACAAGCGACTTGGAACTTAAGCCCCTCAGAAAGCAGTGTGGCACATCCTAAGGACACAGTAATCCTCCCCAGCTGACCTCCTCTGGGCTGGAAAAGCTCATCCTCATAGGCATCCAGGGCCCAGCTGACTGGTGTTGAAGCACAGAATGGACCAAACATGCTGTCCCCTTTGTAAACCGCTTTAATTGGACCTGAGTCCTTGATGGACTTAGGCTTCCAGCTCTGCTTGTTTAGCACAAAAAGCCCTCCTAATTTCTTATTGTGGCACACAAGATTTAGTGCAGATCCTTTAATTTAAATATCAGAATGTGAGCAGTAATTTATTTCCATAAAACAAAAAGTAATAAAGTCAAATATATTAAGCTCTGGCTGTGAGAGCTCAGATTATACAATTTATAATTGTACAAAACACAAAGAGCAAAAAACTACCCACCAGAGGATGAGTTATTATCACCGCTTAAGCATTTGATTCAGGGCTGGTGAAAGCAGTTGCAAGAAAACAATGAAAAAAAAAAAGAAGGAGAAGCCAAAGCATTTGGGACTCTGAAAGGCCCTTAGTTACAATCAAACATGGGAAACAGGACCAGCTGAAGTGTCCCAATACCTGCTGGCCCTCCCAAGTGCACCTCTGCTGCTCATCCAAGCACTCTGAGGCTCACTCTGACCTCCCACCTTCAAACTGGTTACACTGCCAATTTTCATTTTTGCATTACACACCTAAAATCACACTCCCTCCCAAATGGTAAGGAACACAAAGGAATAAGATGCTATATTCTTTCCAGCTGGGATTACATTTTTTTCAGCAGCCAGCACCTGATAACCTGGTCTTCAGTAAGACCTTATCCGACACCAGTGATAATATCACAAACACAACTGTGTCATAGGAATTCAGATGATGATTACCTGAGCCAAACCAGAATGACTCAATAAACTTGAATTCTGAAAACACATCTCTGAAAGGAGCACAAGTATTTCAGCTGGTACCTGCACTAGACCTTCCCTAAGAATTTGAGCTCTGACCCCCATTCTATCAAACTAAGGTTGATCATCAATCAATGAGGAATATCTAAGTCATCCAGGCAAAACCTGGTATATAAACAAAGGGCATAGTGAAAACATACAGTGCAGAAAACAGCCTTGTTACTGGTGTTAAGGTGACAGAGGAGAGGCAGAACTGAGGACGAAACCACCAGAAATTGCATTCAGAAATTCTGCTTTATACCACAGCTCCAACTATTACAAAAGTGTCTGAAGCAGAACTACAGCAACAAAAGTCTGGTGGCTGCAAAGCTTCTGCCAGCCCTACCCACTTTCACTGCTGACCTTCATGCTACATGCTGTGGAGAGGCTCAGGATGAGTTTTTCTGTACACCTTTTCTGGAGAGCAAGAGTCAGATGAAAAGAGACTGAGGGTGCACTCAATCCCCTCATCCTGATTCTTGATAAAGATATTATACAGAACTGGCCCCAAAGCTGAGCCCTGGGAACAGCTGCAGCCAACTGGATATAACTCCATTTGCCACCTCTCTCAGGCCTTTGCCATCCAGACAGTTTTTAACTCAGCAAAAAATACACCTTTCCAAGTCACGGACCAGGAGAATGGTTGCAGGAAGGGTTTTCTTAGCAAAAGGCTAAGAAAGGCTGTGCTTTTTTGAGATGAGACGGATACAATCGGACAAAGCTGCAGCCCACGTGAGGGCTTATTAGGACTAGGAGGACAGAGCACTAAATTTTGGGATCTGCCTGATTTCCTTGCAGTTTTACTTGCGATCGGCTTCAAGAGTGGATCTTCCAGTGCCACTTAATGCCATCACAGAAGCCTCAGGAATTCCTGATTAACAGGATTCATGCTGGGCTAGGGCTGAGGTGCTCCCCTCCTTTTTGCTAACCCTTAATGTATTCATTGCCTTATTTTCATACATGCTGATTGAATAGCGATTTATTCCTCTGGTGCTAGGCTAGTTCCTCCATACTAAATGTGAAATCCTTATTCTAACCAATGTCTAAATCATTGTTTTCTGGCCGTGCAGATCATGTGGCACAGATTATTAATAGCTCTGGTCTCTACACCACTTGACACGGCGCTCCAGCTGTCATTCTGCTCCCTGGCTCGTATGATTCTTGCACTGGTAAAGTGCCAGGCCCGGGCCGAGCCCATCAGTCACTGTCACCCAGCACCCAGTGATGAATAGCCCCACGAGCACCGTGGCGAGGCCCCGGCTCCCGTTCACACGCGCCTGACTTTTCCCAACTCTGGCACGCCAGCTGAGGCCAGGCCCTGCTGAGGTGGGGCCGCAGCAGCCTGGAGAGACAACCCCCCCCTGCACCCCGGATCAGTTAAAAATGAAACAAATCCTAATGCGATCATGTCACTAATTATGCATTTAATTCAGTTATAAGGAGCTAATGGCTCCCTCAGTGACAGCTTCTACTGCTAAAAGGCAATTCATTCCTAAAACTGAGAAATCTAATTACACAAAATGCTTCGTCCTAATCCTTTCAAAGAATAATCTTATTTGTAGACATTAACATCCCAGATGCTGCTGCTGTTTGTCCATTATGACAGTGTTTGTCCTGAATAATGTATAAATAGCTCTTTCTGGACAGTTGCATGTCACTAAATCAATACAATTTGCTGCCTTCTGTTACATTAAGTCAGCCTGGGCAAGCTGGAGAAAATTAACCTTTTGTTTTCCACTCAAAAGGGCCTTTGAAATTAGAAACAAGAAAGGGTTGGAGGGCCTATGGGAATCATGAGGTCTGTTTTTTTTTTTTTAACTCACAAAGTATTCAGCAGATCTGCAGGGCTGGTGATAGATATATCTTCAGAAAAACTGGCAAAATATTTCCAGCTAGTGGAAGAGATGAAAAGGGGAAAATTATGTTCTGCTTTCTCATCTCTTTGTCAAATGCTTCAAATGTCTTCTACGGAAGCAGCCTAATTGTAGAAATTTCTACAGTTTCTGTAGAATTCTGTAGTGTTTCATTGTCACGGGAAAGATACTATGGCTAAGATGTTCCTTAGTAGTTGTGGTAGCTCCCAAAGCCAGAGAGATGGAGTTCCCATGGAGTCACTCTCCATACAAAAAGCCCTTCAAGAAAATATGAGAGAAGAGAAAGTCTTTCTCTCATGCAATATATAACTGAGAACATGAACTGAGGGTATGTGGCTTTGAGCAGAAAGACGGAGAACTACATTTCAGTGTATTTGCCTATTATCTTACGTATAAAGAATTAGCTACTGGCACCTATTGTTGTGCTAAAGTAACGAGCTCTCCCCTAGCATTACTACAGGAATTCCAAGTTTCCATGTGATGTCCTGGTGCTATCCCAAGGGCTACTCATAGGATTCCCCAAATGTCACTAATATTTGTGAAAGCCTCAGATACACTTGGTTTTAACCATAAACTCAAGTCTCACTGAAACCACTCCCATCTTTGCCAGGGACCAAGAGTGAAGCCGGGCAGTGCTCAGAACCCAGAACAGATCACGGCTCTGAGTGAAAAGGAAAACACAGCTCCTACCAAACCCACACCTCCACTCAAGCTACGTGCTCCAAGTTGCACTGTAAAGCCATCCAGAAGCAAATTTATAGAAAAAAAATCCAGTGCTGAGAAACTATGCCCAAGCTCCTGATATAAGCGACAACTTCAGCTCTTATTCTGGCCCCAGCCTCCAAGCACCTATTCTGTGAATTTATCAACAATGTATCTAATTGCTGGCTTCTTGAAAGAGCACAGAGAGAACACAGCAAGCAGAAGGGTTAGAGAAATTAAGGAGTAGTCTGCCATTCAAAAATGTGGAAAGTGCCAATTAGAAAATGCCACGTTTCTGTATTGGTGATTTGGGTTCTGACTCTGTATGAAAAACTTCCATGGCTCTGTAGGGGGTGAAAAAGGGAGCGCAGACCACAGCTTCACTAGCACAGAGGCCTATTCCTGCCCCTTTGATGCACCCAAGGAAATGCAGGAACACCCTCCTTCTAAGCACGCAGCTCCAACAGACACTAATAGCCAAAGGCACAAGCTTGCTCTTGGAACCAAAAATCAAATAACAATCAGTTTTCCCAGAGAAATAACAGTACAATAAAACATTTGCATGGTCATCCCGTGAAAGGCTACATGAGGGAGCTCCCTGAGGCTGCACATGCATGGCGTAACATTAGGAAGAGTCCCTTGCATAGTGGCAGGGCTATTGTGACTGCATCCCATACGGAGAGACCACATCTGGTGGAATTGCCAGTTTTGCTGCCATTTCAAACCCATTTACTCCCTGTCTACTCATTTTTTAGATAATTATTTTCTTTTCCATGTCACCTGAGTTGTTTTATTTTACTCTTCAAGGAAGTCTCATGGCAGGTTTCTCCTGTGAGGACTGCAGTTCAGCTCTCCAGGACTTTTTGTCATTCATGGCTTCCTGAATTAAACTATAGCAGTTATTTTGTTAAACAGAACATCTCCTTGCTTCTTTATCCTAACAACAGAGCAGGTCCAGACTGCCACCAGCAAAGCTCACCCTGCACTGCTGGATTGCCATTGCTTCCCACTGAGATGGTCAGATTTAGAGGGGTTGAGGGGATCTTACTTTAGGGGTGGCCTAATGAAGGCAGTGACAAACCTGTGACACCACAGGCTTCTTCTGGAAACGCAGGCCAGTGAGGCATAAACATGGAAGTCCCTACAATTTCTATTTGCCCTGTGCCAATGGCATCAACCTCTTACCCTACTGCTTGCGCAGTCTCTGGCACCAAAATGAAGCAAGAGCTGGAGATTATGTGTGGCAAAGGTTTTAAATTGATTGCATCCCTACAGAAAGCATGAAATCAGTTCTTTGGACTCTCTGCTGTTAGCGTTCTGTGACCAGGGGGACACAGATATGTAGTTATGTCAGGTCAGCATTTTCCATGTATACTAAATGTATTTAAAATATTCAGTGTATCCGTTTGAATATTTTTAGGGGGATTAATTGTTCAAATCTAAAAAGTTTATGCCACTCTAATGGACTACTAATGGAAGAAGCTTTTAAAAAAATCTCTTCTTGGTACTGAGACCAGACTGTGACCTAACCACCAGGTATAATATGTACCAATATCTATCTTGCACTGTGAAATTAAGGTTGCAAATCCATTATGATAGAGTCTGTGTCTTTATGTATTGTGTGCTTCTGAGCAAGCCCAGAGAGCTCAATAAATAATAAATGGTAGGAACCTGACCTGGAATATTAAATGTGTTCTGAAAGATTCTTCACCCAGGAATTTGGGTTTGTTTTCCCCAGAAGCTTTGTCTTGGCAACCAGATTTGAGTCCCAGCAGTTTCCTTTGCTGGTGGGCAGCCTGTCCCAGTGGCTGGCAGGACATGTCAGCTCAGAGAGTCCACCTCTGCCCACCTCAGGCACCGAGTCTTCAGCTCCCCTTTCAGATGTCAGGTGCTGTTTGGGCGAGCTCACCCGGGGCAGGAAAGGCAGCTTCCCACAAGAAAGTTTTCAGATCCCTGTGCCAAACTAATCTGAAGGGTTCTGAGAAGTAAATAAAATTAGTAAAACTGATTTGCAGTGTGAAAGCCAGATCTCCCATACCTTAATCAGGTACAGAGTCAAAAAGAACCTGATTTTTTTCCATGTGAGCCAAGTATTTAATATATTCCTCAAACAGAAACTATTTCCCTTTGATCATCTCAGAAATAATTTCTATATTGGTTAAAGAAAGACAAAGATCAAATATAAAGATTAAAAAATATTTAAAAGTACTACCTTCTGATCACAGTGGTTTGAATGGGTGCTTGGAACATCATTTAGTTATCAGGATAATGTGAGGTAATTAATTTATTGTGTTAGCAAGGAAGCCACATAGAAAGGGCTCTCTTACAGCTTTCATGATAAATAACAGTTCCCTTCTACTTAGTCAGTAACTATTGCTTAGTGCTGGATTTGGTTTTGATTTAATCAAACAAATTGGACTTCACCTCTGGTTATCTGTAAGAAAAGAAGACAGAAAGTGGAAGAACAGGAAGGCAAGAAAAGGAAATTTTGATACATTTTCCTTCCCAAAGGAGTCATTGGGTTTTTGGAAAGGCCTTTTCATCTCCACCATGCATTTCCACCATTTTTTTCCTGTGGAAATAATTTCTGGAGATACTAAAATATTCTACTCACAAAAGAGATGAGTATTGGGGATCAGAGCAGGACACAGATGGGCTTGAGCTGCTCCTGGGGAGATGAGAAACTTACCCCACTTTGCTCACAATCTCTTTGGATAGTAGATTTCCCAGAATCACAGAATAATGTAGGTTGGAAAAGACCTTCCAGATCATTGAGTCCAACCATTAACCCAACACTGCCATGTTCACCACTAAAGCATGTTCCCTGGTGCCACATCCACCTACTTTTTGAACAATTCCAAGAACCGTGATTCCTTTGCTTCTCTGGGCAGCCTGTTCCAGTGTGTCACCACCCATTCAGTATAGAAATTTTTCTCATATCCAATCCAATATACTATTCTGTGGACTATGTTCTAAGCCATGTTATGGGGCTTGGTTTAAGGTTTCTGTTTCTGAGAGTCAAAGCCGCCATGGTAAAGTCAAGGGTTGCAAGACAAGCGGAATCAGAGATCTGGAGCAGAAAAGCAGGAATGGAAAAGTGGTACATTGAGAAGTGATCATGTTTCCTGGTTAAAAAGTGCATTTTACAACTGAACTAATGGCCAAGGTAAGGGAACCCCCTTTCAGTATATGCGTCTTTGATCTTTAGGTGCACTTTGAGAGTCCATGGAGCCAAGGAAAAGGACTGAGCTCATCGTATTAAAAGGAAACACACTGATCTCTGTCCTTCTAGTAGTGCACATGTGCCCAGAAGCAAGAAGGAAAGAAAGGGAATAGATGAGTTTCTGATATTTCCTTCAAGTTGCCAGCCTTTTGTTCCCAAAATTTGACAGGATTTATTGAGAATGGTGTCTGAGGGTATACTTAGTGTTATCACTATGCATCTGAAATCAGAAATTAATATTATAAAACATTTCCTATTACACTAAAAAAAAAGAACTCCTATTTCCATGCTGCAGAATAGCACCCAATGGGAAACCTATAGCAATGTCATTTGAGAGAGATGTGAACAATATCTTTATTTTCCTGTATTTACAAATAGAGAAATTGTCTGAGTACTGTCTACAATATGTGACATCCTTTCCAGGTGTATTTTCTAGGATTCCTCACTGCTTATACTGTTTTAACAATCCAAGGAATTTCTTAACAAGAACAAGGGAACAAGATTTTCTTGCCAAGAAGAAAATCACATGCTCAGTATCTCTTACCAGGGATAAACAGCAACACTTTCAGAGCTATTGAAAAACTATAGATTCACATAGGAAGAACTGTTAAAATGTGAAATATTAAATGTCATGTCATTGCTTACCAAGCAATCTCAGCAGCAACATTTTCATTCACACTGAAAAAGGTGCTGAAAGGCTTTTTCTGTCAGGATTGACATTTCAGGTGCACCACTCGCACTGCACACCCAAAACACCAGAGTTAGCTTAGAGGCCTTTTGAGGAGCATCTGGAGGTGGCAAAGAAAAAGGAAAAAGCAGTGTCCAGTAGCCCAGCATTCGCTGTATTTCCTTGGTTCATTGGGAGGTTTGTGTCTGCCTGAGCAGGCTGGTGTGGTCAGGCAGAAAACACAGCTGAGCAGCAGGGCCTGGGCACCCCTCCATCACTGTCAATAAGCAAAATGGAGGGCCCTTACATCATTTCATTTACTATTTCAATGATTACATAGATCATTGCCTTCCCATTGTTTCAGTGATAGATTTAATTAACTTCCAATTAATCACAGAGGGTGATATTTAATGCTCAGCCCTGCACCAAGCACAGTGTCACAGATCAAAGAATGTATTTTGAAGGCTTCAGTAATCAAGAGGTCATGGAAGATAGATGTTCTTCACCAAGAGAGAGAGAGAAGATAAATTTGTGTGTCCACTCTGCTCTGGCTAACTGTTTTAGCATAATTGTTTCACATCCAAATTATAACTTTCGTAAAGGTCTATCCATGCACAAAGCCTGATAAAAGGGGGAAGGGGGGGTAGGTTATTGGATCATATTATAGAGACTTCATGGGGTTATAATTCCCATTGCCAGGCAGTGGCAAATGTTTACAGATGCAGTGGTTAAGGCCCCGACAAACGGGCAGAAATAAATTCCCTGTAAAGATACTTCCATTTAGGTAGAATGACTTAAAAACACCAAACTCAAATCAATGACAAAAAGGAGAGTTTCATTACACTAAGGGTGATTATAGGCAGTGCAAACCCTACAACTCATTTGCTGCCTTTCTGGGAGCAGGGTGTCAACATCAGGGCATCTGTTGTGTTTTTTTAGAAGGGGTACAAAGGATTTTCATTAGGAAAAAAATTCCCTATTATTTTAAGCAGAAACTTTTTCCTAATATATCTAGTGAACATATTTGAGGTTCCTGTGCCACTTAACGAAACTAGATAGCATACTAGATATATTTTGGACATGAAAAGCTATTTTATTTCATTTTACTCTTTCGACATTCATGTCAGGATTTTGCCTGAGACGGTGCCCAGAGGTACTACTGTAATACAAACAATGACCAAGTGTCCAAGGCCCAGAACCCTCCAAGGTGGTTCTCTGAACTGGATGACATATAAGCAATTCCAAAATTCCCTGCTGTGCAAGCTGGGGGACACGCTCAGCAAGGCCAGGACTCTGCCTTGGGAGCCAGACAACCTCTCCAGCTCACCAGTTCCCGCACAGACAATGTGCCCCAAACCCCACTGCAAGCACACCACTGGTGCCTTAAAATACTAGCGAATTGGCCTGAAAGAAAGGATAAAGGTACTGAAATAGTGATGAGGAGAACCCAGAGGACTATAAGGAAGAGGAGATAATTGTGAAGGGACAGAGAATCAGGGTCTGGTCTGAAGGGGCCAGCAAATCTGTGACAATAGCCATAAAACAATTCAAGTAGGCCCTGAACAAGATGGCTTAGTACCTCCTCCTTGCCAGAGCTGGTCAGGTAGACTGGTACATTTGCAGAAATGCAAATGTTGGTGGATAAACTGAGCTTGCCCTGAGCACCTAGCTGGGATGGTCTGGTCCGTTCTTAGTTGCTCTCTCATGCTTTCTTCTGGCCTGAGCATGGCCCTGCGCCATCACCTTCCTCACTACCGCCAGTGACACACTGCCCACTGCCAGCCTCAACTCCAGAGCTGCCTTTAGAAATAGTAATGAGAGAGGGGGGATGTTTTCACACCATCATAACAAGCAAATCCTTATATCCCATAAGGATTTCTGCCATGCTGGCAGTCCTGGCTAACCTGACACTGTGACAGTAAATTCAGTTCTGTGCATGTGTGTGCATGTGTGAGTGCAACAGAGAGATGGCAGGAAACTTTCTAACAAATGCAGAGTGTAATTCTTCCCTTTCCTTTCCTGTGGCTAATCTCTGAGTGCAAAGTAATTATCTTTTTCATGACTTTAAATCTCTCTCTCTGGTATATTCTTGCCTGTCCAACATGACTTTATAACTCCTTCATCTGGCACACAGCTGGTGTGCCTCACGGTGGATTCCTCTAAAGAGTGATTTAAAGTTGCTTTCCATCAGTGTAAAACTAATGAGCAAGAAACATCTTGACACATGGTAACTGTAAGCAACACACTTGGTCAGCTGCCTCCAAGAAAGACACCCTCACTTAAGGCTTTCCAACTGTTCTCTCACAAGCACTCACGAGGCTCAAAGCCCAGCATGCTTATTTATTAGTGTCTTCACTTGCCCAGGTGTTTCTTTTCAGATAGACACTCACCACACTTACAATGCAGCTTCCCATCTGGAGTTACTGCTTCTCTCTTACTTTGTTCCTAGAGATACACAGGAACCTATTGGCATTTTAAATCACAGAACATGCTGGCTGTTTTTTTTAAAAAAAAGAACCTGAAGCTTTCTCTGTAGCACTCAGCTCCTTGCTGCAGCAGCATGAATACAGCCAGACTGCAGCTTCCCTGTCATGAACCCAGATTTACTTCAGCTGAACTAAGAGTACTGTGATTTACCAGGCATATGTAAGAAGAGAGTTTTAACCCATAAAATTCATCTTTATTTTCCCTCTGTGAAGCAGAGAAGCCTGAGCAGAAATGGGGCCTTGGGGCAGCATTTTCTTACACATAACCAAAGCAAGACTCCAAGCAGGATCAAGGCTCTAAGGAAAAACACCCCCCCCCTTACTCTGATTTAATCTAATTAGCTGTTGATTGTCTGGAGTTCCAATAATTCAGCTCATTGAAAAAGCAGTCTCTTTCTTTAGTACCTGAATTTGATTTTGTAGTTCTTTTAATATATATTCACTTACTAGTGGAACTAACTCTCTAATACTCAAGTGTTTACAACTATGTTCTTCAGGTGCCAAACCTTTTACATCCAGAACTTTAAAAATGTTAAGTGTAATACACTCTTAATGCAAAATCATCTGCGGGGAGAGAATATATCTTCCTAATATGTATGTAAAATCACTATGTAAATAACAGGCAAGTTATAAGAGTAGCTTATGACATGGCACTGTCCTGCTTGAATACGTGATGCATGGTTTTTAGGAACAAAAACAAATGTACTTGTGGAAACAACAGAAAAAAGCCTTCTCTCACAACATGTCTGAGGATAGGCTGAAAAAGAACTTCTGTTCCTGAAAATTTTTCTGCTTTTTCTAAAACATAACAGTCTTCCTGGTTTACAAGCTGGAACGTTGTACACACCACACTACTACACAACTCAAACATTTTCTTCAATTTCCAGACTTTATTAGCCCTTACTTTACTGTACCTTTCCTACCATCCTTTCCAATGCATCTTGAACTTCAGTTACAAATAAAAGGCTTCATTCCTGCATTTTGTGCATTCAAGGCCCTTTCCAAAGATATCTATTTGTTAAAAAAACCCAACAAAACTACAAGCTCTGCAGGCACCAAAAGAAGTGTTCTCGGCAGTAAGGTTGTGATGGAAACATCCTCAAGGTTCCATAAAGTGCATCAAAGGCTGTAAGGGGTAAACTAAAAAACTAAAAAAACTAAAAGAAAGTGTCAACAGAGAGAATAGAGTAGCCAGAAAGGAGGTTCAAGCCTCTGAACATCTCTCTGCTACCCCAGCCAAGAAGGCAGAACACATTACAGAGACTAGTGGTCTGAAACACTGGGGAAGATGCTTCTAAGAACAGAGAAAATATTTATGTAGTATTTTTACTCCTCCCAAAATTAAAGTGTATCAAGACTGGATAAATCAACGCTGAAAATAGATAGACTTCTGAATAGGGAGTTTGAGTGGCCTTTTCCTAACACCTGAGGAAGACAGTAATTTCCTATTTGCTTTGTGAACATAAGAATTCTGCAGCTTGGCTTGTTTCCTGTTTTTTTCCCTCTCCCCAAAGGCTATTTCCAATTCCCAAACACAACTCCCTGCCTCTCAGATCTGTACAAACCTTCAGCAAACGAGGCATCCTCGGTGCTCCCTTAACACCATGGGAAAAATGTTCTCTCCACCCCTCATTTAAGTCACACAGCACACTTGTAATTATATTTAAACTTCTCCCACCCTGCGACACATCAGCCTGCATGCCAACCACAGCACTTGCCACAAAATTGCCAAAGAAAAGCGAAGATCAGTTCATCTCACAGTCTAGCCTTTCTGCCCCATGACAGGAACACAGTGTGAGCACTTCTCCCAGAGACTCCAGCACCAAGCAGACATTAAACATGGAGAGAGAACACATGTACACGAGTGTCCCCTTGTCAGTGTACTACTGACAAGGGGAGAGAGGTTTAGCAGTGAGCCTGGAGTGGAGAAATATCCTTCACTTGTTACTTCTACTGTTTTCAGCACCAGAAAATGCAGGCCCGGTCCCCCATCCATCCAGGTGGGTGAGTCAAGTGTGCCAGAGGCTCTGACATTTGTCACTGTGTCAAGGAGCCACCGCCTCATCAAACACCATGGAAGAAAAAGAAATACAAAAAAGTGGTGCAGCATGATGAAGCCACCTCATCGCTTGGCAAGCCTGCAATCAGATTGAATATAAAGCCTAGGATTTCCAGTGTCCTGGCCACAACCCCTTAGTGTGACATGGTAAAGGATTTTTTTTGTCAGAACACAAATGCAGTTCTGTTAGGTGCTTTCTAAGTTAAGCCACTGTTAAAAGACTGGACAAGACAGAGAAGTTATCTCTGTATAATCCTACCACCTAGCTTTGTGAACTGGTGGTTGTCCCTTTTGCTTGGCAGAACACACAGGCACTTCCCTTCCAAACAGTGAATGCTGAGTATTGTGGATGGGAAGATCCAGATGTGTGGAGACATCCAGATGTGTCCGAACAGGGGCACAAAGAAATTTCTGACTTGTCAAAAGGCATGAAACAGCCTGTGGTCAGAGTCTTTCCCAAGTCCCACCCTTTAATTCAGCCCCCTCCTGCTCCTCGTTCCCTTCTGCAGAGAGGACCAAGGAGCGACCACAGAACCAAAACAGGAGACATAATTTTGGGCTTATTTTAAAGAGGCAGTATTGGATTTTGGATATGCCTCAAGCTTCAAATGAAGGCAGTCAGGGAACTACTGCCTTGAATGTAGATCAAGAGCACTGTGGTAGGAGATGCCTTTCACAAAGGCTGTGCTAAGCCTAAGTTAGATGGTGTTATTTTCTGAAACTGGTTGGATCCTTCTCTGATTAACTTTCTGGTTTTTCTGGTCCAGAGACCTGCACATTGTGTAGGGATGAATCCAGGTCACAGTCTCTGATGGCAGATTGATACTTCGATCAGAAACGGGGAATATTTGTGTTTGACACACATGTTATCAGTGATGGAATTTGTCAATGGAGCCAGCACAATCTGAATGTCCAAGAGGTGCAGATCCAGAGAGCTATGGGAGGCAGACATTTGTTCTTGCTCTAACTACAGTCAAACCTTCATGACAAATGCTTTTGAAAAGGCCTAGGACAGGTGAAGAGCCCAGAATTATCTGGCATGGACATCAACATGGATAGCAAAATGATGTCACAGCATTATGTTCCACAATGACAGAAACAACCTGGACAAAGGAGATTTCTCTTTCTTCATTCAGCCCATAGCTGCTTACAAAAATTTCCTGTCTGAATTTAGCCCCGATGATAGCTGTGAATCATGTGGGTGACCATGTCTGCAAAGTTACAAAAATTACAGGCAAAATACTATTTGTGGTGCTGAAATGATTTTTGCCTTTTCTTTTATATACTTTTTACACAGTTTTATGTATCCACAATTATTAGCATGTATGCTTGCAATCCTTTACTTAGTCTGGTGCTTAGTGTTCTGTAAGTGTTCTGCAGGCCCTGAGACTGAACAGCCCAGAACTGCAGAGCCAGGGAGACCAAACATTCCTACTATCTTAAGATGCCAACATCCCCTAGTAGGACAGATTCTATAAACTAGGGGTTAGCCCACCCCAGCCCCATTATTGGGCCCCCTTGTTAGATATGCTGATGTGTAAAGTCTACAACTGGTGTGTGTGATTGACGGAGGGTGTGCATTGCAACGCTGTCACCTGGGTGAAGTGATGCATGGAACAGGATCCTATTAAACTACTGAGATAACAACCCCAAACCCTCTTAACCGTGTCTAGTTTCATTTTCCTAAGACCAGGAAAAAGGCATCATTTGCAGTTCAGAGGTGTTTTGTAGAGATTGCTGAAAACTTTGCCTCTTATTTTATTTATTTATTTCAGGGATTTCTTAAGGGGACTGTCTATCTGAATGGAGTAGAAGTTCAGAAAGGATGTCAGGATGAAAGCAAAGAAAAAAGAGGTTTTAATCCTTTGGGAAAGGAGTGAATACTTTACACATCCAGTACTGGAAAAATTATTTTGGAAATGGATCCTTGACCTGCCTAATTGCCTTGGAAGAGATGACCACCAGGCCTCTATGAGAGATGTCTCTGCTCATGGGGGTCTGAGCTGGACTGTGCTTTGACACCCAGAGCCTGCTCCAGGGATTTGGCTGTCGTCAGAGAGATCTCCTGCTCCTGTGGGGGAACACAAGTAAACCCACAGTTCAGACATGCCTGTAAGAGTGCTTGACATCAGTGTTCACCACTTCTTTCTGTCAGATGCTCAGTGTCCCAACTTCAGGTATGTATACCTCCTGGTATGGCATGTTGCTTTGTTTCACCTCCTGAAGTGCTTCTTCCCAGTTTAGTGTCCGGCTCTTCTTGACTCTCAGAGTTCAGATCACAAAATTATAAATACGTGGAGAGTTGGAAAGAGACCTTGAGGGATTCTTTGCTCCAGACTTTTCTTCAAGTTCACTCCAAACAAAATGCTCATTTTCACGGAGTCAAGGGCATTTTTACAGAAGTCTACACTACTGAAATGGAGGCCTCCAATATCCCCATCACCTGGGTAGGTTCCTTGTAGTCTTCATAATGTGCAATTGTGCTGGGCTGCACCTTGTAACTCTTCTGAATGAAGACCTTTCACACTGCTGCATTTATCGTAACAAAATTAAAAAAGCCCGACATATTCCTATAGAAATATGTGGCAACCTCCCCAGAAAATAAAAAACAAGTTGAGGGCATCTGTTGACACTGAGCCTTGATGGATTTCAGTCCTGCAACCTCTGTGTCTCTGCCTCTGACTGCATCAGCTTATTTGGCCTAATTAACCTGAGTTTTCCTTGCTCAACAGAAATAATCTCCATGAAAAAGGCGTAGCTTGCAGATTCTGAGAAAGGTTTTTCTGTTTTGAAATATGAATGAGAACATGCTCCAGGCCATCTGGCGCTGGCCTTTGTAAATTCCAAAATGGATTTATTACAAATTAAAAGGAATTTTGGAAGTGTATATTTTTAGAGGTTGTTCTAGCTTGACACTGCAAAAGTGTGGTGGTGTGCAGTCCATATTTGATCAAAGGTGTGTCCATCCCAGTCTTTCTTCACATCAAGTGATTAACCCCAGGGGCTGGGGTATTGTTGTCAGTGTAGGGGAGTGAGTATCATGACTTCTCCAAGGCAGTGTTCTTCTCATATCAAAATAAATGAGATAACTGCCCAAAAACAATGAGATAATTGCACTGTTAATGACACCTGAGCAAATACCTGCACGTGTGACCATCCAAACTCTTTGGGGAGCTCGACTGCGTGGCACAGACATCCCTTGCGCAATGGTCCCAGGACATTTTTTTCCTACAACAACAATTTTCTGTAAATCCACTTGTTTCCCTGCAGATGGTGATACCAGTCTCCCAGTCCAGCAGCAGGCACTGGGTGTTAACATCTGGCCCAGGAACAAGAGCAGAATTTGGCCCTTTAAGGGCAAATGAGAGAAATAAAGATGGTGGGAAACCAATTCTCAGGAACTCGTTGCAGGAGTGAGAGCTTTAAGCTGGCAATTTAAAAAGCACAGCTCTGTTAAATAATCCAAGAAATTGGGAAAGCTGATCTTGTAGTCAAAGGACAAACTCATTTCTGAGGAGTTTCACTCACTTGGGAATAGTGCATATTTAATAGAAAAGAAATACCTACAAAAGCCCAGATACAAGATTTACGTTCAACTGAATTACAAAGGATACTGAAAAGAATTGCTACATTTTTGTGGAAATCTTCTACTTTCAGCATTTGTGAATTTAGGAATACTTTCATTTTAAAAAAGCTTTTACTGAAGCATGGTTATCCCTAAAAAAATTGAAAAAGGAAACTTGCTGAAAATATTAATTTCCAGTGGCTCTGTTCTATTCCCTTAGGTCTTTAAAAATCTCAGATTGAAATGGATGAATATGCAAGTGCCACTTATTGATGGCCTCCCACAAGCAGTGAAATCCTTTGAAATCATTGTGGAGGTAATTGTAAAAGAAGTGATATGCATAAAATTACTTCTCTGGTACAATACGGATCATAAATCAGTTCACAATCAATCTACCCACAACTATTTCAATCTAGAAGATTTAAAAATATATGGCAATACATAGGATACCAAAGTTAAACGACCTGTAACAAAGCAACGTGTGATTGAAAGATGTATTTTTCTCTTGCTCTGATGCAGCATGAAGGAGCTGAAGAATATTTTCATATTCATTGAATTTAGTGAGAAAACTCACTGGCTGATGATTACTTGTGATACTTAATCACACTGATAGCATGGTGAAAATGTTGGCCAACCCTAGTCACAGTGGTTACTACAGTAGCTAAAAAAAAATACAAGGTGAACATGGGCATCAGGACACCAAGATCCCTGGATTTTGTCCCCCACGACTGCATTAATGGTGGCCAGACCTAGACTTCTGTCTCTCCCTGCTGAGTGAATCCTAGCTGCTTTATCACCTCTGGGTTTACAATCACAGACAAAACCTGTAGGTGATGCCAAGCCCATTTTTGAGAACTTCTGCTAAGAGGGCTGGACAAGATTGGGACTTTTTTTTGTCCTTTCAAACTCTGCTTCTGGATAGTCTCAGAGGCATAACACAGTATTCTTTTATTTTTTTACTTAAATCTCTTTGAAAGTCAATAAGCAATCCATAAAGAAGCACAAGGGCTCTCACTGGTGCATTACCTGATCATTTAGTGTAATGCTGAAATTGGTTTAATGAGCTGGTATGCAGGTGGGGAAGAAGGGAAGGAATCATCTGCAGTTGAATCAGACAACCTTGGTGATGAGGGGAGAGCTGAGTTTTTCAAAAGCTGACAAGCTACATGTCACAAAAAACATTGGTATGGGCTTGAGACTTCTCTCCTGCTAATACATTAAATATAAAAAAATATCTGAAAAGAATGTGCTCCATTTAACAGACCTACACTTTGAAGCATAAGGAGTTTTTCAAAATTCACAAAAAGAATGGTGGGGTGGGCTCAGATGAAATGTAGAGAGGGTATTTTCCCTCAGGTCCATACCAGAATTTTATTTCCTCCTATGAAAAAAACCTTATACCAAACCACTAGATTATTTGCTTCTTTTTATAAGTAGAAAAATATTTGAATATGTGAAATAAGTATGTTCAATGAAGCCTGTGCTTAGCAGAGGAAGAGACTTGCAAAAGGATATTTCCAAGGGACAACAAGAGCAGGCACTGAGCAGATTCTGGCTGTGTTCGCATACTTAAAATAACAGTAGGTGAAATACATTATTAGTGATGGTTGATGTTGACTTTTACATTTTCCAAGGGTCAGGTTTATGAGTAATGGGTCCCATAGTAGCCCCATGTTACAAGAAATAACACCATTATAATATCAAAACTGTAACCAGAGCACGGGGCCGACTGCAATAGAAAGCTGGAACAGAACCATGCTCCCACCCAGGGTTTTCTCACCTCTGCCTTAAAGAGATTTGGCTTAAATAAAAAATGAAGATAGTAGCTTTTCACCTCAAAAGTGGTTTGGAAAATTACCTTTAGCCTACCTTAATTTCCCCATCTTGTTTGCAGAGCACAAAGGTGTCTCCTGCCTTTGTTTTGAAACCTGCTGTACACCCTAAGGAGATGCCATGCTTTACTGGAGCACTTGGAGTCTCCAAGGCATGGGGAGCTGGGCTCACATCCCTGCTCCAAGTTATGATAGCATTTAGATCATTTGGCTCTCTAGCCTGTGTTTTTTGAATTAGATGCTGTCTTTCTGCTCAAAAGTAGCTGGTCACTGCTTCTGAATCCTCAGATTAAAGGGTTTTCACTTACTAAGTTTGATGGGATGCCTTGGCCACTTTGGCCATGTGTAAAAGAATCCCAGCTATTAATTTGTAGGAATTTCTTGCATTTCCCATTTCCAGCAAACATCTCTTGGTATCTTCAAGGAATATTAATGCCCTAGACAGCTAAGGATGAACATATAAGTTACAGGCGTAACATATCTTTCTAAAAACTGAATATCCAATGTCTCAACAATTTCAAAACATCACATTTGCCCAGGGTGTCTTCACCTTTTCTTCCCCCCAATATCTTATTATTCCTGGGAATTTGTTTTTGTTTACTTGAAAGAATAAAGACAGTCCTGGGTATCTTCCTGCCCTGCACACCCTATTTTTATTTCTCTTTTTTTCTTCTCTCTTTTGAATTTCTTTTGTCAAAATTACCTCAACATTTAAAGAGTTAGTACGGACAAAAAAAAAAAAAAAAAGAGAAAAGAAATTTCAATTCTTCTGTTTTCAGCTTTTGAAAATTGAAGCAGTTGTAAAGATAGTATCTGTTATGGTTTAAATTATGTGGGTGCATGGAGAAGCCTTTTCCCTGCACACAGTGTTAAAAAGGAAGAAAAAAACCAACAAACCCAGACTCTAATCTGTTTAAAGTTTTCAAACCCAAATTTTCTATTTTAATCAGAAAAGGCTAGTCTGGTGGCATTATAAGACTTCTTGTTGAGAGTAATCAAAATTACACATTCCTGAGAGAAATATAGCTTTAAAACACAGTCCATAAAAATGGAGTTTATAACATTACCAACATTGCAATAAAACATGGTAAGACTCTTCTTAGAGTTCTCTCAGAATTATCAACAAGCCTCCTTTGGTCTCTACATCATGGGAAAGCTGGCAAGGATCACAATTAATTACCTTTGTGCTCTGTTTACTCAAATTGCAGATACAACCAGGTCTGTTAAAAGTACAAACCATGGCCACAACTGATGTGAGCATGACAGCAAATCTCAGTAACACATGTACAATTTTAAAAAATGATCTCTTTTTGCTAGTAGGACTTACTCCTTACTCTTCACCTCATCAGTTTGAGGTGTCTGAAGGTTGGCTGTTAGAGGTGTCAGAGCTGGGAATTTTACCCATCTGGGCCTCCACAGGCACGCAGAGGTACACGCATTCCTGGTCCTGCAGTCTGTCCTGGAGGGTTCCCATGAGGGCAGGGACATGGGTTTGCTGAACTGTACAATAAACTCACAGGTTTTGAAGTACAGAACGTCATAATCTGGAAGTGCTTTTTGTTACTGCTTTTAGACAGCAACAGTCCTGCTGGCTTCAGCAAGTTTTTAAGTTCATACTTTTTCCACTTGTTTTAGGAAAGTGCTTACATGAATATCCATGGCAATAAAATACACACTTCAAATCAAACAAAACCTCCAAGCCAAGTCATTGCCTCCTAATGCCTTTGCTCTGTCACCCAGGCAATGCTCCTTATGTGACACGGGCTGCTCCAGAGAACCCAGCCTCCAACTAATGTTACCACTGCTCAGCTGAATAAATAAATTCTTCCAGTTCACTATTTTTATCTTGCGTTCGTATCCATTCCCAGAGATCATTCCTCTTCTTTTCCTCTTGCTACAGGGCTTTCACAAACTCTTTCTTGCACCAGCCCACCCCAGCCTTTCCCAAGGACTGATAATTTCTTTCACATAGGGTGGTCATCAGGAGAGGAAAGCAGTAAAATACATTCTGGTCAGGGTGGTCAGGGTCAGAGTGGCACATCTTTTACCCCATTTTCAAGTGTTTACATTTTTTCTTCTATTATTTTAAGTTTCCAAGCTGGTCATTAAAACCACTTTTAAAAAGCTACTGGAAGCACACCAAACCAGGACTTGACTGCTTGGCATGATTTTCCTTTATTGTAAATCAGAGCCGAGCTATTCAGATCAAAACTCTTCAGAAACAATATGAAACCGCTGCTTAAACTGCAAGCACCGGCAGTGGGAAGGGCTCAGACGCCCAGCTCGTTTCATTCCCACAGAGCAGGCTGTCCTCTTCAACAGCTGCAAACATCACCAGGATAAGCAGGACAAATTAGCTTAAATACCACGTGCAATTCATCTACCATTTCATTTGATTGATGCCCGTATCCACCCACTTACTATTACCCTAATGAAGATACCATAAAACCTCTTAGTTACTTAAAAGCCAGTAATTAGTACAGTTTAAGGGCATATAAACTCAGGAGCTGTCAGGCCATCCACCCAGTGGGGTAACTATTAGTGAAATGGGAACAGGGAAGGCCTGTCATGCAAAATAGGAGCTGTGTGATCTGAATAATTCCATTTTTGTGAACAGTGGCACACAGCAGAGCCTGATGGATATTCCCATCACCAAGGGACCCACCCTCAAGCCTGCTTTCACACCACGGTTTTGGCTCTACACAGAGCCTGCCTCTGTCAGCTGCTGGCGTGGCAATCCAGAGGCACTGGCAGGGGGATTGCCTCCTGCACTAGCATTAATGCAGCTTGGGAAAATCCTGCTGTTTGAGGCTCAAGTTTTGCATCAGTGAACATTTATAAAACTAACTCTTTTTCTTGATAATTTTCTCTGTTTCTAGGTGAGTTAAAAGCACCTGCCAGTAAACTGTGGGTAAGGATATGTCCAGGGTTTATTAGCTCTTCTAAGCAACTCAGAGTTGAAACTTTTCATGAGAAACTGCCCTTTCACTTGTAGAACTTTCAGGAAAAGCAACTCCCTTCCATCTTGAAGAAAAAAGCCCCCAAACTCAAGCTGCTTCCATTTTTTCAGTGCAAAAATAAGTTTTACTCTTCTGTAGCATAATAGGGACTTGCAAGGTGAAATAATTCCTACAAACTTGGCCCTGTTGTGACTTTATGTGACACTTGCAGCATCACAGTAGGTTGTTATATCAGAGAAAATCATACAGAGAGCTGCACCCCATCATGTGAGGAGCAGGTTATCATCTGCTGTGAAGAATTTTAACTCATTAAACCATATGGTGCAGTGTTAATATATTCAAGAATAGTTCTGAATCCATTTGAAACATGGATCAGCACCTGAATTATTCAGCTGAGCTCACTCTCTTCTTTCATCCATGAAAGTGACAGAAGTCAAAACCAGTGCTTTTTGAAATTGGTCAAAATTGTGGCTCAATGCCAACTCAGTGTATTTGGGTTGTTTCTTTGTCTCTTGATTTTTTTGTTTTGTTTTGGTATGTGTGGGTTTTTTTTAACATGACTAATATGGAACCACAAAGATCTGGCAGAATAAACCAAAGAAAGGTTGGAGGTTTTTTAGTAGAAAATTTCACAGTGACGATTAGCGGTCTGTAGAACTTTTACTTTACAAAGAGACACTATAAAGGAAGTGGCTGTTTATTCAGTTCCTAGGAAAATAACTAAATGCTGGCTGGTATTTATTCAGCTGAATTATTAGAATAGCATTTTCTCCTATACTTAAAGTTGTGTCAGCATTTCCATTGTGAAGCTTAGCACTTAAGAAAATCAACCCAGAAGCAAATTGGCTAATATATAAAAATAACACAAATAAATCAAATTAGCTTTTTATAAAGTTAAATTGCTTTTTAAAATTCTGACTATTTAAAGAAGATCTCGAAAATAACAAAGAGATACCAGTACCAAGCTGTACCAGAAAGTCTTCAGGATGCTTTCATAGTGCTAAATATATAAAATATCCTTGAAGATGCAGTTAAATTATTTTCCCAGTACACATCAGAATAAATACAAAATTGGGAACTATTTCATGGATAATTTTCTTAATTTGAAGCTGTTTTCCTATGTAAGGACAGAAATTTACTTTTATTTTGAATTTCAGATAATTTCTATATTTTTCATCATTTTAAAATCAGAGGATAATTTCCTATTTCAGAATTTCAGTGAACTGAATATCTTGATAAGGATTTTGCCCAAAAATTATTAAATAGCCTTTTCCCAATAATTAGAAAAGGCTGGTTTTGCTTCAAAGATATTCACTCTTCCAAATATTTTCAAAACCATAATTTTAAGTCACTATAAAAAATTTCAGGATGCTTCCACTCTGGCAATATGTGTGCAAGCATACTTTCAGTACTATTAAATTGAAGCTGCTTTAGTGTGCTAAGTTACAAACTTGAAAAGGTTTTTTGAAAAATTTTTGTTGATTTTTTTTTTTTCAGGGAACAACAGCTACAAATTCTGAGTACTGAAATTGCTACGTCTCAGTGTCCATAAGGATCTTTGCCAGAGTCACAAAACAACATCAGCCCTGCTAACCAGGGGCAGAAGGCTCAGCTTTACAAGTTGTAGAATTTGGTGGGGAGCTCAGCGCTAATACTCTGGTTGTTTTTTGGGGTGCCAGTTTGTTCGCTCCAGGCATCATCAGTTAATCATGACATCTTCCTATCTTCCTGTGTCCCAGCACCTCATCCTCCTTAATGGGAGGCACCGTCTTGTTTTCTAGTAATTAGTTAACTTGCAATGCCCCTCACCAAGTCCCCCTGATGATATTCCTTCTGTTACTGATGCCAGCACTCCTTCCACTTGGAATGAACAACCTGGAGGATGAGAGAGACTACCCACAGATGTCCCTGTGTCATCATTCCCCATCAGTATCTCCAAACCAAAATGTGGAAGCCCTAACACTTGTAGTTACAGCAGGGTTCACACCCAGGACCAACTCGTTGTGATGGCACAATATACACCCTGTTATTATTGATAACATTATTATATCGCCTCCAGCAAAGCTCTCACAAAGCCACCGTGAGGGAAACATCTGCAGCATTGGTCCTGACATCTTGGGGATTGCATTTAATGTCTGTGCGACCTGAAGTAACCCCCTGATAACTGATCATGATGCTAAGCTGTTTATTTATTTATTCTTCCTTATTTCCGATAGTGAAGATGATTAATGCTGCTCCCTTTGCTGCATTCACCTCTGCTTTCTGGGGGCTGTCCTTGAAGGACATCCGCTTACAGAAAACGCTGATAAATCTAATCTTTCCTTGTCAGGCTATGCAAATGATGACTTTATCGGAACCTGGGAACACCTACTCCATAAGTGTGAAAAGCCACTGGAAGAAACTCCAGTGGACAGCTATAATCCTTATAAGAAAAAGGAAAAAGAAAGAACTGCCAAGGCCAGCAGGAGTGAGGCAAACCACTGCACCTTTGAAGCATACAGCAGAGTTCAGATCATGTAATAGAGAAGTAAAACAGAAGTGGGAACCTAAAGGTTTCAGGACATTTTCTTTAGGGCAAGAGAGCATTTCTGGGGGATATTAGGAAGCTCACACATTTTACACTGGCAGCAACTCCATTTTTGATAGCGGTTACTGCAAGATTCAGGAGAGTATTTAATGTAAAACAACTAAGTCAGATTATTCAGTTTCCTACCCCCATCCTCCAATTCTCAAAGAGATTATGATTATTCTTTAAGAATATTAATCCACCAGAACGATTCATCATAGAGCTCCTGTGAACAAACCCTGGTCTCTACAGATTTTCTCAGAAGCTTGGTTAAAGACAGTCTTGACTATACCCCATTTAAATATTTGTGGAGGGTATGTCTGAGGTCTCTCTTGGGATACTTTCTGTCTTTACTAGCACCATCTGCTCCGGACTCTGAACACACTTTCTGCAAAATCATATGCCAGCTGCAAATGCACCCAGATCTTTACCAAATATCCATTTGGAAAATCATAATTTGGCTGTCAGTAAGTTCACAGTATTTCAGTGTTAATTTCTGTTTTCTACATGTGCCTTCATGGATGAGCTTAGAGCAAAAATTTACCTACAGTGTGCTGTCATTTTTGTTCTGGGAAGGCTGTTACAAATGAAGGAATTCAGTATAATCTGAAAAGGGAACAGACTAGCTGAACTTGGTCATCTCTTGTAAACAGCAGCCTTTGCTAAAGGCTGTGGCAATACTGTTTGCACCATGATGGCCCAAGCACATAAATGAGGTGAAGATAGTAAAATGCAGTATCTTTTCCAGGTATGACTGAAATTCGTCAGTTTTTCAAGTGTGCCTGTTGTTCTTAGGAAAGAATCAAAAATAATCTCCCTTTTGCAAGTCATGCTCTGCATGTGGTTGAGACCACATCTTGTACAGACAGGGCATAAAATGCCTTATGCCTTTATTTCTCTCAACAGAGAGCAAAGGGAATGGTGGGAAAGATGGGGCACAAAGTTAATTGTCCCTCATCAACTGGCTCATGGTTACCTCTAATGTATACTATACCTTAATCCAGGATACCAGTTGGGATATGATATAGAAGGAGCTAGAACTGCTAGCTGAAATTTGTTCCAACCCAAATAACTTTAATGCTGGGTTGCATATTTGGTCAGCTAAATTGTGTCTGAGTTTAATTTTCACATGTCTGTGTGTTTCTCTGAGTCAGCTGGACTAAGAAGTGAGACATTATAAGAAAACCTGCTCTTGTGGTATTGCCAGCTGGGTCAAGTGTAGCACCCAGACCTTCAGAAAAACCCACTGGGTGAGATCACCCACTCACTTTCTTTTGAGACTGTGAAGGTTCCACATGAGTAGATCTTTAGGTGGAATGAAAATGAGAAGCTGGCACCTGAGCAAAAAGTTCACTGACCCACAGGGAGGCAGTGGAGGTGACCCTAAGCTACATGCCCACCTTCTCAGGAAGGACTTCTGCACAGGGCTGAATGTCACCTTTCAACCACTGGACTTCTGTCAGTAACACTTACCAGCCTCCAGAGCAAGTGCTCTGCCTCCCTGGTTCTTACAGAGATTGTTTCCAAGCAGCAGGTTTCATGCATTTGAGGCTTTGACTTGTTATTTCAAAGAATGAACTTACCTTTCAGGAGCATTTGCTATATAGTTTTACCACCACAGCAGAATTATTTTAAGTACTACTAGATTATTAAAGCTCTCCTTCAGGAATACTTTAGAAATAATTTTGCTGCCCTCTAGCCTACCATTGAAATCTCTTCAGGAATGCTTCTGAAATAGCTTTACTCCCTTTACTGTCCTTTACATTACTATTTAAACCCTTCCAGAATGTGAAAATTCTTCTGGCCTCTCGTTGAAGGTTAACTTTAGCATTCTGGAAGGGTTTCAATACCGATTTAAAGCATATAAAAAGGCAGTTTTATATCTCTTTTGTTTTGTTTTGTTTCAGAGTAAGGATCGTGGTGGCAAAAGACAGATGTATGAACTTCACTATGTTGTGTTTTGTGTTTATATCACACATATAACCACTGAGGCTGCAGTAATAGTGGTCCTGGAACCCAGAGAAAGTTATTTTTAAAAAAGAGCTTCTAAAAATTGCCAAAGCATGAACTGAGGTGACAGCAGGGAATGCGGCTTTGTTTGCATAATGGACCTGCAAGTGAATTCTGCTGATCTTACTCTGACAATGAAAGTTTTGAGGGCACAAGTCAGCTCCTTTGATTAAAATGAGAAAGATCACAAACCTTTGCCCCAAACTCTGACTGAACCCAAACTGAATATATTTTGAGGTGTGAAAAGTTCCTTTTGTTTTTTGTTGCTGTGCATGTCTGGTTTCAGCAGAGGGAAACATTCAGATACTGCAACAAAGACTGTGTCTGTAATGTTTCCAGCTCAACAGAATCAGAAAATCCCAGTGCGTGGGAGATATTTCTAACAAACTCATGAGCACTGAAATAATTTAGAATTTCCCATGTATCTGATGTATAGCACTCTGCCTTCTTATTCATGCTCTTGATTCAGATCTCTATTAAATCTGACAAAAATATACACCAACCTGGTTCCCATGGCTGACCTTCAAGCAAAAAGCAAAATTTTAGTTTCTTCAAACAGTTAAAGGACTTCTGCTGGTGTTTGGTGGGGTGAGTGAGCCAAGAACCCACTGCCTGTGCCATTTGAATTGAGTGCTAGTGAAAGAAGGAGAGGATGAAATTCCAAGTGGCCCTCAAAAAACTGAGGGGCATAAAGGCAACAGCATCTCCTCCTGGATAGCATGTTAGTGCCTGACTCAGCCTGTTGCCTTTTCTGGGACTTGTCCTTGGGCTCATCACCTTACCCAGGCATTGGGGCCCAAGAGAAAGTGCCCTGTGGAAGCACAAAAAGGCAAAAGGCAGTTCAGCACTCTTCCTGAATTCAGCAGGCTACACAACAGAGCCATTATTTAGGAGCAAATAATTCTGATGGTTGCTGGCACTTCCATGCTCTGGCATGCAGTTCTGGCCCAGCTCAAGTCTAGAGCTCTGACCAGAATTAACAGAATAAAAATGAAATTATTGAAGTCTAAGACCTCACTTAGTGCCTCTTTCTCTCCATCACTGGATTTTTCCATTTTTCTCTGCAACTGCATCCACAACTAGTGGAGATCAGCTAGGACTGTAGGGGTTACTTACACTTCTCAGCAAGAAGCCCGAAGAGTTTTGATCTAAAAGAAAATCTTCTGAAAAGATTTCCTACTGTGTCAATAAGGAGTCTTATTAAACTTTCATAAGATATCCAATGATGTTTTGAAAATGGTTTGTCATGAATAGAAGCCTGTGGCTAAAGCAATATACAAATGCATTAATGTCATTTTTTGTGAACACCTTATATGAATAATTGTAACAATACTACTATGTAGCTTAGAAATACAAATTTGAGGAACCTGATCTTCTTTGAGTCTTAGAATAAAATCAAGACTGCACATTCTGCACAGAAGAGCTGACATGCTTTTGCTCCTCTAGAAACCTAATGGCAACAAGGTTATATCCCTGTTTAAAGGTCAATCCCATGCACAAGGTTGCCTACAGAATAGCCAAGCTGCTCTGGAAAAAAATCCCAACTAACTGTGCCAATCTCCACCTCGACCGTGCTTTGAGGAGTGAGCTAATTTTAACTGAGAGCACATCTGCACATAGGCCAACGAAGAACCTCTTGGATTCAAGCAGGACTTGCAACTGTTTCCTTTATTTCATTACAAGCACATTTAAATCCTGGCAAAAACATTTATCCTTTCAATTGCATCCCTGCTTTGGTTTTGTACAGTGCTATTGCTGGAAGATGTAGAGTACAGTGGTAAAAGCAGTCTTGATCATATTCCCCACCCCACCATGTATTTATGCTCTTTCCCAAATTTCAAATTGTGAACGCCAGCTATTCCTCATCACAAGGGGACTTTTACTACAACAAAATATTATTTTAAAGCCATACTAACAGTAATTGGAGGCAATTGAGTTTTATCAACTAACACAAACTGTGGGATTTCAGAGTTGGATTTCAGCTGGTATTTTAATGAAGTGTGCGCTAACAGCACAAAATCTTCTGTCACTCCAGCAGCTGAATTTCATATACAGACCTTTGATAGGGTGACCATGTGTTAACACTCACATGGTTCCAGCACATGAGTGTACACACCAGCAGTCCACAGATCCATCACCTAGGTCAATTTTCCTCCCGCTTCCCCGTCCCAGCGAATGATCCAATGCGGGGGGTACAAGCTCTTGTTCAGGCACTGGAAAAGCTGATTGCAAAGACCGACCTTTCCTGTTCCACACCACAGGTCTGCATTCCTGGTATGGCACCCACTACTTTCTGCTAGTTTGTGCACCTTGCAAAGGCTGTCCTTTGCTGAGGACATCAGTCCCACTGGGGTCCATTACAGCAGAGGAAAGTTTTTCTGCTAACTGAAGTGGGTGACTGTATCTGTTCCTCACACTGGTGCTGTGGAGGAGGTCAAATTATGGACTTTCATCAGCCTGTGGTGTCTTTTAGATTTCAAGCTCCTTGGACCAAATCTGTAAATCAACCTGGTTTTGGTTTCCTACACAGTTCATAACAAATTTTATACTGACTACGAATATTTCATTAAATCCTTCAAAGCATGTAGACACCCTCATGGGAAGTGGATATTTAAACTCAAAGTACTTAGAGGAATGAGTCAGGAACAAACAAAGTTCTCACTTACATTCAACAGGTTCCCACATTGCAGATGAAAAGAAAATGTTTTAATGTCCTGTGAAGACCATCTAGAGTTTGTCTAGGTATATTCATGATGCCTTTCCCTCCATTTGTAGTTAAGTAGATGATTTCAAGTCATGGTTTATACATTCTCACAAAAATTCAGAGCATGTGTGATCATGTAACTTTTTTTTTTTAGTGGTTGGTGAAACACCTGGTTAATATATTTAGTCTGGAAAAAATAATAGTAAAATTGTATTACACTATACAAAAAGTTTATTTATCTGAAGGCATCAGAAAGCAGATAGGCTCCTTTAAATGGGTCATTTTTTTCACTGAGAATAAATTTTACCATTCCACTTTTGATTTCTGAGGGTTTCTCTCCTCCAAACTTCATCTTGACACAAATCACAAAATCTAACTAGACTACAATTTTCATGAAGAGAAGACTTTCCTTTTTAAGCAGCTGATCATAAATGATCTTATGAACTTGAAACTGCAGATGAACTACCAAGCTCATGGGTACAACAATTTGATTAACTTGGAATTCATTATCTGTGGTATTGCTATTTGGATAGCTGCAAATTAAGCCAGAGAAAAGCAGTATGACTTTGCTCAAGTTTAAACTTTGCTCATTATAAATGCAAGATTGCTGCTGAAGATGAGCTACTCAATTTAATTATATTGTAATCTGATTAGTTTAGAACATACACCTACTGTATCTCAATAAACATAAACGATGCAAGAAATCCCTTTAGTTTGTTTTGATGCCTGCTGCCCCAGGCAGCTTTAGGCTGAAACATCTTTCTCTTACCTTTCATGATAACAAAAATGAAAACAGACAAACTAGTAAAGACTAACAATGTCAGTTTTCTAAGGTTGGAAGTACTTTTGACTTGGATATAAGAAATCTTGAGAGTGTTTCAGGTATCAGCTTATAGAAGGTACAGTCAAATATATTTTGAACCTTTGTTACTGTGGCATCTGTGCAATAGGAAAACATTGCCAAGTCACTCCTCTGCTTTTCTTCCCAAATATATGTAGGAAGAAGGAAAGTTATTCTCATGCAAATGCAGACACGGACAGGTCAAATCAGATGTCTGCTGTCCTACAAGAAGAATTTGGGAGATCAAAGAATTCAGATCAGTTTTTCCCAGGGAGAGGGAGATGTTCAAAGTTAAGTGGGTGGATGGAAAAATTTGAGGAAGCATGAACTTTTGCTCAGAAAACTTAACAACTGAGGGGTGGGTGGAGATAGGGACATACAAATAGACTGACAAGTACAAATACTCGATGCAATCTAGCATTTCCAGCTGGAGGCTCAAAGTATCACAATAGTCTCTTTTTGTACACTAATCTACAAACTGTGTATATTCATGCAAATACAAGATTTGCATGTTGAAAGACGCTTACAGGAGAATATAAAACAGATTGTAAAACAGCATATGTTTTAGCAAGTTGATTACAGCAAGTTGATTTCTAATGTTTTTATTGCCTTTGTGGCCTTCACAAAAATATAATATGCATGGATAAATATTTCAGAAGTAGCCAGAGGAAATTATTTTTGGACTATATGTTGGTCTTCTTAATACCTCTTATCTCACTAACCAGGAATCATTCAGGTTTGTTATTTCAGCGGGATACAGCAGTCAGCTGTCCTCAGCTTTTTTTGCTGTGACTATATTTGTACCCAGAAGCAGATACTAGATGATACTTAAATGATGGCAATTGTTGCAGATTAAATAATCTCTTCTAATAACTTGGCTTTCTTTGTCTTGTGATTACACGACAAGTTTTTCTAATTTTTCAAAATTAGTTGATGGAATTATTTCTTGAACATCAGTGACTATAATGTGGCATGCAAGCAGGACTGGTAAAATGCAGTTAGCACTTTAAATCATGTAATCTCATTTCTAGTCTTTTTATTAACCACTCTAGCACTTTTGAGTAGGTTCTTCTGTGAGGTAGAGCCACCAGAAGAAAGGAAAATGTTTCAGAAAGATTTCAGGATAACAGATTTTTCTTTGTGTTCTGAACTGGAAAAAATTACAAAATATTTCTAAGTTTCCACATAGGAAAATAGTAACTGAGAATCAGTTTAGGTCTGTGCAATGGGATTTTTTATCTCAGTAAGTTATATTAACTAAATTTACTTCCTAAGCATGAAAAAATTAAACTTTTGTTCTAACTCATCCTCATCTGAAGAACAATAGGAGCAATAGAGAAAGGATATTAGCTATAACCTGCATGTGCTAGATGAGCAAGATGCAAGGTATATGATTTTTACACAGATAAGCAAGGCACAGATACATTTTGGAGACTATCCTGCAAGAGGTACAGGTCAAAATGAGTTGACAGCACGAAAATATTTTCAATTACAAGCTGTCTATGTTATTTCACATGGCACAGCTTTTTATTGCCTGGCTTTCTACACAACAGCATCAGAAGCATGTAACATCTGTCAGCTGTAGGATGTGCTTCTTGGTGGTCTGCAGTAAGGTCTTTGAAATGAAAAGCAAGTAATTTTCTTCATGGCTTTGAAACATCTCAATTTCTTTTAGAAAAGTGTCCTATTCATAAATTACATGCTGAAATTTTTATGGGAGGACACAAGTACCTGAACACAGGTGATAAATTTGTTAAAGGAACACTCTGAAAGAATGACAAGAGGAAAGATTAGAATAATTAGTGTCTTTTTAACTCCTTAGGTAGATATTATCTCTTAGTCTTTCTGAAGCAAATTACTACAGGACTTTTCTCATAAAACAACTAAAGTCTCCAACAATAAATTGAGCAAGAGAAGGAAAACAGAAGCAGGGAACAATTCTGTTCAGGGAACAAATATACATTATCAGCTCTTACCCACAGGACATTTGGAATATTTATAATAGCAAGAGGAAGTTTCTAATATCTTACTCAAGGTAATGGTAAGAAAGGGACAATAAGACAAAATGCATTCATTTAAAAAATAAAACGATTTTGTAAAAATAAATTAATAGTTCACTGTAAAAAATAGTCAGAACTTAAAGAAACTGAAACAAAAATTACACTTAAAGGCAAAGATCATGATAAAAAGAAGTATTTTACAAAACAGGCACAAAATGGTTATAATTGGTAGCCAATAAGCTTATGACAAAGTCATTCTTTTCCATTGCAGAAGAAAATATTTGTTAATGAAGAACAATGCCTTCAAAATGCCGTGTAAGTGCAGAAAAATGGTGTTTATCTTTGGCTTGTGATGCTGACATCAACATCAGGTGCTCGTATTAACCCAGTGCCCTTAAAAATAAACAGCAGTGCACTTTAATCTTGGTGTTTTTACTTTTATCTGAGATTAGTTCATCTGCTTTGTTGATCTACAATTAAATGGGGAGAAAACATGTAGAAATTAAGCAAAAATTATGAGTACTTTCTAGAGCACAAGAACGTCATTAAATCCTCGTTTAGGCTGTTATGTCAAAACATTTCAAAGATGCATGAAGCCCCTCTGCCATTCCAGCTTTATGATCACAATCATTTATGTTAAACACTTAAAGAGTATTTATGTTCTCAGTGTTAAATATTAGTCCTTGCAAACACAGCTCTGGGTGCTTGCTCCTCTGCATTCCCTCTATATTTGCTATTGTAGCTTCAAAGTGGGGCAGACTCAGAAATGCTGACTTCTCCAGGCCTCCATCCAGCACTATGGAAACTGGTGCAAGTCAGGTCTTTGTTTGCAACTGGAAGCAGACCAAGACCTGAATTTAGTGATTAGACAAGTGATCAGTTTTGCAAAGCTCTCCCCCAGAGTGAATTTCCCTGCAGGGCAAAGAGTCACAGGGCATGCCCGAGCGTGGGGGTGCGGGTCCCATGCCAGCTCTCCCAGCAGTGCTTAGGGGCTGTATGTGCTGGCATTCCCACATGGCACTGAGCAGTTCCCATCTCTAAGGAAGAAATGCCATTTAACCCCCCTCATGGCTTTCTTCTCTGAGTACCCACCTATCCCCTTGATAGACTCAAAGTCCCACTCTTCAGCAGCAAAGAACAGGCAGAAGTCAAGGAGGAAACTGAGATTATCTCCACATATGGCATTGATGGAAACAAAGAAAGCCTACACCATGGGTGCAGGGCCTGGGCTACAAGCAGGATGTCACAAACTCCTGGCTTGTCATTTTATCACTGACAGGCCTGGATCATCTGCTTGTGCTGCCTGTGTGTGGTGCTCAGCATCTCTGGTTGTTGCCTTCCTGGCTGGTATGTGCTTTGCCCTCAGTCATGGTGGCCAGAAGTTTGCTATAAAACGGTGCCATGAATCAATTTGAGCCCTTATAATTGCTTTTCTCTAAAGAGACTCCTATGGAAGAAAGGTCATTTTTCTGAGCAGGGCTGCTCAAGCACCTTAGTGCACCACACTTAACACTGAAACACAAACAAGTCCAAATAAGAGCAAACTGATCAAGATGGGATGACAATATGAAATGTTTAAGTCTGACATCTCCATTTAATATTCTAATTTCCATAAAAATGCTCCACTGACATCTCTACTTATTGAAATGTTGGAAAAAGGAGAACAAAATGAAAGCATTACTTCTTTGGTTACTCTAAACATGGATTTTAAAACTCCAACCCTTTCAATCTACAGAAAGGAATCTGAAAAACATGGATTTCAGTAAACAATCTGTTTATCTCTGTTCACAACTTTTGGACCACCTTAAAGGCAGCCTTTTCAAGCAGAAGATTGCACCTTTGCATCTACATGCTATTATAAAGCAGTGTGTGCACCAGTTTGCGTGGAAATGAGCAGTGAAAAAGAGAAGACCACCGATTTCTATCCTGCCAGATCATTATAAACTGAAGACTGTCCCTTTCCTTTTTATCAGGTGCTCAGAACCTTATAAAAAACCATTCTGCTTTCTTTTGCCAGAACACAAATGCCAAACCTCAAAATGATTGGTGTACCTGGGAGGCTTCAGAGCTGAGGCAGAGCTGAACACTGGTTTGAAAACACGTTGAGCCTCTTAAGAGAAGCCGGGTGGCATAGAACGCAGAAAGGAAAAAAAATCCTCTTAGCAGCATGTGTGTCAAACCTACAGGTATCTTTCTGGAATGCTCTGCCTTAACACAAATCCTTTCATGGGGTAAGGTGCAATTTAAGAAAGTCAAGGACCAGCTAAGAATACCACATGCTCACCACAGTAACCAGTTCAGTGGAAATCAGGGATCAAATAACAAGTGAGATTATGAATGCAGATTATTTTAAGCCACCTGTTGGAAGAAAGGAAGGGAGAGGAAGAAAACAGAGGAAAAAATTATCTTTTCCCAGGTGGAGAACAAATTTGGGATGTATCCAAAGGGAGAGACTTGCCATGTACATTGTGATTTCTCTTGAGGACAGGAATAAAGGGGTGCAATCTTCAACATCAAAAATCCAACTTATTTTTTGGATGGATTTAACTGAATAATAGCCCAGATGTTTGTACTGTTGGTGTATTTAGAATATCAAGAAAATTTGAGATATCTTCCCCCCAGACAAGAGTTGTGCACTGATCTCTTTAAAGAGCTTCCTTCATTTTCTTCTGCTCTGCAAGACAAGCTCTGCAGCAAGTTGTGCAGCACACATCACACTCAGGCTTTTTGCAACCTGCAGCTTGTAAGTCATAAACTCCAGGAGTCTCCTGGGCAGGTCTAAGGAGCTATCCTATATCCTTGCCCTGGGAAGTCACATGGGATCCACTTCTCTGGTTGTTCTAACACACTGTCATTATATTTCCTTTCATTTGGCTGGCATCATAGAAAAGGGCCAGGAGGAGCACATTCCACACTCCTTGCTGGATGTGTCAGGAACCTGTATTCACTGAGGGGCTGCCGACTTCCTGCCAGGACTGTACGTCACTCCCTCACGTTCCCTCACATGGCATTAACTCATGGGGCTGTACAGAGATGTATTATTCCCCAGATAGTCCAGTTCTTAGTACATACTTATTTTTGGACATTTCCTATTCCTCTTTGCATTTATTGGGAAATCAGGTGAAGAGAGGGACAACCTCTAAAAGACCTGCCTTTTCCTGTAAGCCTGAAAAACTCTTTGGACGTGAAAATACAGCAGAGAAAAGATGTTTCATCTCCCATCAGCTGAAGCAGGAGGTTTACAGCTCACTACTCATCTCCTGAGAGATCAGAAAGCTGTGCATGAATATGTAGGTTTTGCGCAAGACAAGCAAAGCAGATGTTGTAATAAACTCTGCTGGGGCATCTTAGCTCACAGAAGCTAACCTATGGCATCTTTTCCAGCTGCCAATTTAACTATCCCCTTGTCCCCTTGAAAACACAGAGCTCTCCCCTGCTGCAAGACTGAACTGCTTGAGCCTAAGGAGCGAGATCTGTTGACAGGGCCCAGTGCTGTGGCTCTCCAGTAACCATGCAATAGGCTCTGGAAGTGTAGCTCTGCCACAGCCACCACCTGAGCATTCCCACCTCCAGAGCTAAGCACATTCCTTTACCCTGAGCCTCTCAAACGAGCCTACTCTTACTAATCCTCACTTGTACCACAGTGAGTTTTCCAGTTAATTCTATGTACAAAGCACAGGGGAATCACAAGGGGTCAAAGCCTTCTAAATTAATGAGTTACAGCTGAAAGAATTTCCTACTGCCAGACCCACACCTCTCTACCCACCACATCAGCAGGATTTCAGGAATTAGCTAACCCTTTAACCCTAGCTGGCAGGGAAGAGCCATCAGCTTTCCATGTTGAGTGAGGGAGAACATGGCCTTGAGTCTCACCACATTTCATATCAGCTCTCTCCCTAGCTTGAGTATTAAATAGGCAAGGCCAGGGGAGCTCAGAAGGGAAATACATTGTTGTTCTGGCAGGAAGGAACTGCTGTCAGAAGATTCCCTCAGCTTTCTACTGCCAGGGAAAATGCAGCTGAAGAAGGAAAGGATTGAAGTTGCTGGCTACAGAAGAGTCAACTCATATCCTTATCAGCTCCTACAGGTAGCATCCACTTCCATGTAAAAGCAGACTGCATTTTCAAAGCCAGAAGACACCCTGGTTTTTAGTTAAATAGTTTCTCTCTGTGTTTCTCAGTAAAAGAGTTTCTCACTGTATCATTAAAGAGTTTCCCATAATACATCACTCCTTCCTCCTTCCTGTTAATAAAATCAAATCACAATAAAACCAAAGCACAAATAGCCCATTGAAAGTGAGAGGCAATACTTAATATCAGAAAGCACCACTGA
Organism: Petroica traversi; assembly: GCA_025920805.1. Classification (NCBI taxonomy): domain Eukaryota; kingdom Metazoa; phylum Chordata; class Aves; order Passeriformes; family Petroicidae; genus Petroica; species Petroica traversi. The sequence continues at coordinate 23,133,921 of JAHLSL010000020.1, forward strand.
GGTTGCACCGGAAGGCCATGAGAATACAACCTGATGAGGTCCTGCTATATTTAACATCTTTTTAAGCTCTGAAAGGAAGAGAATTACTCTGTCCCTTTGCTCCATAACACGCATCCCCTTCCCACCCCATGTCTTTGATAGCTCAGTGAAGAAAAAGATTTCATTCTTCTGCAATAAGGACAGTAAAAAGTCTGACAGCAGACAGCTGCTTTTACAAACTGCTGCGCTGACACTGTTCCCTGACTGATGATGCTGGCTAATGATAGCAGATGAACTTAAGGAGGAAATCTGTCAAGATGTAGAAACAACTCTAAGCAAAATCAAAGAACAGCACAGACTTTCACGTATTTTTAATATTTCTGCAGATATTATCTCAACTGTGCAACATAAGTTCATGAGAGAAAGGATAGAGAAACAGACCTGGAAAACACCAGGAGTTAACTGCAAATCTCTCTTGCTTAGAAGAGAGTGCTCAGTCCCCTCTGGCTCCTCTGAAAATCTCAGCCTCTATTTAGATATGTGCCAAGTCACTATTCTGTTTAACCAGAGTTACTAAGGAGATCATGTTTTAGGTTTCAGCCTAAGCTTTAGAAAAAAAGAATAGAATAAATAGAGAATGATATTATGGTTTCAGCACACGACACTAAGCAAACATTGGAGTATCTTCTGCTAGCACAGTTTCCTCTAGCTCTTCCTTTGGGGACATTCTTGCAGCAGAGATGACTGGCCACATACAGCTATGCCAGAAATCATGCATTTGTTCCTTTCTGCCTGATTCATGTATGAGCTTTCAAATCTATGGCTGGTGACAAGCTGAGAGAAGCCATGGGAGCTCAAGCTGGTAGACTTAGATTTCCTGATGCAGAAGTTCCAGAGTAACTTCCTGAGAGTTACCAACTTTACAAAACTACAACAGTCCCAAGTGACATTATAGTAACCAGTGAAAAAGTCAGCACTCCACAAAAATGCTTCCTCCTGTGCTGGCTCCTAATGGAAAGTTGAAGACTCTCAATGTTTCTCTCTGTTGTACCTTCACAAACTCCACTGCTACTGCCCTGTAGGATCTAGTGAGCCTCTTCCAGGATGAGACTGTGAGGCTTCCTAACTCTGTCCATCTGCCCGCCCTCACACCTTGCCATCAGGCTTCTCATCGAGGGATATGATGTGTCTACCTCCACAGCTGGGTACGCACTGCAGCCACTGTGCCCCCAGCTCTTTTAAAACACAATCAAATACATTCCATTTCAGGCATAGCACATGACCTGAGTGAGAAATTTATTTACTTTACTGTTGCTGGGATTTGACCAGAAGCATCTCCTCCTCCCATATGTTCCATGATCACAAGATGGTAAAAGCTGCTAGAAATGGAATGTTGTTGAAATGAGAAGGAAGAACTCCAACAGCTTCAGTGCAGAAGATCATCTCCCTGCTCAGGAAAATACCCACAGAAATAATTGCTTGGATGATTATGCTTTTTTCTTTCTGAAAAAAAACAGCAGGAGTCACAAGACTGGGTTTCTCCAAAGAAACAAACAAAACCACACCAGCGTATCTATAAGGACGTGTCTGAATCTGTAATGTTTCTCTCGTGTCCAGCGTGTCCACCGAAAGCAACAAATTATGTTGGCTTTCTTCTCCACCAGGTTTAAGTCAGAGAACCTAATAATTCAAGGAGCTGGCATTTTGTGACCCACTTAGCCCCACCAAGGCAAGCATAAACTGTGTACTAATACAGATGTTTGAAGGGGAAAGAGCTGTATTTTCTCAGGAAAAGAACGAGGAAATGACAGCCACTGACATTTAAATGACAGTGTGTGGCATTAGGAGCCATAACTAAAACTCATTACAGGTTTCACAGTAAAACTATGATTGCATACTACTTCATGAGAAAAAGAGTTACAAATTAATAGATTGACCAGTGGCTAAGGTCTGGAAAGAGAAAAGACCAGAAGGAAAAAAAAGATAAGACGCAAACAACTCTCTGATCTTAAATGATTTGAAAATGAAGGAAAAGAAGAATCCTAGACATCTGACAAGTGCTACCTGGGTATTGCCAATGCACCTAATCCAGTGCAGGCAGGTGATGGCTGAGGAAGGATGGCATCTGACACTCCATGTTTCTCTGCTAAGGCAAATTCAGAGTTTGAAGCAGGAAAGCATGGAGAAGCTGCCCTTTCTTTTGTGTCCTTTTCCCCTGTTTTACAAACGGTGGCTCACTTGTGGTAGAGACTTTTCAGCACCTTCCAGTACCTGAAGGGGCTACAAGAGTGATGGAGAGGGACTTTTCAGAAGGGCCGTAGTTACAGGATAAGGGGCAATGGCTTCAAACTGAGAGAGGATAAATGTAGATGGCATGTTAGAAATTCTTTCCTGTGAAGGTGGTGAGACACTGGCACAGGATGCCCAGAGAAGTTGTGATTCCGTGTCCCTGGCAGTGTTCAAGGCCAGGCTGGATGGGGCTTTGAGCAGTGGGAGATGTCCCTGCCCCTAACAGGGGATGTGGAACTAGAGGATTTTTAAAGTCCCTTCCAATCTAAACCATATGAGTCAATGATTCTTTGATTCTACTGCCTGTGTACCAAAACTTACTGCATCCGATCCATACTCATGGAAAATATCTCCCCCAAACCTTCTTTCTTAAAACTGCAAAATCCAAACTGTAAAATTGAACAGGTCTGGGAGACAACCTTGATCTCCTTGACTGCTTTTTGTACATGCACTCTGGAGTGTCTTTGTGCAAGGACTTTACAGATAACTCTGAGCAGCTCTGACCAGGGCAAAGCATCAAGAGACAGGTCACAGAATATGGAGGACGTAGCTCTGTTTATATTGATAGGTGCTTGATAAAGCTCATAATAATGTAATTTAGCTAAGCGCTCTTCTTTCACATTGTATTGTTTCCAAGTCTGGAAACAAGAAAGAGAACTCTTATTCCTTCATGTCTGTCCAGCTACTTGTCATAAAGTACAATGAGAGTGATTCTAACAATGATCATCAAGGCTCTGAGTAATTTAGTAATGAGTCATACTGGCACCATATCCTCGTGAAGTTCCTAAAGGTCATCATGAGTTATTTTTCCAGTCTGAAAATTACCCTTTAGTGAATAAGGAGAACACAGGTATGTCCCTGTAATGTTGGAGATAGGGAACACCAGCCAATCATTCAATCCCACATACACTGATCTGAAAGTTTGCACCTGGAAGTGATGGCAAGTTACTCCCACTGTTGGGGAGTAACTCACAGGTGGACTCTGCTCAGTTCCTAAGTCTCTACTACTTCCCCCTGTGGACAGGGGAGTAAATTAAAAAATAAATAAATAAAAGGACTGAGCACATCCAGAGACTGAACGTCACCGAGACTAGGGCTATTATATCAAAGCTGTGCCTGAATAGAGGCCTTCTTCATATATGGAGGTGGAAATCTTTTCCCCAGAGGGCAAAGAACAGTTTCAAAAGAAAAAAAAAAATCAGAGGAACAGAAAGAACAGATACAGTTTCTTGCTAACAGTGGGCATCCAATACTTTTTTTTTTTCCTGCCAGTTGTTGTGTGCTCTTCTCCTTCACTGTTCAACCTGAGTTACAGCACAGCTAAAAAGTAATAAAAATGATGGTTCAGACCCTGACACAAATTTCTCATGTGCCTTAGGCAGCTACTGATAAAAAGCATGATCTGCATTTGTAAACAGACAAAAACATGGATTAATATGTTTCAAAATTAGAGATTTGATTTATTATTCTATTTAACTGAAGATCTCCCAGCAGCTCCTTAAGTAACTGGAGCTCTGTCAGGACGGATGAAGTTGGTTCTCTCATCCAAATTTAAGATGATTGAAGGTTTGATGTACAAAGAAGAGCTAATCACAGTCAACTGCATTTCTATCCAGTACTGGAATTTCTAGGGAGCATGTTTATTATAGGACACTGAGAACAGGCCAGAGGAACTTTGAAAAGCCAAATTCTTTGTATGCACTGCCTATAAGTGAGGCCCAAATGGCCACCTCATGGGTAAAATAGCTCTGTGACAGATGTCAGAGATCATCCTACCATATGGTCATGCAATGCAGTTCTTCAGTGAAGAACTCTTCTTTTACATATACACACCCTCAGAACAAGAAATGGAAACCTGTGCTTAGTCCAACGCCCACACAACTGCTCTGCTCTGGTTCTCCAGGCCAAGCATCATGCCTGGGACCATAGTTTTTAAACCACTGATCTCCCATCAGCTAATTTGTCAGTAGGTCACCAAACTACAAAATCTTCCACAGGGAAAGAAAAAAACAACAAACAAAATTCTGATTGGTCAAGATGCTCAGGAGTGAGTCCTTGAGTTCTCATAACTCGATGTACAAAGATCATTCACTATATACAGAATGGATGCTCAGAGGACTTCATAGAAGAAAATGAACTTACAGCTCTCACCATCCTTCCACACTCACGTAACACCTGTCAAACAAATCTGCAAAAAGTGGCAAATCATTGTTATGAGTGGTTACTAATTTTTCTTCTATTTTTTCCTACAATTTGGCTGTTGTGTTAATTGTGTTTTGGTAAAAAAGGCCTCTTGGCACCAAATCTCTTCCACAGAGCCAGTAATTTCTCTTTTCTTTGATGGAAAGTTAAAACCAACAAAGGTAAGTCTAATATGATACTTGTTTCATGGTTAGGAAACAGAAATTTTAATAGAAAGATTACTAAGTACATTAAAAGGCATGAAGAAAAGGAGTAGAACCTTAAAGCCAGATGACAGTAGCTGATATCATCAGAAATAGTCATTGAAACATGACTACACAATGCTTGTAACATCTCCTAAAATATCAACAGAAAAAGAACCTAAAGATGGGTGTTTTAACAGCAGGAGTAGCAAAAGACCTTATTGGGTGAAAAGTAAGTTACAACATTGTTAAAACAGGGAAATGAATAAAATTAAAACAATCAACTTTGTGTAGGAGAACACCCTTGCACATCACAGAGATGCAATCAATTTAATTTCTCTTATTAATGCTCGCCTTGCTTTTTTGACACTTCTTGTATTTATCAGACATGGATGGATGCAGAATAATTCCCTCATTTTCTGGAATCTAACCAGCTTCTACAGAGGCAACAGTGTCTTTGCACACAGGCAGTTACGTGCTCATACCCCTTGTCTTTATTTATCTTGGGTGCAGAGACCATAAATAGCTTTAGCAAAACATAAAGAAGGCTAAATGAGCAGGGCAAAATTTGAGAAAACAAGAACTGCATGATTTTTGAAGCTCTACTACTGGATTTTGTACCTGTGGGAACCTGAAGTACCTCCCCTTGTTAACTCATTTGTGAATGTAGCAGAGCAGAATTCCTCCCATGTCCCCAGAGCATTTATACTGCTGTTTGGTGAGAGAATCTCTTGCCTCACCCATCTCAGGCAATAAAACATAGTCTCCAAATCAGGGGCAAGCCTCCAGCATAGCAACATCTGGAGAAGAAAAATAAATAAATAAAAATAATATTCCCCCAACCCCTGTGCCCTTGAAAGTTGTTTCGTTCTCAGAAAACCAAGCCAGGCAAAAACTCCTGTCCTCCGAGAACAACAAAAGTCCCCTCCGAGTTCCTCCCCCTAGCTCCCATCATTCACACCCAATGTATTTATTCATTTTATCAGATCAGAGGGCAGCATTTGGATTATTTCAAACAGCTGACGTTAATCATCAAGACAGAGCCTGTAGTTTTTACATGGTGGGTCTGTGCTGAGCTGCAAAGCTCTGCCACAGGTTTCCTGCGTGAGCAAGAGGCTGAGTGAAAGGAAGATCATCAAAGCCCAGGCTATGTGTCACAGAAACTGCTGCTCATCCTGAGACTCCTGTGGCACTCCCTTTTCATCTTTGTTTAAAACAGAGATGCTAAGACAGAAACATCTCTCTTAAGCCATTCAACACATCTTCAATCACACACTGGAATGTCAGTAAATACAAAATATATGTGGCAGCTATTCAGATGAAACCATAGCATTATAGTGACTGCAGTTGTGGGTACAGGCTATTTCCTGCATGCACATTTTTAAGGGTAAATTTTGTCCTTTGATAAGGGGAATTCCTTTGTCAGTTTGAGATGGCTTTTCATTACTGAGTTTTTCAGATATAGCGTGATCTCCTATAGAAACATTCCTCTCCCTTCCTTATTTTCAAAATAAAGGTTATACTGAATGAAAGAGCACTTTTTTTGCCAGAGTTAAAAACAATACTTGAACTGAAATCAGGCTCCCACAAACAACTTTCCCTGACATGGAGCCAATTAATTTGCTGTTTGCAATAGTCACATCATTATATTTCACTGCCTTTCAAGCTGCTCTTCATTTTGAGCAGCCATCATTCAGAATCAAGCTTCAGAGCACAGGTGGTCTGATATAATATTTATGGATTTCAATATCTTCACTAGCTACTCTTCTATAGCAAACTATATATAATAAATCCAAGTTTGCTCAGCAAAACAAATTGAAACTTTAAGCAAATGTAGCCTACATTATACAGGAGGTCAGAGAAGATGTGCATAAAAGTCACTTCAGGTCTCAAAAATCTAGAAATCTATGAATTTTGAAATAACTGCATAAAATAGTACGCCATGACCCTAAATTTTGCAGTAGACCTTTTCAAATATTAATGAGAAGCTGTGCAGCTGGAAGAGGACCATGCCCTTGGACCCTTGGCTAAAGAATGTTTACCAATCTGCCCTGAAAGAGATCCTCTTGTAGTTGGGAAGAATTGCCTTACATGATGGAGTAGTGAGCAATGAATGTATTAGCTCATTGAAAGATCATCATCATCATCATCATCATCATCTACAACACCACCCCAAAATAAGGAGGACATGTTATGGTCTGAGTTACCTACAAAGAAATTAATTAATGAGCATAGGTGACACCTCTGAGGTTGCTGATGCCACCCACTCTTTACTGTCACAGTGTTTTTCCAGGTGTCACTGTAGATGGAAGATTTGTAACCTGGTACCAGGAATGGAGCTTTCTTTTGCAAACCTCCAAGTTTTACTTGTAGTAAGAGGTCACATCAGCCCTGCTCTTACATGGACACTATCCAGCCAGCCTGGCAAAAGGCCTCCAGCACAGACCAACAAAAGGACAGCCCAGTCATTCCTCTTAACTTTAAAGCCCTCCCCTAGTCCTGCCTGAAGTTGGGGATGTCCCCACAAGTAGGGGAGGCCATGGTTGTAGCTATGCTGGCCAAAGCAGTACTGTTCCTCCACCATGTCTTCCCTGTGATAACTTTTTGTCTCTCAATAGGCTTCTATAGCTAATGCACATGTTTGAGAAGTGCTGAAATGCTTCTCTTCTGTCTCCCAATATTCCTTGAATTTGAAACATGAAGAAAAACTGGCTGGCATGTCCATGTAGCTTAGGCTCATCCTTCTCTTCAGAGCAGCCATAGAACCATTTCAGATAGCACTCATTTTCTTTTCATTCTCAGACATGAGATCTTGTTCACTCACGGGGAATGACAAAAAATCCTTTCACTGCCAGATATCAGTATCATAATGTTGGTATTGATTCCTGAAGAGTTAATTTGAAGAAGCATCCAGGAAAAAAACATGGATATCTTCCTAGCCTAATTCAGGGCACCAAGTGGTTTAAAACATCTAGAGGAGCCAGAGACTGTATCATTGTCTTAGTGACAGTGGGTACTTGCCTTAAAGAAGGGAGAAGGAAGGAGAGACTCATGAAGAGTAGCTTTTTCCTGCAACCCATGAGCAAAGGTCACATCCCTCCTTCTTACCACAGGTGAAGGTGTCTGTAACCTTGCAGGACCACGAGGAAGTAGAGTGAGGTGGATGCCACTGCCCAGGAGTGCTGGTGCAAATCAGGACTGTCTGCTCTGATGGTCTGTTTGTTCCAAAATAGCCTGTTGTCCAGTTTCCATAGCTGAGCCAACAGTGCACGTGACAGATCTATACACGGCAATCTGTGCCTCCTCTCTGCAACACACCAGGACGGTTTGTCATTGCACATGTGGAGTCCGAGCAGATAAAATCTACTGAGCTAAATTACACCTTGGGCCCCCCCTGGTGACACACTGCAGAGACATGAGTCACTGGGATTTGCTGAGGTTCTTTGTTTTTGGAGAGAAGGTTTGCTTTATAAGTTGAGCATAAACAAATCAAAATTACAAAAATAGCAGCAGCAGCTTCCCCTGTCTAAAAGTTTCTCTGCATTTGGCTCGACCACATGTGACCTAGGCAAACATGGAGCAAAGTTTCGTATCATAAACCACCAGTAAAGCAACTCAGTCCACAGATATTTACATGGTGGCTTTACTGAGCAGCTCCCAGAGAAGAAGGAAGGAGTCCTGAAGCAGCCTTCCAATCTCAGAGAATCCTTGTCAGCTCATATCAGGCTGACCCAGGTAATTCCCTTTCCTACAGACAAGGAGGTGTCTGCCTGGAGGGCACCCAGCTCGGGCACAGCCAGATCCAACAAGCAAAGTCTTTCCCTGCCGCCCCTGCACATTTGTTTTGTAGCCATGTACAAAGGGATGTGAGCTGTCAGACTGCTTGAGTGGGCTTGCTATTAAAAAGGCTTTAAAGAGGAGAGCCAAGAAGCACAGGAACCTTAAAGGACTTTCACAATAAAGCCCTCCCACTTTCCTTCACTTTTGGCTATCTCTCTCAGCTGCAGAGAAAGAAGTACATCACATTCCTTGAGATCTCCACACATCTCCAGAGCCTGATTCTTCTTCCCACAGTTTGTCCTGTCGGGGTAGGGGCCACACACAACCAAGCTGCTGTCATCTGGGACAGAGCTGCTGCCATAGCCTTGTTCTTTGGAAACACCTGTGCACACAATGTTACGCGTGGATTTAAAACTTTTAAACTTCCTTGGGATTTTTCAAAGCAGTGAGCATTCACCTGTATATTTCCACAAGATATTTGAAAAACTGTCTTTCTCAGCTAGTAGGGGAAAAAAACCCCCACAAATAAAAATGTTGCTGTAGGCAGAGACTTTTACCTGCAAATTACATATCAATGTTCAAGGCTTGATAAAGAGCAGAGGTGGATTATGGAGGGAAATAATTTCACTTGGGTAGAAATTGCAGAAAAAGTTTTTTTTCTCCTCTGTCAAGTCATCAGGTTATTCTCAGTGTATTCAACCCACTTGTCTTTTTTCCCCAGCACCATGTAGAAATAGAGCGAACTCTCAGCTAAAAACAGTGAAAAGGATCTTGCTGGCTTCACTGAGAAGAGAATTTTATCTATTCACCTGGCAAATGACCATGGAAGCCCTCCCCACACCACTCCGACTCTGTCAATGAAAATGTGTTGCCTGAAGTTCTTGAAAGAAGGGAAGCAGAAGGAAGTGAAGCTTGAGGTGACACAACACAGCCTTAGGAAACATATAGATAGCGTTGCTATTAACAGTCGCACCCTCCTCTTATGAAAAAATCATTTAAATGACAGAAAAATAAGAGCTTATCTGGACATGGTGCAAGTGAAGAGTGTTCACTGCAACAAAAAAGGTTATTAAGAGAGTGCTGAATGGTTCTAAATGCATGGAGTGAATGTGTGTGAATACCTGGAGAACCCTGTAAAAAATTAATAGCCTCCCCATGCCCCTACTCACCTGCCTGCAGGGATGGCTCCACCTAAAATAACTGTGTTGTAACTGATAACTCTCAGAGGATTTTGAGGACTCTAGTATTTTCACTATTATTTTTTCTTTGCATTGCCTAATACCCAGCACTCCCCGTAGGAGTTACTGTACAACAGCAGAGCAGAAAACCTTCACTGCCAAATGGCTCATAGCAGAACAGAGTTAACAATAATTTAAGCCCAGAAACCATCACATCCTAGTAGCTTCTACCCACAAAGTCTGAGGTATTCTCAGGTTTGTAGAAGCAAAGAAATTTATTTACTTAGAGCACGATGTGTAAATGCTTTTTTCAATGCTCCCAAATTTCTGGGGAAAATCCTTATCAAAGCATTTCTCTTTTAAAATTCTGCATGAAAAATTTCTAAACAAGAGGTCTGCAATGGGATGTGCCACAGTCAGGTATGAGATTCATAGGTGCTAGAAACTGTATATGCTGAGACATAGAAAAGTGGAAAATGATTGTTCATTTCTTGAAGGACACAGTAAAAAACCAAATATTAGAACTTCAAAACAACAGGGAGGTGGGAAATTAATAGAATGCATTGGTTTGGAAGGGACCTTAAAAGATTACCTAATTCCAACTCCTCCTGCCATGGTCAGGATCACCTTCCACTAGATCAGGATGCTCAAAGTCCCATCCAACCTGGCCTTGAACACTCCCAGGGATGGGGCAGCTAAGACTTCTCTGGGCAACCTGTGCCTGTGCCTCATCATGCTCACAGGGAAGATTTTCTTCCTAACATCTGATCTAAACTTATCTTCTTTCAGTTTGAAGGCATTCTCCCTTGTCCTGTCTCTACATACCCTTGCAAACAGTGTCTATCCATCTTTCTTGTGGCTCCCATGAGTTACTGGAAGGCTTCAATTAGATCAACCCAAAATCTTCTCTCTCCCAGGCTGAACAATCTCAATTCTCTAAATCTTTCCTCATAGAAGAGATGCTCCATTCCTGTGGCCCATCTTGGTGGCCCTCTAGACTTGCTACAACACATCCCTGTCCTTCCTGTCCTGGGGACACCAGAGCTGGATGCAGCACTGCAGTTGGGCTCTCACCAGAGCGGAGGGGCAGAATCCCCTCCCTCTGCTGCTGCCCACAGGGCTCTGGATGAGCACAGGACACGTTTGGCTTTCTGGGCTGAATGCACATGGCTGGGTCATGAACAGCCTCTCCTTCACCAGCACCTCCAAATTCTGCTGGGCAGGGCTGCTCTCCATCTGTTCATCCCCAGTCTGGAATGATACCAGGGATTGCCCTGACCTAGGTGCAGCACCTTGCACTTGATCTTGTTACACCTCTTGAGATTCCCACGGGCCACTTCTTGAACTTGTCCAGGTCCCTCTGGATGCATCTCGTCCTTCAGGTGTGTCCGCAGCACCACTCAGCTTGGTGTCATCTGCAAATGTGCTGAGGGTGCCCTTGATCCCTCAGTCTGGGTCATTAATGAAGATTTAAATAACTCTGGTCCCAGTACAGACCTCTGAGGTACAGCAGTTGTCACTGATGTCCTCTGGGACTCTGAGCCATTGACAACAACCCTCTGGATGTGACCATCCAACCAATTCCTAATCCACCTAACAGTCCACCTATTGAACCAATCTCTCTCTAGTTTGGAGAAAAGGATGTTGTGGGGGACCATGTCAGAGGCTTTACAGAAATCCAGATAAATGACATCTGTAACCCTTCCCTTGTCCACTGATAGAGTCACCCCATCATAGAGGGCCTCTGGGTTGGTCAGGCAGGACTTGCCCTTGGTGAGGCCATGCTGGCTGTCTTGAAACACCTGCCTGTCCTCCCTGTGCCTTAGGAGAGCTTCTGGGAGTGTCTGTTCCATGATCTCTCCAGGCACAGAAGGGAGGCTGACAGGTCCATAGTTCCAGGGGTCATCCTTTCTTTCCTTTTTAAAGATGGGCGCCATCTTCCTTTCTTCCAGTCACCTGTGGCTTCACCTGACTGCCACGAGTTTCAAATATCATGGAAAGTGGCTTGGCAGCTACATCTGCAAATTCCTTCAGGACTCTGGGAAGCATCTTATTGGATCCCATAGACTTTTCATGGTTGGTCATGAACCTGATCTTTATTTTCAGTCTCAATTCTTTGACCTTCCTCTTCTGTATACCTGTAGATGTCCTTCTTGTTATTATTTGCATTTTCATCTATATTCCCAAATGCATCAAAAGAACCCCAACAAACAAGAATGGTCATATTTTAGGCAGTTGCAGTTCATTTCCACTTCTCTTTCATCCAAAATGAATCCTAGCACCCAATTTACCTGCTCTTCAAGTGCTTGCTGCAAAAATTAGACTTCATGGATGGTTGGAAAGATGGCAACTGGGCTTTCTGTGTGTGTGTCTAAGTCTTGCTCTAAATAGATGCATAAACAGAGTAGTACAGAATAGTCCATAAAAATCTTGCTTATAAAAGGACTTTAGTTGTCATGAGCTGGGGTTAACTGCTTTAAACACTGGTGGGAGGTTTCTCTTTCTCCCTGTTCCTCTGCCTCCAAAAATTTGTGTGTCACAGGAAAAGAGCGGGGCAGGCAAAAAATGGACAAGGCATTGGTTTCTTCGCTGGAACCATAAACCATGAATGTAATGAGAAAAGGGAGAAAGAGTCAGGGTAACTAGAAGCCAGTCACATATTCCTATGGCTCTTAGCCATGCTCCTCTAAAGGGACACTGTGTTATCTGCTCATTCTAAGGGGAAAAAGGGGAACATCTACTGTATTTTTATTTGAACACTGTATGATACATTCTCCACTACTGTCATCAGATGCCCACACTGTTAATTGCAAAGGCTGCTAATCTGCCTGAGAAGCCAAAATTATATTAGCTTTCAACAGGATTTACATACATTCAGCCTTACTTCTGCATCAACTAGCAATTACAGTTCAAACTGTTGAAGGTGCAGCTTGCTGTAGGCCTAAGTAATATTTAATAGCATTAACGATGCACTTTCCAATAACATCCCAGATCTCTTTACTAGCTCACCAATTCACCAGCCTTGATGTTCAGCACCAGCATTTGTCCTCATCCGAGCAGCCCAAACACTACCCCAGTGTCTGCTGCTCCAGGCCAGGTAGAAAATCTTGGGCTGAGTCCTCTAGCAAAAGGGTCTTCTGTCTGCCACTGCAAAGTGAACTCACTGTAAGGAACAAAGCACTAACAGCATGACCAGCGTTAGTATTGTTGGAATGGTGGTGGGAAAAGCCCGGGGAGGACAGTGGGCTGCGAATCAGCCAGTGGAGTATCTGCATTTGGGGCACATTGGCTGAGACCAGCCTATGTCCTTATGTCTAACCCTTCCTGACCTTTGTAAAGCTGGGCTTTGCAATCACTGCTGGCAATGAGATTTCTCTGCCAGAGTCCACCCTCCAAATGGTCACCAGAGGATGAACAAGGCATCCTCTGCTCCTGAGCAACATGCCTTTTTCCTGCCCAGCGCTGTTGTCTGGCGAGCTTGGAGAACTGATGGGCCAAACACCCCTCCTCTGTTGATGTCTCCATGGCATACAGCATTTATTTACATTCAGAAACTGATAAATTATGGATGCAAATGACTCTGGGGTGCATGGATGATATGCTCATATCTACTGTCATCAAAAGGAATGGCAAAGCTTTTGTTTTCTTGACATGGAATAGAAGTTGATGTGACTTGAAAAGGTAGGCTTAAAACTAAGTAAAACCACAAGTGCTTCTCTGAAGCAGAGCCACAACTGGGCTGCCCATGCAAACCATGAAACAATTACAAAATATGTTTTTTGTGAGTATCCCTGTGAGTTGCATATGAACGTTCCTGCCTATAAACCCTTCTGCTGGCATTTTCATAGAAATAGAAAGGTTACATGTTTGTTCACAGGGAAGCCATTATCAGCAGATGAACCAGATGACTCTGAATATTTGTTAATTGGTTACCTCTTGTGCAGTATTCAGTCTGGTCTATCAAATAGTTATTTTCATTACTAGAAGGAATCCACACAGTTGATTTGCAGTAATAGATATCCATTAATATATCATTTGCACTTCATTCTCTTGGCAGCAAAAGACAGATCTTCCTCCTTTCTTTCCCTTTTAAGCCTTTTATACTTTTATATGTTATTATATAAAATCTTGGAAGATAAAAAAGTCCAACTTTAAAACAGGGCTGTCAGAGTTGCTTTACCTTGGTTTTCTACCTATGTGTTGAACTTAATTGATCTTAATTACTTAATCAAGTAAAATCAAGTCAATTAAATTACTTGAGATTAAGGAATCAGTTAGGGAGGCAGACAAGTAACAGGCATATATGCATACATCCAGGCAAATATGGAGTGGTGATAAGGAAGCTCTCAATCAAATTAAAAAAAAAAATAAAACCCATAGAATTCAACATGTACTGAGTTGCTGTACCACATAGCAGTACTTAAATACCACAAGAACATTTCCCAGCCAAAATCCTTACCAAACTTTTCATCTCTTTGATGGATCCCCAGTCTTATCCAGTGTGTCTGGGAGCATTTGTTCTACAATTCACAACAGGTAAGTCCAACATACAAACTCTAAACAGGTCTGTCTTGCCACTGCAAGTCTATGAAGCCACTGTCCCTGACAACTGTCTAATTTCTGGCAGGTCTTGTGACCACGAAAAACCACACCTGGGCCTGGACTTGGGTACTGGAGCTACCACAAGCCAGTGCTCCAGCTCCCAAAGAGCAAACCTCCCTTCTCACTCCATGTAACTAGGCAAAAGCAGATTGGTAAGTGGTTTTTGGGCAGCGCAAACTAGATACCAGCTGACCTTGGAATTTAGAACTGAAAAGCAAGCGAAAGCCCTTCTCCATATTTCTTCTTGGCTGTAATAAGTCAGGGCCCAAGAGCACATGAAGCTTGTCACTCCTACAGAAGGATGACTTAAACTGATTGGAACCTCATCAGTGCCTCAAAGTCACTCTACTGTTTTAGGGATGTCCAAACAGATAAAATATCAAAAAACAAACATGATGGGCAGTTCAATGAGCTGCAGCTTATATCAAGATGATAGAGAGGGTTTACAGATTGTTCACCTGAAGACACAACAGGGGGAGGAGTTAGGAAAACAAAAACTGATTTAAAAAATCAGCAGTCTTGAGCCACAAGAAGCACATATTCTTCTGCAACAGAAAGACAACAGGCCCCCGCCAGTCAACATAAATGGTTCTTACAAGTGTACCATGCATTAAGGAAAACTGAGTGCATTTAAGTGAGGGGAGAAAAAAAAAACCTAATATGAACAAAAGAGGAAAAGTTTGGAAATCTGAGAAAATGAGAGGCATGTATTTTACAACCACAGACACGTGAAGCTAAGGGTTATAAGGTGTGGGCACATAAAATAAAACAATATACCTTTGAGTGCATAAGGCAAGAAAGGCATCAAATTACAGCACTACCTAACCTTGCAAATCCATACTGGGGCTAGTAGCTATAGCAATCTCTTATAAAATCAGTATTATCACAGCTGTGTTTTCCCTCAGTTCTTTTTGCATCCTCAGGATTTTCATTGAGTTGGTGCAACCGCCATGTACTACTTGCCAAAGCAAGTAGTATATTATTAAATATATCAGAGTGATATTTTGCATATCACAGGGCTTGGTCTCACAAGGAGGCAAATATTCTGGCCCCAGCAGGGCTCTAGTGACGACAGAGGAGGTAACAAAAACCAGGAATTTTCCCCTCTTACATGAGCAAAACGTCAGACTATCACGTTACCTCTGGGCTTGAATCTCTGCATGCACATCAAACTCCCACATCACTCCCTGGTCACCTATTGCCTAGGCTTTGCTTGTGACTGTCTTATCTCTGAACTGACTCCACCTTTGTAAGGGGATCCAGGTTCTGGCTGGGCTGATTCCCTCTCCATCCCTATAACAACAATGGGCATAACTGGTGTAAGCTCCAAGCCCTGGTATCTCCCGCACAGCTACCCAAGGCACAGAATGTGTAGATACTCCATTGACATGCACTATATCAAATTCATTCTCTAAAGCCAGTCTGGGCTAATGCTAGAGAACATATGACAGCAGAGCTTCAAAACCCCTGAGCTTCCACTAACTTCCATAGCAATGACTTTTGCATTCTCAGAAGTTTATTAAAATCAGGCATGCTTATCCTTAGGCACCCTCTTAGGAAAGTTATCCATTAATCCTTGACATGTCCTGAAATCCAGCCAGTGAAACTCCAAAGTCTGCCCTTGTTCCTATTTAAAAACAGTGGGATGCTCTGGGAATGGATTTAGTAACTGAATTTTCCTTGGGGTGGAAAAGGGCATGTGAGGGAAGAAAACTTACTGAAACAATATCAATAATTGCTCAAGGCTGTACTCAAGTTTGCATTTTATAAAATAAATCAGTAAAATTTATCTGGAAGAGCTTTAGTAGCAAATACTTGCTTTATACCGTGAGATTCTATAGCCACCTGTCTTTTTCTATGAACATCTCCATTTACAGAAGCACACACTGACTTCGAGCCCCTGTGTTCAGACTTGGATCATTTGGATGAGGCACAGAAAAACCTCTCTAAGCTTTATTAAAAACCAGACATGATTTGAGGCACTGTGCTAATAAATATATACCCTTCCTAGTACTGGTGCTTGTAGTCTGGGAAGGATATTTTCCTTACAAAAGCTCTGGGCAGACAGCAATATATGGGATATTCATACAAACTCTGGAGGATACTACAGGACAGGAGGTCAACACATTTGGCATAGGATAAAGAGATTCTTCACCACAGGTCAGTGGAAATCCACCAAGTTACTTCGAGAGGGTGTGTGTAATGTCCAGTATAAACTGCCAGATGTACAAGTCAGACTTGCATCCATGCAGGTCATCCAAACTGGTGTTTAATAGCCACAGACTGGGAAATCTGACTCACATTGGACTAATGTTCAAGACTGTAATCCTAGGAAAGAATTCGCATGTCAAAAATTAAGACAGATGCTGATTTGCTTTAAAAAGCAAACTGTACAGTATGTGCTAAAATATTCGGGATGATGGTAATTTATACCTAGAGATAATTATTACTTTTAAGTGATAAGTGCTAAAGCAATCCATGGCAGAAAACTTCCCTAACTCAATGTCAGTGCAGAAAAAAAAAGGGAAAAAAAATTATTCGCACTATTTAGGATATCTTCATCTGGTATTTACTGCAAAATTACTTACACTTTGTACTGAGAGTGTGTTACAGGGTGTGCTGGAG
The DNA here is from genome assembly GCA_025920805.1 of Petroica traversi. NCBI lineage: Eukaryota > Metazoa > Chordata > Aves > Passeriformes > Petroicidae > Petroica > Petroica traversi. Next base: position 23,150,758 of record JAHLSL010000020.1, read on the forward strand.
GCAGTATAGCAAGTTTGGCTTGGAAAAGAAGAGAGTTCCCATTCTGAGAAAGCCATCCCAGGTCATCTGCCTTCCCGAGCTGTAAACCTTCCTGACTGTCGATGTAGATGCTGAACTGCTTCAGCAAGGTGACTGAATTCAGGGCTGCTATGAGGCTCATGAAAGCACAGAAACCCATCAAGGGAATCCAGGGCTGCCTTTCACTTGGCAGCAGTTCAGTTACTTTGTCATCATCTGACTGGGCACCTGTCTCATCTGATTAATTTTCTTCTTCTTTTGCACAAAACCAACTCTCTATCTTCATCTGTGAAATTTGAGGAAGTTTCCACTGTGTATCCTGCCTACCAGTAAATGCCTGTGACACCTGCTTGTGACCTCTGGCAAGGCTGTTTGTACTCCAGCAGCTGCAGTGATGCCAGGAGACTGCCACGAGACGGCAATGTTTCAGAAGCCTTGTGCTGTGTCTGGACAGACAGCGCTGCAGCTTTTAGGGATACACGCTGTTTTATGTTAAAGCACAGGAATAATAAATTGCCACAGAAAGAACACCTCCAGAGAACTAGAAAAAAAAAAAAGATAGGCAGTGCAATTTTCTGTTATTTAAATTTGGTTGTTCAAGCAAAATTGAGTCATCTGCCTCACATTGCTCATTTTAATGGTCACTTCATTTCCATTCCTTTCTTTCACAGCGCTGGTGTCAGTGAGCCTTGCCTGAAGCTGTGTTATATTGCAAGCATATTTGAGATTATTTGGGCTGCTGTTCTTTCTAGATAACATTGTCAAGGCTGAACATGTTCATCCCTAAAGGTGAACAACAAAGCTTTTGTAACAGCATATTTTTACAACTGCAAATGATCCCAAGTAATTTAGAGAACATGGTCAAACGCCTGTATTTAATCAATCAGGTAAGAATGCAGGCAATTGTACTATGCCAGCTCCTCACCTGGCATCAGAGCTTTCCTGCAGCTGCTCAGCTGATGTGTAAAGAATAACCCAGCCTGAGGGGAGCTATTTGTCCTATGCATTTGCAGATTTCTCTCGGCTCTCCTATCAGCCAACACTTGTCACTGGTTGCTGCAACAGCAACAAGGCCTTTGGGCTTTACCACTGCCATGCCTGAATCCAAGTGTCCAAAACCCTGTCCACGTCATCCACAATACACTGTATGAAGGACAAAAAAATGCCCACATACAGCCTGGTTAAAAGCCCTTTTCTAGGTATTTATCAATAAAGTATTTTATTTTGGACATTTCAATTTGGATGAAACAAAAGATTCCTGATAGCCCTTGAGGGGGGATTATGCATTTCTGGGAACCTCATGGCACTGCTGTGTTTCAGTGCTGATGACAGTCAGCTTATGTGCTCTGCTTCATCTAGGGCCAATTTTTGTTCTTTGGAAAGGTGTAAAACCAGAGACTGCTGTTTCTTCTGCTTCTAGTCATGCCAGAGAAGAGAGGCTGAGATGTCTGAGCTTTAAAGGATACCAATACGTCCAAAGATGAAACAAACCAAACAAAAACTCCTAAAAAGGGCCAAGCTCTTAAATGTTAGGGGGCTGAAGCAGTACCCTCTGAAGACCATGGACAGGGAAATCAGTCATGATGTAGCTTCCAATAGGCCAATCCTTATTTTTGCTGAAGAGTGAGCCAAAAGCAGCAGTTTGACTTTCAGCTTCCAGGGAGACTGCACTGCTGACTGTTAGGAAAACCATCACATTGCTTGTAGATAAGCACTTTTGATATGAAACTGCTGGATGATTCACACTGCTATTTCTAAAGTTATATTTTGGAGCTAGACCTGAATTGCTAAACATACAGGGCTCTGCTGTGTCTCTGTGTATAAGTTACAAAATCTGTAGCTATTCTGTTTTCAGCTTTCAATAAAATAAGCATATTTTCTTGTGTCAGGTGTATCAGCTAATTGATATAACTGTACTGATCTTCAAAAATGCCCTGTCATCACAATTGTTGTTGGGGAGCTTGCTATTGAAAACAAGTACAAACAGCATAATCAAAGCTCTTACTTCCTACCTACATTTCTGCCAAGCCCTTTTGCATTCAAAAGCTTTAGATTATTTCTATTATTACCCAACTTTTCAGTTTATGCTTTAATTGTTTAGTAGAATGCATGACATACATATTAAACTCATCGCAAACACAGAGTAAATATATTCAATAAACCAGACTTTTTTCTGCATATGAGCTCAGTGCTTATTCTTGTCTGGTATATTAAAACATGCATTTCTGGGAAGCTACAATAAAATAAAGTTTAGTAAAACGTGCTTAATCACAGAGATAAAGAAATAAAATTGCATCTGGACTGAAAGATCGTTCTTAGTAGTTATGAAGATGATTATATCTTGCCTGCTGAAGCAGCCAGGAAAGTTTGAACACAATATTTATGCTGAGTATTTGCATAGAATTTTAGAAAAATTATGTCCAAGTCCTTTTTGCAAGACGAGAACCATTTTGGCAAAATTATTTTTGCTTTCTCCTTCTTCTGCTCCTCCCCATAAAGCAAAACACAAGCACCCTCATAGCTGTATGGCGTTTTTGGAGGGATGCCAATGTGCATGGCCAATCAAAATGTAAATCCTGGCCCTTTACTAACATATCATGCTATCAGATATGCAAAACCACTGTGACCCTGCCTTTTCCCTCACCCCACCATTGAACAGGGTAGAAGTGAGAAAGCTGCAGTGCTTCCCCTAACCTTGCCACAATGCTGATCTGAGGCAGCATCCATCCTTTGCCCTGGCAGATCTGGAGATGTTGAGGAAGAAACCGCTTTCTAAAATGAGCTCGTCCATCCAGCTCTTGACTGAGCCACCACAAATTAAGGTGAAACTGACTGAATATTTGAGTGGAATGTTTCTCATTACCAGTCACGTGCTCTAAGTTCTGCAATTTTCCTTGGATGGCAGTTTTCATGCTGCAGGATATAGGCAGTAACAAGGCGATATGTTTGAGGCATCAGTACAAGAGTCTTTTATAACTGTTTTGGATAAAGTTATGCTTTAGACAGCCTTAATGTCAGTACATCCTTGCAAATCCTTACTTGTAAGTACTCTTTCTGAAATTCAACTGAGCCCCTGCATTTAGCTTTCAAAAACCCATTCAAAGTGGCATGTGCTTATTTGTGGCTTTGTGGTTTATTTACACATAAGCATAAGAAATCCCCAGCTAGAAATCTGAAGAATTACTCTAAATGTTTATAGATACCAGTAAACTGAAAAACAAAGATATATGTATCAACAAAAGTGCCTTTTTTCCTGTTTTCATAATGAAAATTTAAAAAGCCATTATTAAATTAGAAAATGCTCTCTGAACACGCATGCAGTTTGTGTGAAAACCCTCTAAAAAAGAAGAGCCCAACAAAAAAATGTCTTTTAAGGAAACTTGAAACAAAAATTCCATTCCCACAGTGAATATGGCACAGTGAGCTCATATTAGGCCTTTAAATTGCCCTGTGAGTAGGATTCCTGGGCAGAAGATTACAGCCACATGAAAATTCTCCAAAAGAAAAAGAAAGAAAGTAAGAATTAAAGACAACCTCAGAAAGCTACTGGTGTTGACTTACCAAAAGCCAGGCCACGATGCAAGAGAAGCAAATTTGCCTCTGTACCCACAGTACCAGGAGTGTGCAACCCTGGGGCTGGAGTTCTGCACAGCGTGGGGTGTATCTGTGGCCAAAAAACTACCAGCAACACAAATACATGGAGACATGTTGGAAGATTATTCCTTTGGATGTTTCTTTTGGAAATAAGACATATTTAGTATTCTTTGAGACTAAACAAGGCAGATGACTGGCCTCTGAGGTAACTGCTTAAACCCAGTTCTGGGGATTTTTTTTGTTTTAGATTATTCATGTGATTCTCAAGAAAACTTTATGAAATTGTAATTCCTGTTTTATTTCTGAAAGATGCCTTTCACCCTGGCACCCTGAAAACACTCCCCAAATATCAATACACCTGGGTTCACAGGATTCTTAGCAATTAACAGATCATCTAAACAAATTATGTTGCAGAGCACAGAATGGCACCTTTCATCATCCCTTTTCTGTAGAAAGATAGCTCTGAGGTTTAGATGGAAAGATGCAGACCAAGCAACTGAGTGGAAACGCTAGGAAGTCCTTAGAGTACCATTGCCATGGGACACCACTGTGACATTTCAGAGTAATAAACATGTTTTAATTTTCATACTTGAAAAATTGAAAATTATTATTTCCCACCATCCCAAACCACACACACAAAAAATACCTCCTCTAACGAAGAAAAAGAGAATGGAAGTATTTTAATATAACTTCAGGTGGAAAGATTTTATTCCCACCACAGCTACTGAAATTAGATGTTCCATTTTATATTTCCTTTAGCATTTTCTGGATGTCATAAGTGTTATCATCTCTGTTTTCACCATCAGGAAACTGTTGAGTTCTCAACCATTTGTGATTACATTTTTCCCCTCCAAGAGAAGATTTTTCAGCTTGCTGTCAATATTTACGGTTAAGCTGGTTCCTCCCTGCTACCACTGAAGAGAAATAATTGAGTGCCTGACAGTATGAATGCCACACTGCTTATGAAGGCTGCTTCCATTGGACAGCAGTTTGGAGAACCATATGTTATAATTATTAACGCATTAATATTCCAACAAAAGATAGTCTTCTTTGTACTTTCATAGAACACAGGAATAACCCCATCACCATAGCAGCTAAAACATTACCCTGGCCTGCCAGAATCATTTGTTCACTATCTGCAAAGCTGAATTAAAATGTTCCTTCTACTTCCACGCACTTCACAGGTTATTTATGTTCCATTTAGCTTTGGATTCATAAACCTCAACCACACAGACAGTATCCCTTCTTTTCTCACCTCCCTGCACCTCCATGGGCCGTGATTGCCAGCTTCCTATCCTAACCACAGCTGGGCTTTAAACCATCTTTTGTACCATCACTGCTGCAGCCACCTCCCATGTTTGCCAGCCTGCTACAGAGGCGACTATGGACTTCAGCTCCCACTGCTCCCAGCAGGGCACATGCTGGTGCACAAAATCTCACAGGAACATGGCTCACATTAGGGTATCCTTGTGGTGAAGCCTGCTTAACACTTTGCTTTGCCATTCCATTTTTATGAGCAAAAAGACAGCGGCCCAGGGTGCAACTGTCGCATCCTGTTCTGTGGCCTTGTGTGTGTGAATTATTAAAGCCCAAATACATCAAGCAAATCCCAGTCATGTCATGCCTCTCATTTTGGAGGAGCCACAGCACTCCAAAATGAGTGGAGGAGAGGCAGAATGGTGTGGGGACTGCAGGGCATCTGGGCCTGATTTTCATAACCACTACATTTTCCTCAGCACTGCTCAGTGGGCTGGTCAATGCTGAGGACCACCACCCATCCCTACACTGCCACTTGCCCAGTTTCTGTGTTTAGACTAAAAGCCTCAGCTACCTTCTGTGCATATGTGGAGTCCCTAGTACAAAAGAGGCTTTGATCCTGGGATCCAAATGAGGCTCTGATCTTGGTTGGGGCTCATAGGTACAAATGTTGGAGAAATAATAACAGATGGAATATCACAGAGATATATTAATTACCATATAGAACCATATAAAGTTAATAGGGGAACATTTCTGGGCAAAGATCTCATAAATAAACCAAATGCGAATGCATAAATAAGTAGAATACAAACACATAGGGCTATTATAAGGGCAGATGTGTGAAACTTTTTTTTGACTGTATGTTAAGCAGTTCTTGACATCTCTTTTAAAATTTATATATTTACTCTGGCAGAAGAACAGTCCTTTCCACCTAAACTACAGAGAGAAACCTAAAACATGCTGGATAGCTTTACCATCAGATCTATTTTGTCTTTCTTTTCAAGTATAATCAAATTCTTTCCCATGCCTACCTGCCCATTACATTTCTGAAGAATTATGTGTTGGAGTCTGAGGAAGGTATTTGAAATCATATGCCTGAACTGAAGGTAAAAACCCAAAATCAACTAATGCTTTCCTGGAAGAAGAAAAATCATACTGGAACAAAACCCCAGAGAAAAGGCAGACCTTAGTCCCTATAGAGACACTGGACTTTCTAACACTTGTGTATTTTTCTCGTTCTCTGTTTCACATCAGAGGCTCAGGGACACTATTTAAGGGTCAGCTGGAGAAAAAGAAGCACATGGAACCCACTGTAGAAGTTGCAAGGATGGCCCAGGTCCCATCACCTTCTGGGCCAGGTTGCAAGATGAGGCCAGAATAATTTCAAGCTTCCTCAAGTCAAGAATCTACTAGATAAGCAGTGGTGCAAATATGAATGTTAAAAAATTCTTCTAAAGCCAAAAAATGCTCATAGTTATACAGACACAGGAACTAGGGCTGGTGTGTCCTAAACCAGGACAAACTAAAAGACATTTCTCAAGGCAGGATTTTCCCCGATATTCTGGAGTAATAAGCTCATTCAATTAATTCCAAAGTACATTTTCTAATTTTTTTTGTTTATAAGAACTTCCTTTAAACTGTAATGTAGCTGGCAGGCTACTATTAATGGTAAAGGATTTCCATTATATTTCCTTGTACTCCATTGCTTGTAATTTTCCTTAAGTTTCACCTCTCAGGCTGGCATTTTCAAAGCCTGAAGTCTGCCCAAAAAGAAAATTTTTTTGGAAAGTTGAAGAAACTTACCCTTCAGCTCAGCAGTGCAGTTTTAACAAGGGTCCCTCACACCCGTAAAACCTGCCTCACTGGAACCAAAACCAATACACATCTTGGTGCCTATTGCTGCAATCAGGATGCAGAGAAGGGACAAAAGAATTATTCAGCCTGAATAAGGCCTTTGGACCCAGCAGGCTAAATTCTTCCATGGTGTAAGCCCTTGCAACATCCCCAAAGCCAATAGGATTACACAGTTTTCCACCCAGGCTCAGTGAAACCAGCTCTTCCTGTAAGCAAGTGGCTCAGACCTTTTCTCATCGCTCTCCCTCTTATTTAAAGATTTGTTTATTGTAGCTGGTAAGCTCTCTCTTTGAAGCCTTCAATTCACAGAGAATTCCCCTGTTGTGAGTTTAAAATGTTTTTGTGCCACACAGGCTGCTGATCCTTCCACATAGGGCTTCATGAATACACCCTATCCCCCTACACCTCCTCCCACCCACATGCACATCTCAGTTAAGGTCTTGACTCTCTTTTTCTCCATTCCAACCATTTCACAAGCTCAGGCAGAGAAGCTAGCTTTCTCTACATCTGCAGTGCACAAAATGAAGGGTAATTCTGGGAAGGAACAAAGGGGTTGAGGTGGAAGGTAGTATATATGCTCCTTAAAAACCTATCCAGATATAAAATAAAGACTGAAGGAAGAGGAACACCTTCCTCATCCTCACAGAACAAGCCTTAGCTGCTCTGAGAGCTGTGTGAAAGTCAAGTATCATAAGTGAAATGAGCAGTGAAAAAGGAGGACTTAAAAGGCAGATCACAAGAGGTCTGGGCAGAAGCAGGCAGAGCACCCAAACCCAGAGATGCTCAGGAGGTCTCCCAGAGGAATCATAACTCCTGCTGATCAGTCCTAGCAGAGCCAACCCCCAAAGCCATGGGCCTACCAGCCTTCTCATCCTGCTGTAGCCCATCTCTTCCCCTTCACTGCCCAGTGCTGGCTGAAGAGAAATCCAAACCCAGACTGGGCTCACCACTGGAGAGGAGTCAGGACCAAGGAGAAATACTGGCAGGGGCATCTCAGATGCAGCAGACTTTTGGGGAGGTGCTCTGCTATAGTGGAGCAGCAGAAGAACTGCTCTCCTATTCCACAGCTCACTGCACAAGAGAGCTGCTCCCAGTTTGCAGTACTGGAAAGTACTGGACAGTACTGGACAGACAGCAAGTCCTCAAATCTGACAAGGTCTTGAAAAACAACTAGGAAGGAGACACTGTCACACAAGCAATGGAAATTCAACATTGAAATAATGCTGTCAGGAGGAAAACCCTGTGCTGGGAGAGTATGACCCTCCCACAAAGATTCAGGGGGATCATTAAAAAGTGGTTGGGCTTTTATTTCTACTCCCTTGCACTTTTTTGTCAATAAGGCATGCTTCAAAAGAAGGAGTCCTTCTTCCCTCACAGACCTCTGTGCTCCTTGCTGGTGCAAAGATCTGTACAAGTTCTATTGCTCAGTGTTGGAGGCTCTGTTTCTGGGGGTTTCAGAGGGCCCCCTGAAGCACTCTGTCCATGGAGAGGGGGTTACATGTCCTCCACTAGATCTAGTGGCCAGTTGGCCTTCCCTGTCCCCCCCCAGGCCTACACGACCGTGTCCAGGCTACTGGACTTCTGCAGGGTCTTTTGTCTCAAGAAAACAGAACAAGAGCCTTTCTTGTGCCAGCTGCAACTCTGACGGACTTTTATCAAGAGCAGCTGAGTGCTTGCACACCCCACTCTCTAGCCCCCCAGATAAGATATTTCAGTCATCCTTCCAAAGATCCCCCAAAACCAATTGATAGAATTACCTGAAAGAGGTAACAGGACATACCTTACTAGCTCTGAACAGGACTGATGACCTTAAATTCCTGAGCAAATATTTTCTTTTTTCCCTTTTGTAAAACCTTCTCCCCTGGTACTACTTGTTCAAGTGAAAATCACCACCTTGCTATATTTAGAGGAGCAGGCTCTTTACAGCTATTAATTATGTGCCGTTTAAACACAAGCCCTCACGCTGTGTTTACCCTGTGGGAAAACTGTGCCTTTTTCACACCTCTTTTTGTAAACCAGGCTCATGACAGACATGGGTGAAAACCATCTGTCCTTATTCAACAAGATATATCACCACAATTCCCACCTCCAACAACCATGCTGGGCCAAAAATAAATCAGGATCCTATGGATGAATTTACTGGCATTATAAAAAAACCCAAACCATGAAACAACACACCAAAAACTAAACACAAAGCAAAACCATCACTCTACAAGCTTCAAGATTATTAATAATGCTTACTCACACTTTTCCAGCCAATTCAAACCACATTGGCGAACAAAAATCCCTCTTTGTCACAGGACAAAAATCGTTTCCTCACTTATGCATACAGGATAGTGTTCCCTCTTGACCCTTTGAGAACAAACTGAGAAATTACTGAAACTAGGCTTGCTGCAGAGTAACTTTTCCTCCGTATTCTGCCTTGAACTGTCCCCAGTTTGGGTGAAGATCAGGATGAACACTGTTGAAAATAATTACCTTGCTCTTTTTGGATCCAGTCAACTTACTTATTGATGCAGCAAAGCAGAGGAGGTTGTTAATGAAGAAACGAGTATTTTCTCACACTAAAGGCCTGATTCTCACTTCAAATTATCAAGAGGAATTATGTGTAAATATCAGGAGTTAACTCAAAATGAAAATATTTATGCCTATTCTTTCTCCTTTTCCGTGATAAATACTCTGGCTGTTTTGCTCACAGAAATATTATAGTGTCAGATTCCATCACTAGAAATTAAGGAAAAAAAAAAAGACCATAAATCCCTAAATCTCCTAGGACTGCTTTGGAGGTCTCTGTAGCTCCCAGGAGCAAGTGGCACCTTCTGAGCTGCAGAAGGGCTCAGCAACCACCAGGTGACATGAGAAGGGAATTGCAGCAATAGGAAAGCTCAGAGAGATGTGGAAATAACTCCATAACACCAGAGGGCTGGGATTTGTTATGAAGATGCCCTATGGCTTCATAGGAGGGAGTGAATTTGTGAAAAACACTGAAGTATAGTGCCCTTATGAGAGAGTGTGTATGCTAGAGAAACTGGTGACAAGTGAAATTTACAATTGTACTGAAAATTATGTTTAATGATTGTGTACTGAGACTATGTTTAATCACAACCTATTCTATTCTAGTACTGCTTTCTCGTAGAACAGTTTGGGTTGGAAGGGACATTCAAAGGTCATCTAAGTTGAATGTCCCTGAAAGGAACTTCAACTAAATCAGGTTCAACCTGACCCATACCTCTGTGGGCTACTTGTTCCAGTGCTTCACCATCCTCATTCTAAAAAAAACCTTCTTGTTTTAGAAATAAATCTTTTAACATTATTGAGGCTCCTGGAAATCCCTGGGGGGAAAGAATTAGTTCTTCTTTCTGTGTGTTGTCCTTACATTTTAGATTATGGCACTGATGGTCTCTTTGGAAACTCTTCCACAATCACCTGCACTTGCATGTCCTCCCATATCATGACTCCAAAGCAGAGATTCTTCCAGTTGGGATGTTTTTTTCTTGTTGTTTTCTGTAATGGTTTTCATGCTGGTGTGCCAAGGTTAAGGTTTTGATGGAAGGAATTACATCTGTGGAGCCTTGAAAGCAAATGCACAATGAGGGAGTGAACAGTTTGGAATTCTTTAGTCTAGAAAAGAGATGACTGAGGCATATGTCAAGGCTGACAAACACGAGAAAGTAGTTTGGATCAGGCATGTAGGAATCCACAGTTTCTTCTTATACTTAGAAGGTAGGAAAAGTGAAAGTATGAGTCAAGTTCAAACCAGACAGAAATAAATGGCTCTCCAGATAGGAATCTGGAAACATGAGGAACTCCTGGGCAAAGGACAACATGGACACAAGAATTCTGAAAACATGCCAGATAATCAGCTAAAGAATATTTACTGGAAGTTAGTCAACCAGCAAACAAGAAATCTCTTTACTGACCAAAGAATACGAGACTATTAAGGGCTACTCTCACATCTCTGCTTGCCTTTTAAAATTATTTTTACTCTTCTGGAGTGCCTATTTGTGGTGCATGGTAATGACTTTCAAGCTTGAATTCCCCCCTGGCACACGACATATCTTTAAGTACAGCAAAACCAAGAATGGAACAAGGTTGCCTCCATAGCAGAGTTGCAAAAGGAAAACTACAGACCATTCCTGTTTCTAGAGCAGAAGCCAGCTCTAATGGGAAAAAGGCATTAAGTTTGAATGAACTGATGCATCACTCTGATTCAAACATCTCATGGTCAGTAAAATGTGAGCTCTTTGAGAAGATGTAGTATTCACTGGTGACGAAATGTGTCTCTGTATTTAGCTCCAGTTATCCTTCTTCCCAAATAGAGGTCATCCGGATAATTTATACTCCTGTATATATTGTGAAATGGACATCCAAAATCTTATATCACCTATATAGCATTATTATATTATTGTTCTTATGGACAAGAGCCACCACACACTTCCCAGTGCCCTGCATTTGGTAGATTCATATGCTGGAGTCAAGAGCCTCAGGTGGTTTACAAATTCCTGGCCGTTAACTCTGTAATGTAACTACAAATCTCTTATCCCACCTTTCTGAATATCAGAGATCATAAAAAAGACACAAACTTACAGAACTGTAAGGAGATGGCTCACAAAAAGCTTCTTCTTTTTATTTTTTTTTTTCTTTCCACATCCCTCTAAACGGTGGAAGAGACAGAAGTGCCATGGCTTTCCCTTCTTCCCTTGTCAGTCTTTCAGAAGCACACTATACAGAACATTAACTTGAGAGGAACTCAGACAGATGCTTTGCTTAAGCAGGCTCTCTTGATCCTGAACCTGGGAACATTTGAGTTAATGGGAAGTAGTTAACACTTAGGCTTGATGAAGTGAACGCAGCATTTTATGCTGCTGGTGAAAGGGGAGCTTGAGCAATCTCCGGGACAGTTACTCCACCATCAAGGTGAAATAACGTATGGGCTCAGACTGCTCAGATTTTCTCAATGGAGAGAAAGAAGTCTATGTTGTATTCACAGTAACCAGAGCAAAAGTTCAACCAGATTTCCATCAGCTGAAGCATCTCTTCTTGATTGAACCTGGTGCTCTGAGTAACCATTCCCTGTCAGCAGAAACACCAAGTGCATGGGATATGTGCTTTGGTAGCAGCGTGAGGAAAGCTTAGCCAAATGCATTGATGCCCTATTCCTTACACTGCCTTATCCAACTTTCAACAGCTCTCACAGCCTGTATGTACTTCATTCATCAGTCTAAGACAAATAATACCAGGCTGAATTCAGAGGATGTCGTGGTGCTTAAGAATAGTTCGTAAAAGCAAGCTAGGAAAACTTAACCAAAAGACCTTTGCAGCTGCAAATTCTATGAATTCATTAGGCCATCTCTTACACCATGAAAATATTGAAGTGATCATTACTATTGTTTTTTCTACTTAAAACGCAAGATGAAAAGTGAGATGTCTAAATTTTCTTGTGAAGATGGGGTAAAGAAATTATCATTTAATTTATTAAGAAAGTGGGAGATGCATCGCCACTGAAGGAGCTGAGATCAAGTAACTCTGTGTGCCTGCTAAATAGAGTGGCTGAAATTCTGCACCACAGCATAATTCTATTAATATGAAAGAATTTGGTTCAAGTGCTGCAGAAACTACTAAACATGCAAGGAATATACTAATGGCTCTGAAAGATATAATTTCATCTGAGGTGTTTTTGGAGGTGCAGTGCTATGCACCAACAATGCACAAGTAATGTAGTACTCCCACATTTACAGGCTGGTAGAAAAACTGAATCCTCAATTTCAGCATGGCATTAAAGTTCCAGTATAGCCACAGGTTCAAAGGAGTTTTAAAGTGACAATTAGACACGTTCTTTCTTAGAGAGTTTCCCTGAATAGAACATAAAAGCAAAAGCATTTTAAAGGTGAATACTCACTGGAGGCAGGAAATTTTCTTCCAGCTGTATTACAAAGATTTACCAAGATGATTTTATGTACATTTTGCAACTTGCATGGCAAGTGGAGGCAATTTTCTTCTGAAATGCTGTCAAGCCAGAGGATCTGTGAGTAAAACAGTGATGACAGATGTGGAACTGCCCTTACTGATTCTCTTCCCTCAGGAAATCTGAGGCAATTTGCAATGAGGTTTAAAATAAAAAGCAGCCCTTAGCTTGTATAGGACAGCTTCTATAGACTGCTGGATTTTTCTTTTCACATGGGCACTATGAATTGGTTGGGGACCTAAGGAAGGTGGATCTCACAAGGTTAGAACCAAGCAGCTGCCATCTCTGAGCTGGCTCACCAATGGTTAGAAATGAGAGCCAAAAATAACTTCAGATTGTTGGTCTCCTGATGCTGGAAGAATTATTAGCCACTAACATAGTTCAGAGAATAAGATAAATTCATTCTTGTCTTTCTGTCTATAAAATCCAAAGCTCTTCCTGCCTTTCAGGCTGCTAGGAAGTAGTAGTATTGCCTAAGATGCTGTGCGTTGTGTGCTACTCAATATTTTTCTTCAAAAACATATAACACAAGGAAAAAAAAAAGGCAAAAACAACAGAGATGGGAAGGAGAAACCCTCTATTAGCCTTGTCCTGCTATTCTTTTCCAATAAAAATCAGCCACACTCAGCTTGGTAAATGACTGCTTTCTAGTAAAGTATTGAGCCAAACACTGAGAACTCAGATGTACAAAGTGGTGTCTGGCTTTGGACTGAGCAAATGTTAATGATTTCAGTAAGAGAAAGGAAATAACCAAGCAGTCTGCACCATGCTCACTTCTTACACAGTGGAAGAAGACAGAAGCCCATGGGAATCCACTCTTCTGAGCATAAATCCCACCTATTTTGCTGACTGCTTTCTACATGATTGTGACTCCTGTGCTTAAAAAACTCTGCCTGCTCTGTAAGCCATTCATCTTTACTTGGTGTTCAGTATACAATCACATGCATTTCTCGCTCCAAGTGCTTCTGACAACTTTGAGAAGAATTTGTTCTTCTTGTTATAGAAAAGGTCAGTACTTAATATTCATACTTTGTTATTGGTGGTTGGCATATAAAATGCTCCTTCTGGAAATAAATGAATTGTTTGATGATGATTTATATCCATAAAAATCTCACAAACTTTTCCAGACAGAATAGGACAACGAGGAGGTGCGAGAAGGGACTGAATCATCCTCTCAAAAAAGTCTGCAAAAACCTGGTCAGCAGCTACACACTGGATGTCCAAGACAACATCATTTAATAAATGCAATGAACCCCAAACACCTGGAAGCTTTCAGTATCTACAGTTCATTTAAAATTGTTGTTTGAATTAAGTAAGTCAGCATTTCCATGGGACAGCAGAGTCAGTATGCGTGGCCAATCCTCACTACTCAATCCAGCCTGATGAAATGTAATTAGATTGATTTATTTTCCCCCAAAATCACTCTCTTTAGAATTTAGCTCTAAGAAGACTTCACTGGTGCAATTTGTTGGCACCCTGTGGGGAACAAATATGCTTTTGTTGCTTGTCACTAGTACTGATTTTTTCTCAATGACTAAATACTGTTCTCTAACTTGAGTGAGCTCAAACTCTTCTTCAGTAACAATACTACAGAAAAAATCAAATTATATAAGATCTTATTCCAAATAATCTTTTCCCCTTCCTCCCTCCTTCCCATGCATAAAATAACTAATACTCACTCATATTCAGCTAGAGCCATATAAACATGCATGCAGATTGGGAACAGCATGCAGCAAGAATGGGAAGAAAATGAGAGCCAGAATTAAGTGAAAGCAGTTGAAGCAGTGAGATTGTTTCTGATTTGAAGATGATGATAAAGTTTTGGTAGTGCTCACAAAGTCAAGACAGGGATAGAGGAGTGGGAAGGGAAATTATCCTGATCTGTGGAAAAGGAAGGCTATTTTAGCAAGCATGTTTCAGCAGATGGAAGGGGACAGTGTGATACGGTGTGAAGGTAAGGAGATTAGTTTAGTCTGGTAGGCAAGACCTTGGCATGGATATAGAGTTTAACAGTGTATGAGTAGGAGGTCAGAGGATGTATCAATCTGGAATTTTAGGGATTATTCCTACAGAGGCATCCATGCTCCAGCTAAAGCACTTTCCAGCAGTTTAGTTCTTCAGTTCCTGAGGGAAGCACAGTCACTGGCAATTAGAGGAGTACTTGGCTATGCTTCCCTCACAAATCTTTTGCATTATGTCCCAAGTTCTAGCTGTCTGTAGCTCTGAACACAATCCTGGGCAGGAAATATTCTGACTCTGACAGCACAGTATGAATGTAACAATAGGTGCTTGTCTGTACTTGTTGTCCAAGGTAGGTCTCGTACTTCTCCTTGAACGGATTTGCCTGATCAGAGTATCTGCATTAAGTTCCCAGCAAAGGCTCTCTCAGTAGAGGTTATTAGAAACAAGGCTCAGTCAAGTATGCAATTAACTGATGATTTCTGAAATAAATCCTAGAGCTGCCTCTCAATCTGAATGTTCCTTTGGCATAAAGGCTTTCTGGAACTACGTTTAGTGAACACATGGAAACAAAGATCAGAAGAATTCTTTAATGCCATCACAGGCAGTTTAGCAAGTCAGAAAAACAGAAAATGAAACTAAATCAACAGGAGTGCCACTGCCACACAGGCTGTGTTCTGTGCAGCCTGTGAGCCTCTTCACCTGCACACAGCAAAAAAGCCAGTTGCACCAGGCCTCAGCAGGGTGTCAGAAACATCAAGCATATCAGCAGTTAGATATAGCACGGCTTATTCACTTGTAGCTAATGGAAAGAAAGCCTGAGAAATCACCAAAACTTCTCTAGCAACATGTGCACCATCCTGTTGCTGCCAGCGGGAATTCACAACTGAACTTAAAGCTTCCATCTCCCTTCCCAGAAAAAAAGAAAATATCTAAATAATGGTGATTATATCAGAAACCAAAAGCAAAATACTAATCTCTGATATTTCCTGGCTGTATTTTTATAATTATATCATATACCTATATCGTATATTAGAGCTTCTCTCTAATACTTTAACAAACCATGCTAGCAAATATCCAGGGGCTGCAGAGTTCATCTCAGGTCTCTAGAAAACCATCCAACTAGAAAGCTACAAGGATTTCAAAAACTCCCTCAGCTTGTTCATGTCCATTTAATTCCTCAGCTTTGTATTATGTTAAAATAATTTGGTCAATATTTTTCTTATATTGTCTTTGTTCACAAAGCAGAAACCGGAAGACGGTTCAATAGCATAGTAAATAAACCCTAAATTTTTGTAATTCAGTTTTGTTGCATCATTTTTCTTTAAGCATATATTTCACTAGATGAACAGATTATGTCTTACTTGGTCATTTAACAGAGACCTGTGATGCCCTATTGCTACCAGAGCTTCAAATATTGTTAAAATCTCAATGCCAATGACAATGTCACCAGGAGGAACTGCCAATGACCAAAACTGCCGTTTGGCAATGCCCAAACAGGAATCTTGGTTAAGATGGTGACAGTGTTGGTGGTGGTAAGAGGCAACCAGCACACTGCCAGCCTGTGATATCATGTTATGGACAACTAGTTTTTCAAGGTGTTTAATAAAAGCTGTGAGACATATAAATGACTTACAGAAAAGGCTGGTGTTCTATTATCCCATTTTTCCTCTATTGTTAATATTAAAAAATCATATATTATGTGGGAAAAAACACACGAAAGATGACCTAGGGGACGGTACCAAATAATCTGTTAGTAAATATGTGCTGCCATGCACATACCCCATGGCATTGCAGCCTGAACCATCAGAGCCCAAAGCCTACATCATCAACCTCCAGGCAAGATGTGCTGAACTCAAGGTTTCCATTTCAGCTTTAAGATTCACATGTGTTATGTGACAAAAGAAAACAAGAGCAACCTGGGATCTGCCAAGAAGTAGAAAACTCACATGAAAAAAAAGAGAAATAGCCGACTGTTTTCTTAATAACCAACGAAGAAACTGCTCAATGTGAGGAGACAATCAGCTCAGATTTTGCAGATTTCTTAATGGAGTAGCAGGTCATGCTCTGCAATGCCCAGAGCACGATGGAGAAGACAACAGTTGCTTTTATATTTGACCTGTGGATATGAGGGAAAGAACATCAGCAGAAATGCTGTACTCCTGTTTAAGCACAGAAAGCAGGAGATAGCAGGGGTGATCAGTCCATATCAGCTGCAGCCCCCACAGTGAAGCAACTTCTCTCCCCTTTTAACTAGTTCCTATCAAATTAGTATTATTATTGGATATTATGCTACTAAAAATAACGAAATTACATAGAAAATCATAGAAAACTAGATAAATTGAGCTTTTCAAAACTAGAGAAAGAAGTCATAACAAACTGTACAGACTAGATCCTGTGTGACAAGGCAAAGAAAACAAAGCCTGAAATAAAGCATTGCCCAATCTGAAAAAATGTTGTTAGGAGACTAATCGGAAAACTTTTAGAAAATTAGCATGCACAATAATGTATTCAAAAGTCAATTAACTGCATCTGTCTGGGTCAAAGCAGTTTCATGGAAAAAGCAAAGAATTTCTGTTAAAAGCAAAGCATTTGACAAACACATACATTGTGCCATGCCCCAAAGCATTAAGGATAATCAGTTTTAAAGTTATTAAAAGAGTATTTCAGCATTTTTGTTTGTGTAATTCTCTCAGCTTTCTGAGTTCTTCTGTGGATGTAGCTGTAAGAGCTGTTCACATTCGCTGCTAAGGATGTTGTTTTGCCTACAATTGCCCAAAACATAAATGTGTATGTTTGTGCTGTAAATAATAACTGAACAACAGTTTTCAACTGTATCCACTCACTTGTATTCTCCACCCCAATGTTCCCCCTCCTGCACCCCAGCATTGAGGCTCTCTAGAAAGACAAGGATTTGTCAGGTCTAATACACCTCCCATCGCTAACAATGTTACACATAACATAGGGATACCACTGTCAATAGCAGCCTAGTAATGCCTTTAAGAAATTAATGACTCTGCATCGGCTTTTCCAAGGTATTTAGCAACTGAGGTACACAGAAGGAGTGGTTGCTTTGGACCATCCATCCCTCTGTAGGATTGAGAAGAGACAAAGAACTAACCTGGGCTTAGGAGTGCGGCAGCAGCCACTCATACCACAATCATATATATTTCATCTTTGCATGAAGGAGCAGAATTAAGATTATGGAAGTTTTCTTAATGATATTTGCCTTTTTTTAATTTTTGGTTTTCCAGGATTGCTTATAAGCTATGGAAGGAACAGCCAACCACGAGTGGCACACTCAACTGGTATAACCAGTAGAAAAGAGAGGGAGATACGGACTGTCAGCAACCCTGAAAGCCTTTCAGACTGGGTACAATCTCATATATCTTCAGTGATAAACATCATATTCCACCACTAAAGAGTGTGCCAAGAGACTGCCAGAGGTGAGTGCCATGCAGCAAAATCAGAAAGCACCAAATGAATCCATGCCAGTGACCACAAAGTCTATGGCAGCTAGGCTTTCTACACAGAAAGAGGTGCCAGCTATACTCTATAATGCAATCCACTCCTAGCTGGCTTTAGAGCAAGTCCAGTTTTCCAACCTTCCAGTCTATTCAGCTATGTGATATCACCCAAAAAGAATACCAAAAAAACCAGCCAGCACTTATTTTGGTTTGCTTCTTATCCCTTGATCTCTCCCCCTCATCCCTTTCCAGAAACTGCCAGCAAAAGTGAATACTTGCAGTGTTTCTGTTCCGTAAATGGCTTCATGCTTAGCAGCAGGCACCAAAAAGGTTCAGTTCTTGCTCTGATGCTGTGTTTACACTGAGCTGGAGGTGGTTTTAAACCATCTTCCATATTTGGGGTCTACTCAAAGCTGTGTGACCTAAGGGCAATCTACTGTTGCTCCATCTCCAATGTCTACAGAGAGGCCCTTTTGAACCTTGAACAAGTAAAAAACAGCCATAATATTCTCCCTCTCTGCCTCACAAGATTTAGTACAAAAACTCTGTCCTGCCCAGAAAGTCACAAAGTGGCTGGACAGGCCTGGAAAATAGGAATACAGACAGGAAGAAATCCCATTTCCGTTTTTAGGCTCTTTGGATAATGGACTGAATTGCCAGTAAAAGTCTCCCCTGAGATGCATCACCAGTCTAAAGGAACACCCCAATTCCTCATGCCTCAAGAGGTTGTGCCAATAAGCAGCACTATGTAAGAAATGACAAATTGGAAAAGCCTCCCTTAATGGATGCTTAAAAAAAAAAAAAAAAAAGAAAAAAAAAGAGAGAGGGGCAACTTGAGGCACCTAAAGCTGTTAATATTGACAAGAGAAGAAGGGATTTCTGGTTAATCAACATCAAGGTCAGAGTCCTGTGGAATAAATTTCATATACAGTGAATAACTCACACAGAGAAATGGCATGTTTAGCATCAACTCTTGGCAAAGATTTGTTTGCTAAATGACTTTTCTCTTTCTCTTTCAGGCCAGCAACCTTTGACTGAAGAGAGTTTGTTAAAAGAGCTAAATGTCACTGAAAATGTGCTGTTAATCCTACTCATCAACAAATGCTAACCACAAAGTGATAATAAAGAGAAAAAAGAAAAGACCTGGCTCCAATCAGGATTATGCTGGTTAAATGCAGAGACCCCCACGACTGTAGCAGGCGGCTCTCATACTGGTTCTCCAAATACATGTCATCAGCCCTGATTTTGCAAAAGGGCTTTGATGTCCGTTTGCAGAGGGATACACTGTACTTTTCCTTTGGCTTGTGCAAACAAAGAGAGGCATTTTGGTTTTCTCGGCAAATACTGTCAGATGTTTTATGCGCAGCAATAAAAATTAAGTAAATCTTTGATATTGCAAGTTTTTCTCTCTTGAAACAAGCTTGGCTCAGCTACTGGTGGGTGTAAAGAAAAAAACACAATTTTTTTTCTAGATAAAGAAGTTTACAGATGTCCACAATGTTTTGAAGATCTCAGCACTTGCTGACTTTAATGATCTCTGTGGAAGCTATTGGGAAGCAAGAGTTGGGGAAATGAGCATGTTAAAACAGCCTTGAGCTCTTCCCATATTCTGACCCTTGCTGCACACATGCCTCCTAACTCTAAATCATCTCATTGATCAAAGTAATTAAGTTGTGAGCAACTATTCTTCTCAAGCAAAATTTGCTGCTCTGGTTTCATGCTGGAGGAACACTTGAGCCTTCAAAGGCTTACCTATTCATCCTAGTTCAAGTTAAAAGCAACAGAACCTCACAGCTAAAAAAAGCTACTGCTCTCCCATCAGTGCTAAACACCCTAAGGCTGTGCTGTTCTACTTTTTCCCAAGGAAAAGTACAGTATAGCTACATGTATGTTTGTGCAAGCTTTTAGATTTTATTTTCTTTTTAATCAGGATAGGAGTAATTTTGAGACACCTTTACAGATCCACTAACACTTTGTTTTAGTTTTGGTTTTATACCAGCTGCTGTTTACTGCAGCAGTTAACAGCAGTGAAGCAAATACAGCAATTTCTTTCCAGAGGAGAGAAACAGCTTCTCACGTTCTGTGGTTACAAAACACTTTGGAGAAACCTGAGCAAGGTTTATGAACCTCACAGAGCATTGCCACTGAGGTGAAATGGAAGGCATGAAGATCCAGCTCCCTCTCAGATCTTCCACTGCTCATTCCTGGAAAGCCTACAAAATAATTCCTGGTTTTCCAAGCACTGCACAAGGTATAACAGACTTTCTACAGTACAATTTCAAAGGTATTGCTTCTGATCTCATGAAAGCATAAAAAGATTCATTTTTATAACCTCCCTGTTGCTGCTTAAACCAAGCATGGATTTCAGTTTTGTGCCTGTAGGTGGTTTTGAGCATTTTCCACAAGCATCCATCATTACTATATAATTTTGATAGCACTGTTTGAAATCAATTATATCTAAGGCTCCAGCAACACAGTTTGGAAAGACTGTGACCCACAGTAATTCTTGTTCTGACATTGCTTCCTCAAGTTTTATCATTCATGAAACCATTCCAAATTCTTGAAAATATGATACCTTTTTTCACTCATCACCACTGTATCATCTCATCTTCTCTTACTTAGAAAAACTACACATATATATGTACATGCCCCCAAATGTACTTCTTCACAGGAGCACACACTCACCTAAGTTGTTTTGCATTTAAATATATATTGCTTAAAAATTCTTAACATGGATGTGACTGAGAGGTAGCAGAGAAATTAGATTGTGAAGTCAAGTGAGAAAGCCAGAAAATACAAAACCATTAAAATAGCATTTTCTATTCAAGGAGGGCAGAGTTTGATCTTCTCTTTTCCAGTATTAACTCAGGGCAACTCTACTTCAACTGATGAAGCTCAAGGAGTTAAAAACCAAAGCAGCCAGAACAACATGTCTCTCCTTCCTAGAAACTATTTTATTATGTCAGTATTTTAAAGCATAAGTTTTTCTTCTTCAGTGGTCTTAGCATTTGTAGGTCTCTTGGATCCAGACTGTCAAAGATTAATAGGCATGATTACTTAAAAAAAAAATGTTTAAAGTAGGCTAAATCCTCCTTTCATGAACTTGAGATGTGCTGAGTATCCCTGGTTCCTGCAGAAATTCGTGGCAGCTCCAAGATAACTATCACCATCTCACTTCTTTGCTCAGCTACCTGTTAGGAGGGGTACTCTCCAGTTTATTCTACAACTTCTTGTTTCCCCCAAGAGTTACAAGGTAGGAAAGGACATGTGTAATCTGCACATCACATTAGCTGCTTACAAAGAGATCCCCCAATGCTGTCAGATATTAATGGGGTACATTTCCTTTCTACAGATTAGAACAGGATCCACAAAATTCTTTCATGTGTTTTCCATGTGCTCACCAAAATATACAGCCATATTTTGATGCACATCACAAAGAGGCTAAACTGAGGGAAAGATGAAAACCTCTCCTCTGCTCTTTAGAGACATAATTAAGGACTTGATTTTTATGTTGCAATTCTTTAAGCAGAAGAATTAAACTAAATCCTCTGTACTTTGACAAAAACACCAAACATAGAGTTCTCAGTTAACCCTGTATGGACAGAGTAAGCAGGGTGGGCTTTATCACCACACACTGCTCAACAGTAATAAAGCAGATTGTTCTCCCTGTTTATCCACCCTCTCTCATCAGATGCCAGGAAATACTTAAAGAAGGAACAGCTATGCTTGTCATGAGCTCTAAGCAAGCAATTATGCAAGCTAATTTTTTCATGTAACAGACTGTGTTATTCCTATAGCTACTGAAGCCTACACACAGGCAAATCTCACAGGCATTTTGTTACTCGTGCCTTTCATGCTGTTGCCAATGCTGCTCAGATGACACTGCAGAAATCCAGGATAATTGGTGAGCAAGTCAGCATTTGATACTTGGGAGCCGTAGTCACTGTATGACAAAGCTGGGTCCCTCCACTACAGAGGGTTAGAAAGTAAATTGCAGTCCACTGCAACCCAAAGACTCAAAGGGCTGTGCTGTCCTGCTCTCACTACCATTCGTATCATTAAATCAAACATTCATGCAAGGTATTTAGGACCTGCTTGCCAGATTGCAAAGGTAGATATTTTTTTTGGCTCTCCCAACAGAGTTGAGCCCTGAAGTGAAGCCAAGACCTGTAACTACTTGCCTGGGCTGAAACAAAAATAAACATACCCTATACTGTATGCACTTCTGAGGTAATTACTGCCATTAGATCACAGCCTGGAAATGAGTTTTAAACCATGCAAAGAGAATGAATACAAAAAACCCCTATGTTAAAATCATGTTAAATGTCCAATTTCAAAGTCCACGTCAAATCTAGGAGGGCTCAGCTGAAAGAAGGAACTTTAGCTCCAGCCTACGTTGTCAGACTCAGCCACTGCAACCCACGTGGTGAAGTTAAACTGTCTCTTGGTAGGAGCTGACCCACAGGCCCAGAAGGAATGGGTCAGAAGCCCCATTTGAGGTACTATTACCTCTAGAAAAAAAGACATTTTGTTCCTTTAGCACTGCATAAGGGGTCCATTATACCTACTATGCATTTCCCCCTCTACATTCTTTAATTTTTCTGATTGCCTGTCTCCACTGCCACACAGACACTTACCAGCTGAGCATCAACTAGCCCAAGCCCATTTCACCCAGTTAATTCCTCCCAGACCTCAACAGTCTAAAAAGGGAGACTTCCATTTCTTTGTAAGGAGCATTGGAAAAGGACAGAATATATCAAGAGGGTGAGTCGATTCCAAGTTCTCAATCAGCTTGGTAGCCCAGCACAGCAGCTTTCCTGGAATGTCACATCACCTCCCTATTTCAATCCACTTTCACTCTCCACAGTTGTCAGAGACAAAAGCCACCCTGCCCTCCTTCAAACACCAAGGTATGGTTTATCCACAGGAGATCGTAAGAGCTGTAAACCCTACTATCCCAGGGGAGAGCTCTTCTGCACCAGGACGTCCCTCGGAGTCCCCCACTGAATACATCTCACACTGGTGCAGCACTCAGCATTTCCCACCAGCCCACCATCAGTAACACGTATAGCCCTGGCTCCTCAAGCTTACTTCTGTAACAACTCTCACCTAGAGCTAGATTTATGAATTCTTGCACCATTTAAGCATTTAAAGGTAATAAAGAAATGAATCCGCTCCGGGGTTGTGCACAATGGACTGGGACGAGATTCATGCTCCCAGCTTGGCTGGCAGCGGCGCAGCCCCGCTGGTGAGACTGGAACACTGCTAGGTGTGTTTGCCTTTTCCTTGACCTTGCTGTTACTCTGAAGCCATCAGAGGCTGCTGCTCAGAGTGGCTTCCAGGCCCTTTGCTAGACTTACTGCCACTGGCTCGGTGACAACACCACCATGTCTTTAACTTCTGATTCAGAAAACAGTCATTCAAATAAAGGATACACTGACAGCCCATTAACTACAGCAAAGATTGTTGTTGCTGCTACAGTTTCAGAGAGACCTATTTAAAAATAGATTAGGGTCTTGGAAACCACTCAGCTTATTCTGCCTTTTTCCCCCCTCTTCGCTGCAAGACAAGTTACCAAACCAAACCTGGCATTTGCTTCCTCTCTGATCTAGTTACAACTTCATTACAGCAATATCGGCCAGCAGCAAGTAACTTATTAAATAAATGTCCTTTAAGTGCTTCTACCTGGATAGTTGATTCAGATAACAGACAGATAGAGGGAAAGAAGGGCCTGGCTTGGCTCTGCCCATTTTCCACTTCCCTTGTGGGAAGCTTTCCAGGCATGGGTGAGCAGCATCTCCCAGTACTGCAACCAGAGGAGAACTGACGTAGCCCTTTCAAGGCACATCAGCCCTTAGAACAATTTAAAAAACCTCCACTCTAATCACCAAGTATTTGCTCTGGGCACTCTGGCAGATGTAGCTTTGTAGGAATTTTATTTATCTATTTGTTTTTACTTTCTCAACAAAAACAACTTTCAAGTCCTAAAACAATTTTTCAATGAAAATTATTTTGCTGTATTTTTACCCCGCATAAGATTGACAGTGGCATCCAGGAACCCATTGTCATTCCCTACCAGGAGATATGAGCCCTGCCTGCAGAAGGAAGAGAGCAAAAGGCTCAGGATAGACAACTTGACACAGTGAGCCGCCAGAATGGTGGTACTGGCTTGGTGATGGACAGCACAGATAGTTCTTTTAGAAAAAGCAGAAAAAAATCCCAACCTTCTGAAAGAAATGTTCCACTTCAGGTGCTTAAAATAAACAAGATCAGCTAAAACCACTACACTACAGGATTCCGGGCTCTTCATCTCACCTCCTGATGTGGTTCCAACAGCATTTAAAGAATAGTCAAACATTTACTGAACATACAAAAGTGATTAGGACCTTCACAAAACACCAAGTGACCTAATACCTGTTACCACCATCATTAACCACACAAATCACCACCACCACCTTTCTCCCCCTGTCTTGCTGTGGGAAGTCACCGCTAGCAGAACTGTCCAACACAAATAATGTTTGCAGAAAGCAGGTGACTGTTTCTGGTTATTTCACAATGAGGTGGCCAGAGACGACTCAGCTAGACAGGATTTGTTTGTTTGTTTGAGTGAGGTGTTTTGTTGTTTGATTTGTTTTTAAACTTTGAGGGACAGAAAAGCTTTACAAAGGGATTTGAAAGAAAATTGCAGTGAAAATTTGAGTCAACCTAAGTGTGTTTGTATAAGAATATTCAAAAACTGACATATACACATTCATGTTTACCCTTTCTTCAGTACTGTTTGATGTGAACAAATGCTTAAATTCAAACATAATATGAGATGAATGCTCAAAGTTTATGACATACATCTTAAACTACCAGAACTTACGGACATCCACAGGCCATATCAATTAGAAAACTGATTTATGGCCTTTCAGAAGATCCCATCTTTCTCATTAGTTTCTTATTAGTACTTATTTCTCTGCCCAAGATCACAAGCCTTAAACATACAATCCAAAGCAGAACACTTGCGTCTGTCATTAGATCCATGAGATATGAAGTTTATTAAATCCATGATCCATCATCAGCCCTGCCCCTTTTCTTTCCTCAAAAAAATTCAAAAGTACAATAAAAACTTTAGAGTTTTTTATATTTTATAAGGATCATTTAAGGTAGACTTGCATTAACTTTGATGTTTGCCTCCTTCGATGATGTAATATACTGAACTTTCTGGACCAGGAATTTTGCAAAGATCACTGTATTATTACAAGAATGTTTACTTGCCATCTAACCTCACTTTAAACCAAACATACTGTGAGGTTTTTCCCCTTACAAAGAGAAATTGTTAAACAAACTTTTCCACAGGCCTATAATCAACCCTTTAAATCAAACATGAATAACAGACTTTCATTTATCAATTGATCCACTGTTTTTTGGTGGTTTTTTTTTTTTCCTTGCACTTTTTTGGGTGCAGCAGATGAAAGCCCCAGTTGTACTATTATAGCCCATTGCTTTGTAACCAAAAACTCCATGGGAGAAACATTCCTCTTTATTTGTGATGGGGAAAGAAGAAACAGAAAGAGGGAAAGTAAAGGTTTTTTCCTCCCTTATTTTCCTCTTTGACTTAAGCTTTGTCGTTGTCATCATTTTGAGGCTTTGGGAGGACAGCAATTGGAGGTTGTTGTTCCTATAAAAATCTTTGAAAGCCATTGTGATGGTGGGTCAAAGAGAAACCAAATTAAAAACTAACAACTTTTGAATTTCAGCAGCTGAAGTTAATGTTGACTAAGAAGCAAAAAAGAAGGGGGAGGAGGTAGAAAAAAAAAGTGGCTCTACAGAAAGCAAGGGCCAGCTGAGAGATCTAGAGGACAGCAGGCTCTGAAGGGGCAAAGCTACTCTTTTTGATGTGGGAGGTCTGCAAGTAACCTACTGGGACACTCCCTGGGCCATCTCATTAACCATGTCACCAAAGCCCCCCCAAGGTCCGGGGAAGCATAACATTATCTCTGACATTACCACACAGATACAAGGTTCCTTAGGCAGTCTATAAACATGCCTGTACTAACCAATTCATCGTGGTTTGACACCCCTGCAAGAGCTGGATGCCCTTTAGTGAGCCACATGAATTGCCCCAGTCATTCATCAAAGTTTCTCAGAGTGCATTTCACACAGCATTAAATTTAATTAAAGCAACATCGACTGCATTGTAATCCTCTAGAGACTCTTTGTCAGAAGGAGCTGGAAGACTTTCTACTTAAACATCTATTGTTTAGGTGGATTTTTTTTCCCTCTTCCGTTGTCTGAACCCAAGTGATTTGCTGCCTCTCCCTGTTTTTCGTTTTAAAACTCATATGTCATAAAAAAGTTCTGTCATGCAGACAGAAACCCCAGCCTGACATGACAAACAGTTCAGCTCCAAAGTACTTGTCTGCAGATGCTGGAGAATATGGAAGATTGCTCTAAAACTGACAAACATGTGAAAAAAAACAGCCCTTGACACACACAAATGAAGATTAGTAGCAGAAAGTATGTGTGCAGTTAAAGCCACCTCTTTCCCTGTGCACATCCCTGTGCATGTCTTCCTGCTTTGGGGCACCAGCCTGTGGCCAGTGTCCCCTCCCCCGGATAGTCCGGGCCACCTTTGGAAGGATCAGTGGTTGCACCAGACCCCCACTTCAGTGCAGGGCTCTAGCAGTGTGCACTCTTCTCGTGGAAGCACCAGGCAGAACCCAAATCTTTAAGTCTCTCTTTTGCTGCTTGTCCACGCGGCAATCCCACTGGTGTCATTTACCTTGTATTTTGTTGACCCCTTCTAGATCAGCATCAAAAGACAAGCTTTTTTCCCTATCCTGCTAGGTGTTCCTTGTTCCTGTCTGCCAGACACCAGCAGTGTAAAAGCCCTTCCCTTCTGTTTGATATTAGTCTAGGAGAAGACATGCCACACAATTCTCAGAAACATAAAGGTTATTCCAACCCTGCACTAGTGAGGACAGATGGAAACACAGTTTTGCCCAGGTGAAGATAACTGTTGCACCCACTTTTCCTCCTTGTGATCAGGAGCTCTTTCTCTGCATGCAGAAGGCAAAATGAGACCACATACCTTCATGAACAACACAGGTGAAAAAGCCCTTTGCTGTTACAAATGTAAACTGTAGAATAGATTAAGGAAAATCTATATACAATAAGATTTGGTGGCTAAACCACTGGTTTTGCTACCCTACTGTCTCCTCACTCCCCTATAACTTAGTTTAATTCTGAGTAGTGGTGGTGTTCCATTTTTCCTCTTACCAAATCATTTGAGATGGCAAAGATAATTTCTCAGTCAGTCTACTATAGATGTATGGAGTAGCATCATCCTTACTTTATTTGCCAGCACGTAATCCTCAAAAAATCAACCACATTATTATTACTGCAGTGGCCTAGAAGCTTCAGATCTTTCTATTTCTTTGCGGTTTTGATGAGGAGAGTAGACTAGAAGGCACTCACATTGCCATCATTCAAAGTTATTAGTAGGGTATTAAAAAAAAAAAGAAGAAGAAAAAAGAAAAAAAGAAAAGTGTAGTTTTGTATTTCTTCAAAAAAAAAGCAACTAAGCAATTCTGCCCAAAAATGGACCTCCTTAGGCCTCGAGGTTTCAAAGGACCTGACAGGGGGGTCTTGGGAGAAATTCTGTGTTATGCTTGGCCAAGATAAATGTTATTGTTTATCTCAGAGAAGTATTTATTTCCAGTTCTCAGTACTTCTCATGGCTCATGTGAGATCGTCTGCCGCCATGCCGTCATAGAAATGGTTCCATAAAATAACAGGAGATTCTGAAGAACCAGATCATTTTCTTCACAAGGTGCACCCATCTATGTCACTGACTCAGTGCACCACAATGCCTCCAGCTCAGAAGTAGTTTTTTGTTCCTTGCCAGATCTGAGATTTAAGAGTAGACCCAAAAAGAGATCCAAGCCCTGCACTGGTTCTCAGCCTCAGGGCACACCCCTCACCCAGGTAAAAAGTGTATTTAGAGTTAAGCAGAAGTTACATGAATCCAAAAGCAAAATTGCTTTTTGAAAGCTGCAGGCTGAGAGTTTCTGCAAGTACTCACCTGATGAGAACTGAAGAAGCTTTACAGAAGGTAAGGAGAACTGGCAATTGGCAGCTCTGGAAGAAAGAGCCTCTACAGTTTACCTCCCTATAAATCTGCCCCAGAGCTAAAGGAAGGAGAATAATTTGTGTAGACATAACCAAACTAATTCAAGCAACCCAGCCTCACGCAATACAAGCACCACCTTTCCCATTCTTCATACATACTCACTAACTGAGAAGAGAACCTTACTAAAGCAACAAACTAAATTTCCCCCAGAAAATGTCAACATTTAAACTCAACATTTTTGCTTTAGAGAAAAACATAGCTGGGGGTGGGGGGGGGGAAGAGCCTCTATTCTTTAATAGCTTTCACAGAAATTTTGCCTTGTGTTGTTTAAGTGGAACAGAGCTAAATGGAGAGCTGAAATAAAGGTACAAGTCCTCCATGTCTCTCACACAGAGAACATCAGACAGCAGTTAATGCTGCTCTGGGGTGCTGCCATCTGCAGAGTGCTGCATTAGTTATGCATGGCACGCTGATTTTACTACTGTAATTGCACACGTATTCACACCCCCATCACAGCCTCGACAGTAAAACTTTTGCATAACATTCTACTTTAGACGACCTCCTGCTGTCTCAGAAAGAAAAACTCTAACTTTATTCTACTCTCTCTTGGTATTTACTTCAGTTTCCCTTTCAAGCTTCTCAAACACACAATAAGCTTTTGATTATCATGGTTTTAAGTGCTCCACTGGACACCCAGTGTGTATTTATGAATGGAATTAATAAAGAAGCAATCTGACTCCATCAAGGGAGCATTTTCAGCTACTCTTAAGCGTCACTGAGCAACACAAGTAGAAATTGAGACGAGCTAGAGGCCTCCAGCCTTTATTTTTTACATTTATTTAGTCACACCCAGTAAAAGTCTTAGAAATCAACATTTCTCATTTTGGGATCTCTGTACAGCCAATTTATTTAATGAACTGCAAAATATTTGAGGGGCTGCATATGCAAGCAACAAAACTATAAAACTACTTGTCTTGCTAAAGAAAGCCAGTAATATTACCACTCTTTAAGACAAATAATTTTGGTTTAGGTTTTCTCCCTACTCCACACAGATTTTTCAAGTCACATTTTCACCTTTTTTTTTTTTTTTGCAATTGTCAGTTAATTCTCATAGAAATCCTTTAAGTCCAGATTGCAGGTTCCTTATAAATAAATGAATGCAAATGAGTTGTCCCAAATAAAAAGAAAGGAAGAAGTGAGACGAGTGTGTTAAACCTTGCCTTGACAATATACACTATGGTACTTAACATTCAGGACAATCATTTTGTCCTTAATATTAAGTGCTCATGAATGTCTCAATGGCTGTATTTATAAACATGTCTAAAATCAAGCTAGCTCTGTTGCAAAACACTATTTACTGTCCTGAGAACTGCAGCCTACCCTCTGTTGAATTAAGTTTTTTTTTGATGCCCCAGAAATCAGGGGGAAAAAAAAGAAAATAAAAAAGGAGATTGGGACACTTCAGGCACAATAGGAATCAAGGACTGGTTTAAATGTCTCTAAAGAAAAGTGATGAGAATAAAGATCTCCCAGGATAGATAAGGAAGACTATATAAACCTTCCAAGAATACTGCTACAGGACCAGGAGTTCAGGTGAGCCACACTCTGCCAGGCAGCAGCTTTCAGTGGAAGCTGAAGCAGGGGAGGTCCAGAAAACCTTCAGCTGCTGTTTCACAACATCAAACTTCCTCAGGTTTTAGCTAAAACCCCGTTCTTAATCGCTTTATGGGTGAGGCCATCTCTGCAAGAAGTGGTGATCATTTTTACACCTGTCAGTGTCAAGGCACCTGTGTCCTTTGAGACATGCAGGTCAAAAAAATTTAACATTTCTCTGCATTAATTCTGATGTCACAACTAGATAATAATTGTGTCTTAGAAATGATGACCTGAAATATGATGTGGGAAAGACTAATAAAACAGTGGCGTTTTTATGTATGCGTTTATATGTGTATCTTTAATATTCAAACTAAGAAGGACGTTCTTCCACATGACAGTCAAACTGAGGCCTTTCCCTACTTTTTCCCATCTGGAGAAGTCCCACTCAGTTTGCTCAGCACACCTTGCCTGGAGAAGGAGAGTGTGTGTCCTGCCAGCGTGTACTCTGCCCAAAGCCCTGCTAACACACAGGATGGTCTCCCTGACAAAACGCCCATGCTGTGCAGCCACAGCAACACCACCTCCTGCCTCACTGTGAATGCCCAGACTGGGCAAACAAGACGACTCATGGCTACCATGGGCCACCATGATGGGAAAGGTGCAGAGGGAAAACATTATGAGGCAAGCTCTTTTGAAACAACCTGACAGTTGATAGATGAGCGTCCATAAAATGACAAAGGATCCCTGTGTAAAGACCCTTGCTACCAACGTCTTCTCCCTGGGAAACTAATTACCCTGCACTGTCAGTGAAAATATTATTTTCTCTGGTAATTATTTTCCTTTTTCAATGACAAAATGACCATGAAAAGTCCCTTCACCTCTAATTATTTTGCCATAATTGAATTAAAAACATCATGCAATACTGTTCATGTGATTTTGGCGTATTTAGCTCCATAAATCTATGGAAATAAGCAAATTCTGAATTATCAGGAATGTGTTTTTATGATGCTGGTTTCCAATTGCTGTTTGTTGAGTGGGCACTGTGAAAGGAAACAGAGACAGCAGAGTTTATCTCCAGGCTGCAATAGCAGTAGTGAGAGAGGGGTAACAGTTGTTGGATAGAAGTTGCTGAAGTCAAAGTGATATCTATCAAAATGTGTTTTTAACAAATATTGTGTGGTGCAGTCTTCTTCCTCAAGTACTGGCTTCAATTCCCTTTGGTTAAACTTGCAATGTAAATTTGTCTTTACTATGCACGTGTGTAAAAAAGCAGGAAGGGTCCTAACCCAGCCCGTGGGTGTGGTTAATTCCAACCCTTGGGAGGCACAAGACCCAAAACCATGACAAAATTTTAAGTGTTACTTGACTAGCATATATGATCTAATTTACATGCTGCAAGATCTTGAAAGCTGAATTCAGCTCCATAAAGTGTTTTTAGGACACCAGGGAATCAAATTCAGGTGGATTGTTTCTGTTCAATTTTGTTTTTTTCTTTTATTACAAACCATTGCAGAGTCTGTCATATTCTATAAATCTATAGAAATAAATAACACAAATTCTGAATCTTAAGCCTCAGACCACTTTTTGCAGTAATTAGTGCTAGAAGAAAAAAAAAGCTTTTTTTTCTACTGAAGAAAGCAATGTATATGTTTACTCAAAATTATCTGCTCAACTCAAAGTTTTAGCTCTACTCATGAGGTTATCACAACAAAAGTGATTCAGTATAATAATCCAAAGGCATATGAGCAAAATTTCCTAATTGAATTAACAATCCATTAGGCATTAGCTCTCCTGAAAAAAAAATTTTTAAGAGAAAAAAGAAAAAGGAGAAATCCCTCTGTAAAGAGGGATTACTTATTCACAGAATGCCACATTCAAGAACTATACAAGCTGCCATGGACTAACTCAACCTGTGAGTGTTATCCAGAGCTGGGAACTCTGAGTAGCCAAGCAAGTAGGACAGAAAAACTGGAATGATTGACCAAACCAGAGCGAAAGAACTGCTGAGACAAGGAGCATCTTTTACCTGCTGACCCAGTCACTGTGGCCACAAGAACCACAGTCGTTCACAAAATTAACTATTACTCCAACTAATAACTGATAAACCGCGCTGCAAAACTTGCTTTTATATTAAAAAAATGAATGGGGCTATTTGAAGAGGCAATTAAATTACCAATATCAGCCAGCAATTCCTCAGACAAGTCATAGGAAACCTTCTGATGATTAAGTTCAATTCAAATCTTAATTCTCTCAAACAGTGGGACTGAAGTTTTCATGTTGTTAGCATAATGTGACAGTCTGGAATCTCCTAGCTGCTGCATTTCATGTTCAAGTTGTTGTCAGCTTCCCCTGGGTAACATTATAATCTCCAGTAAATATTTTCACATGATCTACTAAAGACAAAAGTCTCTGCTTCCATGTATAATTTCTTCTACATTGCAGAGCACATTGAAAAATCACCATTCTTCCCACTTCTGGAAAAAGGCTTATTTCTTACTAGAGCTTCTTTCAGCAGAGAACAATAAGCAAGAAAAAGAGAAGGGCTTTTCTGTTCATTTCATTTTGTGTCATCTTTGCATGAGTCAGGATGAAAAGTAACTCGAAGAGTAAATGTCACACAACTATGCTGTCGAAATCTGTGGTGCCTGTTGGATGCCTCTGAGGTGTGTGGATGCAGTTTGGACGGGGACAGAGATCTCTAGAGTCTGGTCTTAGAGCATGAGGTTTATTGTAATAAAGAGTGTGGGGGTAAGAGACCTGCCATGAGCCACCAGGTGCAACCCAGAGCAGGTCAGAGAGGTGAGAGAGAGAGATGTACAGGAATCGGGGAAAAGGAATTGGAATTCCGTGGTTCTCGCTTACAATACAATAAATCATGTTCTATGCTGAATATTCTAATTTTCACTAACCAATCTAGGACAAGATACAAATTCTATAGCACTTACACATAGCCTATGAGCATCCTTGTATTACCATATAGCGTTATATTTTAAACCCTAAAAACTGCTTTTTTTATCTTATGCTAAGTTAGTAAAGTCTGCTCTGACCCTTGGACCTGCAGGCAGGCAAGGGCCATTGTCTAATCAAGGAAGGCCATTGATCAATCAAAGAGGGAGATTACCTGTGGTGGCCATACCATTGTTTTTCAGTTTATTCAGTAACTGAGGTTTGGTATCTCAAAACTTGTCTTCATATCAATCTCACTTGTAATTTCTATATTTTCAGCATCTTTCGCCAGGTAATAATTTCTATAAGACTTTCCTATTTCTTCCTCCCCAACATATGCACCACAGCAAGGGAAATAATCAGCTCTGATATTGTTTGGACAGACTTATTTTTAGTGGAAAAAGTATCACCTTTCCAGATTTCTTATGAAATGCTATTACTCAAGTATAAGGATCAACTCTGTGTTGATTATGAATAGTTAAAAATATAACAAGAAATGCTCATTTGAAACATCTCACTCATAAAAGTAAACTTGGAAAAGACACAAGTAATTTAAGCAAATATGAAATATAGTCTCTGTAAGAGCATTCATCCTAGGAAAGGGAACCTGTTTAGACACTAAAGCAAACTCTCATCGGTTAAGTCTAATTTGTTCTTCACTTCTCTAGTTACAGCTTCTCCTTAGGAGCAAACTTACGTGGTCTGTAACCTCATGTTACAGCCCTGCTCACCAAGACCTCACACCTGTATGGGACAATCCATTCTTTCAACTCACCCCTCCTCAAGGATTCTGGATCTGACAGCACCAACCTTTCTTCAGCAAGAGTCAGCTGATGGACATTGCTGGTAGGGAATTTAATCTCAATTATCTCATGGACTTTGCTCTGTTAAAGAAAGACCACCCAAAAAACTACAGTGTAAGACAACTACAGTGTAAAAACCAAATTTGATTCTCAGCTTATGCTTATGAGAGACTGGGGTGAAGCCACTAAGTCAAGCAACTGCAGAATTGGTCTGAAGCCCTCTTACAGATTTAGGGGGTGAAGAAATCTGCCAATGCCTGAAGGATTCATTCAGGTTCCAAGGACAGGTTTGTCTCTCTTCACTAAAACCTTGGCATTTTTTCAGAAGGGGTACAGAGCAATTCAACCCAAGAGCAATAAAAGCGTTCAGCCATACAATACCATATCTGCTAGAACAAGAATAACGCAAGTGGAAAGAGTGCCTAATCTTCTCTTATTTTGTATGCACAAACATAGAAATCCAGAAATACATCTTTGAGCTACACAGAGGTAAATAATTCAAAATATTTCCCATAATTATTCATGAATTTAAAGCAAAAAACACATGTTGCAGACATTATTTTCTTCATTATTTGGTTTCTTTCAAAAAAAAAAACCAAAAAAAAAAAACCCCACCACAAAAAACCCAAACAAAAAAACAAACAAACCAAGAAACCCCACAAAGTCAGGTTTTGCACCTTTTCTTATAACTAAAAGATTAACTCAAAATTTATTTTCACTGAGAATTGAATGAGAAACTGAATTTTAGGGCTTAAGTTTCTGCATTTGCCACAGACAATCAGTACAAGACCAATAAAAAGAAGGTCAGATTGCATATGGTTTTTAGCATGAGAGATCATGTCGCACTGCACCTCTGCTAAAACCAGACAGTAATTTTGTTCAAACTTTAGTAAAATTTTTCACCTCAGTGTAGTGTAAGCATTTCACACCTTGCTTAAAGTATCCATAACCTTCAAAGGAAAAAAGTCAGGCTCAAGATTCCAACATTAAAGAATACAATTTTTGCTTTCTCAAATATGTCAAATCCATCTTTTACCCAATTTTCAATGAATGTTCACTTCACTAGCATTACAATTCATTAGAATAAAGCTCTTCAGGGAGTAACAGACATGAAACCTGAGCCAAGGCAAGGCTTAAAGCTCTCTCTGTTAAACGGTGAGGCATGATATGGTGGATAGGTTAAGTTTTGCAAAAAGTCACAAAATGTTTCTTTTTGTCAGAAAGCTTAACCTGTTCAAAGTACACATCCTGTTTACACTAAATTGATTTCGAACCTTATAGCTATATAGATCCCAGTGACTAGGAAACATAAAACTATTTTTTTCTATGATAGGGGGAAAAAAGAGATTTACATATCATTCATGATATTGCAATGGGAAATGAAAATGGAGGGAATAATTTACCAGACTAGAAATTTAACAATTGGGCAGTGTAGTTCTGCGATAGGACATGATCTCAGGAAAATCGCCTAATTAACTTACTTGGCCAAGGGCCAAAGAAAATAACTTTAATCCTTTGGAACTTGATAATCTGATCAATCACAAGGGCAAAATCTGCATGTGGACTTTCCACAATTCTAGCTCCATGGACTATTATCCTAGCACAACGGGGAACTACAAAAGGCTGATCCACAGTCCAAAACTAAATGTTTAAATATGCCTTCAATATGTGTCTGGGAGATGGGATCTATTCCAAGAAAAAGTGACCCTCTCTCTGGAAGGAAAAAGAAAAATTAATCTCCAAGCTTTGGCAGGACTTACACATATTTCGGAAAGGTGCTACAGCAAGATTTGGAAACTCTTTGAAACCTTTTAAAATATCATCTGTGGCCTAGAAGTTGGTCTCTCCAAAGCAGATGGCTCTCAGTATTCTTTGCACAATAAATAAAATTTGGGTTCTTTTCGTTGTGTTGTTTTTTGATTTGGTTTGCTGGGTTTTTTACAATAAAGATTGTATTACTCAAGTCCTTAGACTAAAATCCACATTCTAGAAAAAAAACCAAAACAAACAACTCAATCTGTGCAAATTTTGTTGAATGAAACATTAAATCAACTTCAGTTCTGAAGTGTAACTCTCTTGAATGGTAGGTGATGGAAAGAACGGTCTCCGAGTTTACAGCCCTTATGAAAGTCACATTTCAGAGATCAGAAAAAACAGGGAGAAAAGAAGTACAGAGTGAGTTGGTGGTGGTCCTGAAGAAGCTATTTGTGTGCTCTTTGCTATTGTAAACTCCAGAAAGCAAGTGGAGTTCACAGCATCTATGAACAGGATACTCCTACAGCCGTAGCTGCTACAATCCCCACAGAGACGGAAGGAGATTATATTACAAAGGGCAACGAGCTTACATATTGCTCTTACCAACTCAACAGAGAAGACAGAGTGCATAATGCTGATGACCTGGTGCCCTCTGAAAGTCACAGTCTTAATTCCAATATTATTTAGTAAATGTTAACTATATCCAAGTGGTAGAAATCTCAGTGCAAATCATAACATCATAGCAGCTATTTAAGACCTTAACAGTATAGTCTCTGGCCTTTCTTCCATAAAACACATTTTCATATTTTTTAAACACTCTTTAAAAATTCAGGGTCTGTTTCCTCTTTTTTTTTTTTTTTAAATGTCCCATGATCTAAATTTTAGATTCTGCTCTTGCTACATAAATAGACATCACCTACCCAAAATATTGAAGTTGCACATTCATGATATCACTGTCCCTTAAGAGACTCAAGTGGGACCCCAAAGATAAGTCCTGGTATGCAGGTAATGAAGGTGATAGTGGTTTTCAAATGCAACCTCTTTAAATGGAGAAACCAACACTTAATTACTCAGGCAGTAAACTGTTTGCCTTTTCTCATTAACAGCCTTCCCCAATGGTAACTCAGCTCCCCAACCTCTCTGTGTAACTACTCCCAGAAACTGGATGAGTTTGAAAGCATTTTTACACGCTGGGGATTCCTCCCTGTCCAGTATGCATTTCTGTGACCTTAGCAGTAGTAGTCCCTTTGTGCAAAAGTCAGATGTGCCCACCCCATTCTGACTCGAAGCACATGGAAAAAATTAACCTGGAACCCCAAAATCCAACTAGTGTGAGTGAGAGACAATGGAGATATCCTGTGAGCATCTGGGCCTCCAATTAAAGGCCTCAAGCTTTACAGGCACCCAGGTGAAAGTTGTTTCCATCATCAGAATCCAACATTTGACATAATTTACTTTATTGAATTTAACCTGCTGAATACTTTTCTTTCTTGTACTTTAGCACTTCCAAGTGGAGCTACGATTCTTTTTAAGCATTATCAGAAAAATCTAAGACAACAGCTATTATGGCTTCCTGCTCTTTTTCAAAGGCTACCTTGTGGCTAACTGAAGTTTTGAATTTCTTACAGGTCAAATTCTGCAAACAAGCATTCCATCATTTCCACTGCAATAATACTGGAATTCTCTCTGAGCACACACAAAATACAGTTCCTCCTGCTTAGATTATAGGAACAGAGGTACTGCATCAGATCCCAAGTCACTTTTGGTCCAGCACCCTGTCTTCCACAGCAGCAGATGGCACAAAATTAACAGAAGACAAACATAGAAGTGTTGAATTATTTTGCACACACAGGCATCATCAATCTGGGTCTTAACAACTTCCTAAGCCAGGGGTTACTATACTGCATTTAAAGGTTGGGAAAAAATGCACCCTGTACTTGTTTGTCTAAACACTTTGATAAATTCGGGTTTTTTTGCATCCACTGAAATAAACAGAGATTAGTTCAAAGAGGCAAGCATGCTCAACTTTTTCTTAATTTTTTTTTAAAAAATCACATCCACCAAAATCTTGCTATCAGTTTATATCCTCAGGTGACATGGTAAACAGCTCTTCTCTCTTTGCCTTCCTCACCCCAGCCTGCTCTCTTCACATATCTCTGATAAACCCCTAAACAACAGGACAAAACCTACATACTCTGATTTACAAAGAGGAAAAAAAAACATTTAAAAACAACAACAATATCAAAAAACCCAGGGAAAAATATTTTTTTGCCTAAACATTTTTTTTTGCCAGGTTGCTCCCAAATAATATCATCTGAAGGAATGCTGCATATTCATTTTTCATAGAATCATTTGAACTGATTGGGCTGTGGGAAAGGGACCTGGATCTAGGACAAGGTCCTAGACTTGGGGGGGGTTTTGTTTGCTTTTCTTATAAGACAAAGGTAAATAGGGAGACAAGACTTTCCTTCCATTAGGAGAGCTGAGAAAGAAAATCCTTGGGTATTAGGTAATTCATCTCAGGGTTGTCCACCATCATTTTCCTTCTTTAGACGTCACAAGAAAAAAGGCATCTTAGAGCAAAAGCTAAATGCTGGTGGATGTCAAACATTTAGAGAAGAAGATCACAGGCTGCAGTGGAGATGGCAGGGCTGTGAGCAGTGCCAAGAGCAAGTGATGCATAAAATCATTAAATGTGAAGGGCCGGGCAACAGTGCCTAGACTTATCTGGAAGTTTAATCAGAGAGAAGAATTGCAAAAGAAAAGAATAGAGATGGCTGAAAGCTGCAAAGTTATGTGTTTGACCTTTTTATAACAAACTCCCCATTCTGCCCCCAGCCACAGAGAGGGAAAAAAAGAACAAAAGAAAAGAAAGGCCAGGCAATCTCAGTGCATTCTTGTGTTTATTATCAAATGAGTATGCACTTATTTGTAGCTGGCTTTCTTGGGAACAGCAGTTGTGACTAGGGCACAGGTTGACAGCTGTTTACTCAATGCTGTCTCCACTAAGGGAGACCAGCTTTCAATTTTAAGCTCATAGAAGATGCAGATAGCCTGCCAGACATATTTTGATGAAACAACGTGCCTGTGAGTCACTACATCACTGGGCAGGCTTTAGATATCAAAATTCTGCAGAGAGAGTGAATGATTTCATGCTGCAGGACCTGTATGTCAGATAGGCTGTATCCCTTCCCCCCACAGCCAGGAGCTACTCTGGGTGACTGAATCTTGCCAAATCCTTCAGAAAAATTCAGTTGGTTCTCAGTGGACACAGGCAGTGCAGGAGACCATGACACCCTTGGAGAGGTATAAAAACCTGTCTCTGTCAGCTCTACCAAACTCCCTATGGCCATGCTGGGAAATAAATGAGTTTTTTCATTCTGATCTTTGAATGCCATCTTCCAGAGAGTCCCACTCTAAAGAAAGAGTTGGAGGCCCATCAAGGACAAGGGGGACACAATACAGCACAATTTGGCTGGTTTTTTTCCTGATGGAGGATTGGCCTGAGACAGAGTGGCTTAAAATGGCTGTTCTTGAAATTAGTAAGTGTTCTGCTTGTCCTTCCTTATTCATTCAATCAGTTGTTTACTTCCATGCTCCACACACTTTACACCCTGTCCTAATCTTCTCCTGTTGAGAGAACCAGCTGTATAAAACTGCAGGCAATATGTTCATGCAGTGGTGCAATAAAGTTTAAAGGAAATAAAAAGGTGTCCTGCAGGTCACCTCATGGTCAACCAGTCTTCCTGAACATAAAAAAGGTGTAGAAAAACAGCTGATCAGCTGAAATTAAACCCTCTGATGTGGGATGTCTAAATATCCCTTTAAATGCTAATATTTGTCCAGACAGCCTGTTTCTCCAGCACTCTGTTAGCTATGGACCTCACTGATAGAGACACTGAAAGAGCACTGCCCAGGTTTAGCTCCAAATCACAGAGAATTCCACTACTGCAACCAACAGGAGTGAAGGAAAGTTGCTTCCTCAAAATCCAGCACTGCATTGGATAGTGACCACCTAGCACTTCAGTAAAAAGGGCTCTCTTTATCCTGTAGACCCAGAGCCCTAACAGCCAGACAAAAAGACTCTCCAGATTCTTACAAGAGAACGAGGCTTCTAAGATAGGTTAAAAAGAAACAATTTTTAAAAAAATGTCTTATGCATAAACAGGCATCCAAGTACAAGACTAGATTAGAGAGTCACAGGAGTAAGGTGGACAACATGCACAGCTCGTAAAGGAATTTGCAGTGTTGTGTTCCTCCTAATCTTTCACAGAAATGTGAGGGGATGCACAAATTGTGAAGTGTCCACAGGCTCTTTGTCAAGTGGCATTTTCATATCAATGGCCTTTGAAAAGCCTTCCATAAACCCAGGGATAAACACAAAGGGCTTAATCCCTCTTCTTCCCCCAACATTTACACAAGTGGTTGATATGCAGCCTGTGGTATTTTGAAGAGTCCTGATTTTCAGTGACAGAAGAGTTAAAATCTCTGATTTTAACTGAATCTTCTAGGGGTTTTTTTCTTACTATTTTGAGGGATTTTATGATACTACCACCCTAAGGGATACTCTACAGGGACATGTTTGTGAATGCCAGGGTTAAGTTAGACCTATGGCTCAATTTCTCCCTCTCTCTCTTTTTTTTTTTTTTTTTTTTTTTTGCTAAGTAACACTATCTGACCTCTTTTCACCAGCCATGTTTTACTCCTTCTTTTGGGGTCCACACAGCAAATCAAGTCCATCTAGGCTAAAAGCATTGTTCTTTTCTCCCTTTTACAGGATAACTGGCATCACCACCTATCCCAAGTGCCAAGATGACCCTAAATCAGCTGTGTCTTCTGCTGAGGGCTCTGCCCTGAGCCTGACTTCACATCCAGCTCTGAACACAGAGCACACAGTGGGCTCTGTTTGGTCACTGGCTCTCGCCACAGCTGTGCTGATTGCTCAGTGGGG
Organism: Petroica traversi; assembly: GCA_025920805.1. NCBI lineage: Eukaryota > Metazoa > Chordata > Aves > Passeriformes > Petroicidae > Petroica > Petroica traversi. The sequence continues at coordinate 23,191,040 of JAHLSL010000020.1, forward strand.
AACATGTCTGTTCTCACAAAGAATTTAACAAATTAACTACGAACAAAGTACCCTGGAAACTACATAGATTAACACATGCTGTGTCATGCCAAGAAGCAGCTTGTCAGACTGTTGTTTTCACAAATCTGAAAGGAAAATTCCCAGGACCCCCTAAATATACAGAAATGTTTCCACGTATAGCTGTGTCAGAAAAGAACACAATCATTGCTGAGGACAAATAAAAAATACACAGCCCAGAAAAAACCAGGGTAAAACAAGACTCCCAGGAAGCACTTACAGCACAAACAAGATCAAACACAGGGAGGAAACTGTTGTCTTTGTGTAAACTCCACAACCTAATGAGATGATAAGGATGAATTTGGGGGGGCACTCACATGTATCTTGTTAACAAGCATAGGGAAAGCCCAAACCTGAAAGCTAACAGATGTTTAGCCCTCTTTGCTCCTATCCATGAAGAAACAGCTCCAAGAACCCTCCTGGCCTTAATGTGAAATGGATGTCTGCATTAGCCCTCAGTGTGCCTTTATCCACAACAGGCATTCTGGGGAGGGGTGGGGCTGGGTACAGAATAGCCCAAATCTTTTCAAGGCAAAACAAACAGATGAACCCAAAATATGTTCACAAATGTTTGATGTACTGTTTGATGCTCTCCAGTTGTTTCCTGCTGCAAAACAATAAATTGTCATGCAGGGATATCTTAATTTGTTTACATTATCCCACAAAGAAATTCTTTAAATTCTACATCATCTGGTAGTGCTACTATTAGTGTACAGCAACCCCTTTCACATCCATCAAAAGATGGATGTGAAAGAACCAAAAATCATCCTGTAATAGCCACGATGGTGTAGATTTACTGAATCCATCGATTAATATCCATCTTAATCGAGAGCGAAGTCATTGGGTTGTTTTAGCCTAAAGGGAATGAGGGGAAAAAAAATCCCTAACACCAGAAAAATGCTTTTGTAAAGGTGAAAGAAATCACCTGCTCCAGTAGGCATTGTTAATGAGATCAAACCCAACAGGATTAGGCTGCAGCAAGGAAGACACATCTCAGATATGAGCTAAAGTTTTCCAGCAGGAAAAAAGAACAAGCTGTCATCACAGGCAGTCCTGTACAACAGGTTGGACAGACACCTGTAAGGATCTGCCTTGGGTCTGACAATTTGTCTACATCATCTCCCTTGCAGCCTGATTTGTTTCTATGATTTTACCAAACTGAAAAAACAAAAACCCCAACCCCAAATTTATATTACAAAAACACGGTCAAAACACTAAAACAAAAAGCCACAAGTGAAAGAAACCAAGACAACATCTTAGGAATATTTGAAACCATCAGTTATGGCTGAGTGCAGCTATCACAGTAAATGTGAATTTTGATTCTTGAAATGCACTAAATTCAAAATATGCTAAGGCTACAAGCTCACAAGCTCAGTATACAAGGCAATAGGATGCCAGGTGAGATGGCAGAAATCCTGTTCCCTGGGGACCCGATCACTGACTAATTAATTGTGATCAGCAGAAGTCTTTGTTCAGGATATGGCACATGCATTCTGTGTGGCCATGCCACCTGCCATGGCTCACTGATCCTCCAGGGAACATGGAAAATGCCTTTTGGAAACCTCACTAATGGAAAGTTTTTAAACAAAAAAACACCAACAGAAAAAAAAAAAGCCAACAGAGCCTCCAAATTCTTCATTAGCAGGGAAAAGCACAATGATGTAGATCAGTTGTTCACAGGTCTCATTGAGAAGTTTGAAGCAACAGCCCTTTGCAGCAGCCACAACTTGGATTGTGCTTGCTGCTGAGTTTAACTACCTGCAACATAAAATGTACACAAAGACCAAAGAGCAGATGGGAGCCCTGGCAAAGGTCTCTGGGGCTTCCACATTTTAAACACATCAAAATTACTTAAATTCTCTGCAAAGTGTCTTAAATATGCTGATCACATATTATTAGTTTACTTTTTGGCCACATACCATGTAGTTAAAAACCCAGAATTTGCATCTCAAATGCCCATTTACCATCTCCTCATCAAAGATAATTTTGAAACAAATAGGCTTACTTATAGGATTGAAGTTTTCTCCTTTGAACAGGAGGCTTTGACTCATCTGCGCAGCTCAGAAGAGTTTCATCACTGCAATGGATTTGTGTTTTCATTTACCACAGTATTTGATTTCAAAACAAAAAGAAGCAATATTTTACATTGTCTCATTTATGCAAGGTGAAAACAAATTTATCGTGATGGTGGTAACCTGCAGTGTTAGTCTTCCCTTATGAATGAGAATGCTAAAATTACTTAGGAATGCACCTGGTGCACGGCTTCCCTGAACTTATTTCTTGGCTTTCATTATGAAAGAGGTGAAGCAGAGAAAGCGAAACAGTTGGGAGAGGTCATTTTGATGCTTGCTTTAATAACAATTCCTACCCTTGCTGTGGCTGTGACTGCAGTGTTTTTTGTTTTGAAGGGAGGGGTAGCAACCAGTGGCTGATAAACAGATTTATATTTTCTTGTCAAATGCAGACCATATTTTATTTCACAGAATGAGGAAAAACATCTCACAACAGTTTCTAGAGGCTGAGAGTTTCCCAATTTGAGGAAAGCAGGGCAATTTCACAGGACATTTCAGCACATTTGGACTATTAATGTAGAAGTTAATGAAAACAAGGCCTAAAAATTAGGAACGGGCAGTGAGTCATCATTTTTTATATTCTTGGATTGAATAATTTATTGTTTTCATCAGCCCATTGCCAGAAGAAAACACACTGTGGTACCCTTTAGAGAACAAATACATTTTGCTCAGAAAATGAACATCTACAGAATCCCAGTGTAGGGAAAACTGAAAGGTAACCATTTGGAAAGGACAAGAGCAAAGTAAATTAAAATTTCATCACTTGGACAGAGAGTTTCATCTGACAGCTATATTTGGTATTACTCCATTTCCTGATGTATTTGAACTTGCCTGTTGAACTAACCATATGAAGTGCTAGCAGTAAAAGGTCATATGAAGTGCTAGCAGTAAAACCCACTGGAAATACAGAGCTGTTCTTTGGCTTTCGTATTGTTCATCAACTGATTGTATCTTCTGAAAAAACAGCTCCATAGTTATTGATCAATTGACCAATTTGCATACACTTTTGGTACTTGGAAGCCTAGAAGAGCAGGCATGTAAGGATGTGTGTTTTCAGCTGGCCAAACCTTTCTAACCATAAGAAGGACCAATTTAAGAAAGTATCCATCAGTTTCTGCTGTAGCTAAACCTGAGTTTACTAGCAGATACGATTCTTAACAGTGCCATACATCAAAGCATGTGAAGGAGTTGATCCCCTTTTAGACTCCTGACATAAAGGCTAAATTAATGACAGCCACTGGAAAGAGAAAAGAGTGCTGGCAGTGATGGAAGGGAGAAGGAAAGCAGTGCTTAGAAATTACCTGGATACATCCTTTCACCTCACATATGGCAACACACTGCTATATGCAGTGAAATAAAAAATCAACATGCTTTGGCATTTTATGTTAGCAGCCTCTTTTGGCTGAATGAGATTAAGCTAAGAAATAACTCCCTAGATTTCTGACTACAATTCCAATGCAGAGGCTGACTCACACTCCTCAACATGCGAATTTTCCTGCATTTCCAAGAATCTAACTTAATACATGGCTAATTATGAACAAGATTGGTCGGTGGTTTTTAATATGTACCAGTAACCCCTTTGAATATAGAGAATATATTTTTCAAGTAGCTCCCAAGAGCACAGCACACCACCAGAGTGGAGTTAACTGTGTACCTACCTTAACTTTTTGAAGAGTCTGTGGATACAAACAGCAACAGGCCAGGTTCTCTGTGGCTTATTTGAGAATAGCTTCAAGCTTTAGCCTTATGTTATCTTGATCGAGATACTACTGCTCAGGTTTTTTTTCCAAAATCAACAAATTAATGGCTGCAAAATGCCTTAGGCTTTCTAGTGCTGCAATTTGACTTAATTTAATTTATATTAAAGAGGAAAGTGTAACTTCCTCTGGCTGACACCCTCTTTATTTCTCAAAGTATTTTGCATTTCTGCCAATGACAAAATGAAACAGTATCCCAATGCATTATGTCCTTTTCCTTTTATTTACTTTGGCAATGCAGGTGGATTTCAAGGGATGCTGAGAGCATGACTAGTAGGTTTCAGGTTTTATCTGCTACCCATGATGATAATAATTTTTTTGCAAGACAGTAGAAAACGTTTATCTGAGTATATTTGGTGTATTGGAGCCTTTTTCTTGTGGCCTGGGATATGCTTCAAACACACCTAAAAAGCCAGAAAGAAAAGGAGTACAAGAAGGTTTGAAGGAATGATGAAGTGCCTCTGAATTTACACAGTGAAATATGGACAGTTAAAATGTCCCAGCTATTTGCTTCTCTTCAGCTGGAGCTCAGTTTTGGACACCCCATGATGTGGGGAGATTGAGCTGTGCATGCTTTTAGCCAGCTTGGGGTGCCAAGAAAAGATAGGTGCCACAGAATCTCTGTTTGCCAAAAGAAAGGGAGTATCTCATTAATGAGTGTTTAATAGCCATTTGTGAAACAACTAATCAGTAATTTTTACAGCAAACTTAACCAATATACATGTTTTAGCCTGGATACAGGTTTGTTTTTAAAAAATAGGAAAAGAAAAAGGTTATTTCTCATGCTCAACTCCCTAGAAAGAAATAAGATGAAAAAAATGGAGGGGGGGCTTTGCATATTCTGGTCTTGTCCAATTTCATCTGGTGTGTCTTTAAGAACAACACCTCTGGAATGGGAGCTCTCTAACATGATTGATGGCTTCTCCTGTTATCTGCAAGTTGAAAATTCAGAAAGCGGGTATTTTTTCATAGAACTCACTGCTTATTGGTACAAGAGTTATTTCCACTTTGCTGTAGAATTGATTTGCAACAGCAGCATATGAGTTTGTATTTTTCTCACCAGCCCGTCATGAAGTATCCTGCAGCAAGCCTCCAGTGGCATGATGGATTGTTGAAATGAGAGCTTCACGACTCCATTTGCCATCAAAGACTGGGATAATTGTCATTAACTTCTGCAAGTAGGGGAGCATCTGCATCCTTGCTCTGGATGTCTGCATTTCACAAAGCATATCACACAAAGCAGATGTACAAAGCATATACAGCCATGCTAATTTAATTTCCTTCCAAGCAGGAAGCCAGACACCTTCCTTCAGAGCAAGCTGTCTTACTCCTCAAGTAGAAGAATCCCAAGGCTTCTGGGTTGCATGTTGGGTTGCTCTGATTCTCAATGTGATGGCAGACTGCTGACCTTTTCTGTGTTTCAATTAATCCTTCTAAAAAATGGGTACTGATGAACCCTGCCACAGGTTGGCTTATGCTCTGGTGGGGGCTTTTAAAAAATTATTATTGATTTTGGTCTGTTTTGGCTTTGTGGGGTTTTTAATGTTTAATGGGTTTTGGCTTGTTTGGTTGGTTTTTTGTTTTTTTTTTAATATGGTCCATTATAGAGCATTTATCGATTTTTCATGGTTACCATTGGAACCGTCACAGTACTTCTAATACTACATCAAGAACTCCATTTTTCTTCTGTACTGGCAAATTTTTGTTGATTTTATCCAAACACTACCAACTTCAGCAATGCATTAAATACAAGATCAACATCAAGCCGGAATTTAGGCAACAGGACATGAGTCTTGCCTCATGTGAGGCTGGAAGCTTCTTTGCTGCACAGAGGGACTGGAACATTTAACGCGCAAGGCACTTGTTTCAGAATAAGCTACAATTCTTTTGATACATCTCAGAATTCTTCTGCACTAATGTCCCTTGCAATTGCAGAGGACTGTTTTGTTGTTTCTAACCTTTTGTTGACAACAGTTAGATGGAAAGTACAAGTGGCCAGAGCACTGCTGCTGGATATGACCTCATAAGCAAATATGCTCTCAACTTGAAGCAGCAGCTTGTAAGTCAAGATAGTATCTCAGTCCTCCTGCTTCAGCTATTCATGCCATTCCTTGTAAGAATAATTTTTTTATAAAGTGCCAATATAAAAAATACAGATTTTTCACTCCACTCTTCAGGAAGATGTCCCATGAATATGTGTCCTGTTTTTTGAGCAGGACTCTGCACCAGCAGTGCAGGCATTTTGAGCCACTGGAGGAAGAAACAGGGTTCATGTAGATTAACAAGATGTTCACCCACAGAACAATTTCTTCAGATTAAGACTGAGATTAATTTTAGTGGGATCTGGACTGTCAGAGAAGGAAGAAAACTCTTAGATTTGCCTGATATGAGCCATGCTTTTGTATTTTCTGTGTGGATAACAAAAATCATTAGCCTGATTAGCATTAAGCAATTCAGACAACCCAAGAGGCAAAGGAAAATTCTTTTTTCTCTAACATCAGCATTGGTACATCAGGCTTAAAGATCCCTCTACTCTTACATAGGGATGTATTAAGTAAAAACACTCAATTTTCAAACAAAGTAAATGGCGCTTCTGCAGAGAAAGCTGGGGAGAGGAAGCCCACTTGCCAAGTCAACAGCTGAAGAGCGACATTCAGTATGAGAAAGGCTGAAAAAAAATCCAGACAATCAGCTGAGGTGAATAAACAGGTACTGAAGAGGAGACTGTGAGACTGAAAGAGCCCTGGATACTGCTTAAGGCTTAGACAGGAATGCAGAATTCCAGCCAAATAGTGACTTGGAAGTTATTCCATGTATGTCTAGAGAAACAAGAGACAGATCAATACTCTGGCTACAAGTAACCGTTTCAGTTATTTAAATATGAATTTCTGTTCTGAATATGAATTTGCATGCAAGTTCTTTTTGTAAAAGACATATACTTGTAATTTATTGAAAATAATCACAGAACTTTTGCATCTCTCTCTTATCCTGTTACTCCCTGCAGCATGTAGAATCCTTTTTTAAGCTTCACCCCAAATAAACTCAGACCCCATGGAGATGAAGCCCCAAAATCCTTTTCACAGCTCTGATTAATGCTCTCCACTGCAGAAATCTCCCACATTTCACAAATAGTGAGGAAAAAATGCTTTTGGGGGAGTTCCATCCCTACTGAGGCAGAATTCAGCCTGGGCAGAGGAACTACAAGGCAAAATGCCCAGCACAGGCACAGAGACCATAACTAAGCTGAATTGCATTTAGTAGCAATGTTCAGTTCAAAAAAAGCATGAAAAGAACAAAGCAAGGGAGAAACATGACGTTTTTGTTCATAGTCTGCTCATTAACAAAATTGTATTTTGTTAATCAGAATCAATATCTGTGCGTTCTGCTACAAAAATCAAGTAATAAACCAAAGCCATCTCTTTGACTGTAGCCTCTGTATTGATTACAACCTTAAAAAACCACCAGTTCAGAAACCATCATACACAAAACTCAGAAACATTTCTATTAAGTCAGTCATACAGAAAAAAATCCCTCCTCTCCACATCAGGACTTTGTTTAGTTCATTATAAACATTTGTGGGTCTTTGAGTATGTAGACATCACATTAACTGTATTTTAACTGTGTCCCCAGCCCATCCTAAAACTCTGATCATGCCCAATAAGCTTCCCAGTGGAAGCCACAGAAAACCCCCACAGACTGGAATAAAAAGCTGGCAGCCTTAGATTGCATGCATCATCACAGCATCAGCAGCTGCTTCCTCATTCATATGCAAAACAGTAAATCTAGGAATGCTGCTGCACACATATCATGTGCCGGGGAGGAAACAGGAAAGAACAGAAGACTTGGCATGAAAAATGAGATGCTGACCAGCAGAAAGTTCCTGTCCACCTAAGAAAGCTTCAGCAGTGCAATAACTGCTTTCCATTTTGAGGAATTTAGTACTCCTTGAGCAGCTCAGCCCTTGTAAGTTATTTTGCTTGTACTCAAACCTGCCAACATCACAACGCAGCCCCAAGCAGGCAGCACATTCATTCTCAATTGTCATTTTTACAGAAACATTTTGATGCAACTCAAGAGAAGTGGCTGTCGGAATACCTGAAAAGTTTTCTGCAGTTGTTTTTACCAGCAAACTTTAAAAAGCTTTCATTCAAGGAAAGTTGCATCCCCTTTTTACTCAAAAATCTAAGACCATAGACCACCTGAGGTTCTCAACGGAGCAAGGGAAATTTTCACGTCTTCTCTTACTATAGCTACTTAATAAGGGTAAAGATAAAACATGGAGATCAGTGGCAGAGCGGGACCAAAGAGGCACAGACAGAGGCACAGTTCTGGTATTTCTTGTCTGAGGGATTCATGAGATCATGTGAATTGCAGAGCTGATAAACAATCCCGTATCTGTTGAAATATCAAGTCCAAAAGTTCTCTATTTTGGGAGCTGATTTTTAAAAAGAAATTATATTATCTTTCCTGTCAGATGAAATGTGTCTCCATCAGACACCTCACCAGCATTCTGGAGGTTTCTGAAGCAGCCCTTTTCCAATCCTGCATAAACCAACCCTGGCACATGCAGCCACACCAAGACAAGCTTGTAAATGGGGTGTGACTATTGCCAGCAACAAGGACACCCTGTACTTCTGATATTTTGTGTATTCATTACATTTCCTTCCAAATAACATTATTTCTGCAAATGAGAAATGCAGAGGCTTGGTCAGAACTCTGAAGGCGGGTGTTGCAGGCAAAAAGTACAATCCAGGTGAAGAGAAGCAAGGTATTAAGGTATACAAGAGTAGGTCTCAGAGTTAATGCAGAGCACCTGCTTTTATGGCTTAGCCTGAGACTTGTGATGGTCTTTCCTTTGAAGCCACTACCAATGGAGTAATGGAACCTTCTTATCCTTAAAAAAAAAAAAAAAATCCCTAGAATCCTAGAATCACCAGGGAAATCTGGTAGCCTAAAAGAGCTTCTCCTCTACAGCAGGGTTTTCCTTTGGTACAAACTTGAGGTTGAATAACACCCAACACTCTGTGACAGCTGCAACACAGAGAACTCTGCCTGGTGGGGCAGCTACTCCAAAGCCAGCATCCCTCTTACCCACCTGCCTCCCATGGGAGACAATTCTTCCACAAGTGGAATTATTTTTTTCATGTTACCAGGTTACAGAAAGTTTACAATTTCATGGAAGTGTTGATAGGAAGAATCCCATATATTTTACCATGGATACTTAAGTGCTTAATTTTTACAGTAGAGAGTCACACCGGTGTAATTTTTAACAGATAATTGACTTTTTAAAGATGTGCACTATCCAGGGTGAAGGAAGAACAGCCCTTTTGGAAAGGGTTTTTCAAAGCCTAAGTTATAAGTTGGTGTTTCAACTTCATTTCACATTTTACACTTGCACACAGAGCAACAGTTCGCAATCCAGACCATGCACTTGCGACACAGACCAGGCTACAAAGGTCATGCCATGGTAAGTGCCATCAGTCCCCTTCCTGCTCACTCCTCGCCGAACACTAGTAGTAGAAGGAGACAATAAATCACATTAACAAAACCCCAAGATCTCAGATTCCAATTCTATGGCATGAAACCTCCTCACAGTGCTAAACTAGCGATGAAAACTTATTACATTTTTACCCAGATATGTGACAAGCTTGGCATACTACAGTTCTGCTAAGATAAAGCTTTAATTCCATTGTTCTTTCACACATTCACACGCCTACTTGGTGTGTGCTCTTCCAGTGACATACGTCTTTCCAGATGTTAATGTTTTACCAGTCCTTTTTTTTCCAGTTTTCATCAGGCCCATTTACACAAAACATATTATAAATCCTCCCTCACTTCATAGAGTATATCATATAAGACATCCTGATAAACATGCAGATCCAGATATATGAAGGCTATTAAATGTAATAGAAGATTTAGCATGCTACTTGTACAGATATACTGTTATTCTAATCTTGTGATTAATATGGACTGGCACTACTGTACAGATTTATTTTTAACCATATGCTCTTTAATTGTCATTGCTTCCCCCAGTTTGCCCCCTTGCACATCTGCAGTAGGTGTGGGCTGAGTGCTCTCTCCTTTTGCCTCAGCAAGATGGGAGAACAATTTCTCAGCTGGACACCGCAATGAAGAGAGAATTCTAGCAACCTTGTCTACAAGGAGCAATTAAAGCAAAATAAAGATTCTTAAAACTGAATAAACAGAGGGTGGGAGGGAGGAAACTCACTGTCACTGATGTTCTTCATCTGCCCAAGCTCAAATTAGCTGGGAGATTGTTTAACTGTGAGCTGCTAATGTGCTGCCTCAAACAGCCAGCTGTTGCAAGAGCAAATGGGCCCAGGGAAAAGAGTTTCAAGTCCAAGAGCAGATGAGTTTGCAGAGAATGTGAAAACACTACCACTGCTCTCACAGTGACAGGTCTTACTGATTTAAGAGTCTTTGGACTGTAAAACTTGGGTAAGCTAAAATTCAGCAGAGACTTTGATTCATTTTGAAAAGATTTACACTACAGTTTTAAATGAAGCCCAAGTTAATTAAGTGTCTTCCTACATTACCACAGAACAGTTCCTCTAAGCTATTTTTTCACCCTTGTGAACTTCAAAACTTTAGTTCAATAATCTTTTTCCTGTGCACTGAATTAAATATAGGACAAAATATGTATTAGTGAAGCAATTTTCAAACAAGCTCCAGATTCTTGCAATAGGTACCTTTTAATTTTTTTTCCATCTAAAGAAAAAAGAGTTTTGAAAGGCAAAAATTAAACACATTTATGTGTTCTTCTATTTCTAATTAGTTACAGCTTTATAAAACCTTTACTAAGTGAGACTTCTCAGTGAGGAGTGCCATAATTTTCTATGCAAATCAGATTAATAAATTAAAGAAATTTGTCTGCATATAAATGAGAATGCAGCCAATTTATGTACCTAATAATAACTTCAAGCCTTCTCTGTGTGAACTTTGCTAGGAATGTTTTTCATGTAGACAGATTTACAAAAAAAAGGCCAGTTTAAAAAAAAAAAGTAAAAGCTTTTTATATCTGCCATTAAATTATTTATAAATTTGCTTTGCAAAGGATCTTTTTGTAAGGTCCCTGGTAGGAAGGGGGGGGAAGTGAAGCACAAGTCCCAGCTGTGCACACGTCTACTCTGCAGTGCGTTACTCTGCAGGGAGCAGATCCCTCAATTTGTTGGGAGACAAGAAACACCAGGATGATCAGCATGACGACACCTCCTGGCTCTCCAGGCCACATCAGCCAGCTTGAGCAGGTTCACCTGGGCTTCACTCTCTCCACATAACAGGAGTCTGAGCAACAAAAATTCAATAAAAGCCGGCTTGTGTGGGAGACCATCCTCCCACTCTCTGATGCTTTTCATTCAAAAACTGCAAAAGCAAGTTTAGCCACCACTTTCTCTAGAAAAGACACCTCTGTGTCTTCAGAGGTGAAGTGAAACCTTTCCCTCATGGTCTGACCTAAACCAGAGGCAAGCACAGAGCATGGATCAGGTTCCAGCCTGACAGTCCAGGTCCTCCTCTGACCCCAAGTGCTGTTGCCTCATTGAATCCAAGCAGCCCGAGTCTGCTGACATGAACCAAGGATCTGGTAATATTTCTCTCAAATTTATGAGAAAATAACCAACTTCTGCCATAAATTCTGTCTACAAACAGTCTCTAAGATGTTCAGGATGAGCGAATTCTACACAGCTTTAGAGAAAGCATGGTTGTGTCATAAACAGGAGGACTTGTCACACTTCCTAAACTGCTCCAGTTCAATCCTGCTTACACTTGTTACACTTTTCTGCAAAATATTTACTGCTCTTTCCCCAGAAATCAGAGAGTAGGGTGAAAGATAGGCCAAAGTCTATGCTTTGATTGGTGAATGTCTGCTGGAAGATGGCACCACTGACATATGGATTAATAGCCTGCTACCTCCCCACCACTGTCTTTAATATCCTGTCCTTTATGAGTGACTTTCACACTCACTTTATGTTGTGATCTCAAGCAAGTGTTTCCTTGTTTGTGATTATATTTGCACTTATTTTCTTTATCGAGTTGATGCTGTCTACAAAAAAGACTGTATACACACAGCTGCCCAAATGTAAGGCACCATCCTTGCTGCAGCAAATAGACCTCTCCAAAAGCCATGAGGGGACAATCCCTCCTCACACATACATTCCACTGTAGCACACCTGAGGCTTCAAGCCTGTAGTTGAGGAAATTTGCCACTTGAAGTTCAACAAGGCCAAGTGCAAGGTCTGCACCTGGGTCAGGGCAATCCCAAGCACAAGTTCAGGCTGGGCAGCAAAGGGATTGAGAGCAGCCCTGAGGAGAAGGACTGGTGGTGTCAGTGGATGAGAAGTTCAACATGACCCAGCAATGGGCACTTGCAGCCCAGAAACCAGAAGTGTCCTGGGCTTTATCAAAAGCAGCATGGGCAGCAGGTGTAATATTTTGATATTACCCAAGCAAAATAGAGAAATTGCTGTTCTTTGATAAGCAGCTGCCCAGTTACAGTGCGAATAAAGGCCTGGAAACATGCAGTGCAGAAACACCCAAAGCTTCCAGTACCTCAATTCAGCATAAAGAGTCTTTCACCCAGGAAGTGACTCTCCATATGTAAGTCCAGGACTCAAGGAATTCCACACACCTGCTAATTTTTTTGTTGTTGTTGTTTGGTTGGTTATTTTGTGCAATAGCACAGAATATCAATGAGTTATTTTGTTTTTGCAAATTCATCAACCTCACACAACAGGCACAGTGAGAAAAGGCAAGCAGGAGCAATATTTTGTCCAAACCTCAACTGAAGTCTAAGAATATTCACTGCAAAAGTGTTTATAAGTTATCATGCATTTTCTTTCAAATTTTAAACTGAACACAGAACATTCTCCGGCTTTAAAAAAAAAGCTACAGACTTTCTAATATTTGTTTCTTTCAACCTAATTCATAGCAAGGAGCTTATTACTGAGAAGACAATGTGCAATCCCTACAGGTGTTCTTTCACCCATAAAGGTGACTTGGTAAAAGTTGCTGACTCAGATCTCAGTTTCAAGGTTCAATTCATCATGAGTTGTCTTTGCACAGTTACAGCTTGCATTTTAGTACTAGTTAAAGCCCATGAAGTCTGCCTGGGGAATCAAAACAGGTCCTCCCTGCCTTTCACCCAAATCTTTCCCCTTCTTTAATTGCTTGTGCTAAGAGGAAAGCATGACAAGCACTTTGCTGCACTTCTTAAATATTCATTTTCCTCAATTGTAAGTTCCAACAATAAGACAAAAATACCAGAAGCATCTCTGATGTTTTGATGGTATCTGATTGCTTGGTTAGGACTCTTCATTGTTTTATAGGTTAATAAAAATGAGCTGATGGAGATATTCATCACATGCAGACACCCATATCATGAAATAGGAGCATAGGTAGAGTCTCAGTTATGCAGGAATGAGTGATGGAAGGGCACAGACAGTTAAAACACACAGGGGACAGTGACAGAAAACTTGATTATTTTAATCTCCTAAACAATGTGAGATCTGAATGGGTCTTTAAACTTCATATGCTCTAGCATTCGTCTGAAGCCATTATCTCATCCGGAGCTCACCTCTGTGCAAGCCAAAGAGACTCTGATACAAAAATAGTGAGATCTAATCAGAATTTATTGCTTCTGGTAAAGCACTGCCATAGGGGTTTTTATCTTTTTTATTAAATGTACAAACTTGAGCATCCATATTTGGGACCAAAAGGTGATTCCTGCACACTGTGCAGAGCGCTAGGTTGGATACAATAAAAAACCCTTTCTTATAATTTGTTGGAAAAATAGGTGACTTTTCATTACTGAAACAGGGCAAGTTAACTTTTCTTCAGATTATATTCAGAACTGATAATCTCATTATATAAGAGGGGGCAAGTCCCTACACCTGGACCTCTAACTACAGCTTCATTGCAATCGTACAGAGTAATCTTATCACCCTCCTAGGGGATAGCACTAGGATTGCCTACAGAGGAGAAATTTAGGGAAATGAATTTGGCAGCTCTAAATCACAAACACCCCATATTGCTTAGTAAGCACTGCTGTATGTGACTCAGATGCTCCTCAGGGCACTTCCACGCAAACACAGCTCAAACTTACTTCAGGAGAACATCTTTAGATTTACACCTATGTAGAAAAGCGTTAGATTTTCAGACTAGATTGTCTCAAAGTGCCAGGACTAGTCCAAGGAACCACGTGTTGGTTATTTGAATGGTATGTTTTGTACTAGCATTGAGAAAAATAAAAATTATTCTCTTTTTCTTTTTTAGATTGAAAAATAGGAGAATATCCCAGTTTCATGATAATAGTTAAGGAGCCTAGAAGTCTTTTTGCTGAGATTTTTTAGATGTTACCTGAGCGCCCCAAATTTAATTTCATTAAATTACACACAATTCCCACTAAGTCAGAAGTAACATAGCTCAGACAAATAGCAATAATTTTGCCTAATTTCTGGGTGTTTAGTCTGACTATTGTATCACAAATCTTCTCTTTTTCAGCCTTTTCTGTTTACTGAAAAAAGTCTGTATTGCTGTCCAATTCCTTCATTTTACAGTCACAATACATTTAACAGAAACATTTCATGTATTAATGTTAATAGCAGTAACAGCCATCACAATAAATCACAAGGTTCTCTATTTGACCTGGGAGGTTTGGATCTGTAAGTCAGATATGTGCAGAAAATTTATTTCTTAATTCTGCATTCTTTTAAATGCATAAAGTTCTTCTTTTTAAAAAAGAAGTTAGCAAGAAAATAAAGTAGAAAGAGAAAATATTGGCAGGTTTTTTTAAATTTAAAAATGTATCTATTTTAGCGAGTGCTTTTAGGGAAACACCAAGTAGCACAAGTTGGCAGTGATATATCAAGGAAAAATAATGGCAAAATATCATTACATTGCCATCTGGTGACAGCAAAATGGTTTATTGCAATAGCCTGACGATATCATCTCTGCTCCTGCAAGAGATATACAGAAATCCATACAGCAAAAAACTCTTTAAATAGCACCGTATTCATAGCTGGGCATCTCTGCAGGGATAATTTCTTTATGGAAATCTTCTCTCTGGTCATTGCACAACATTCTTTGCGTGCTCACCCAGTGTTCTTCAAGTGCTAGCACTGCAAATCCTTTGGGGCAAAAATGGCCCAGTTTTTATACATACCCATATACATACATCTATATACACACAGGTGTGAATATATGGCATATGCGTATATATACAAGACACACCCTTATTTATAAAATAAATTTATTTATTGAAGTGATGATCAACTGGTGCCACAAAAGCCTAGGCTCAATCCCTCCATATTTTACATGGGAAGAAGAGGCCTAAACATCCCAGGAGATCTGAGCCTTACATCCAGGAGCAGTAGCCACCTTCCAGCTCAGCTGGCCATGTGAGATGGCACCCACTACCAGCCTCAGCTGTTGTCTGGAAAGATCAAGTGTGATATGAGAAAAGTCAACAATCCTTGATGTGTGCTCAGCACCACATCCTGGATCCCTTTCCAAAGGCCACCAGGACCAGTGGAAACTTCTTTGGGCACTGGCTCAAGTCCTTCTCAAGCCCTTTGGATTCAGTCTTCCTACCCACACAGACACAACTGACATCACAGTGTTTCCTTGCCCCTAAAGACATTGAAACTTATCACCCAAACACAGCCAAATAAAAAGTCAAACTTCAGTGATAACACAATTAAGGTTTCTCCAAAGTGGCTGTCATCCCCTAATGTGTATTTAGATAAATAGTGAAAGCCCAGGTGCATTATGGGATGATAAAACTGACCTTGGAGGGACTTAATGCTTAATTAAAAGGACGAACATTGCAATAAATGCACTAATGAGATAAAATCACACTAATTCCTAAATCTTATGGAGCCAAAGTGTCAGTCTGAGTTTTAATTAATAGAGTCCTCCTATATGGATTTCTCAGAAATAATAATAAAACACTGAAGTAGTAAATCACATCTGAAATTTGTCACAAACTTCTTTCAAATCTTACAGATTTTTTATTTAGGATTCCACAGTTTGCACAATTCCAAAGATGACCAGCCCGTTTTTAAGTTGCTACTGCAACACTTAGAAATTATAAAAAATTTTTTTGCTAGTTTAGCCCAACATTGTACATGAATGCTTGCCAACATTTCTTTTTCTCTCCTTCCTGTTTTCTTGCCTTGATCCCTGACAAATACTGAGCCAGTCCATAGCACTCAAACATTAAGCCTCCTACATTTCAGAGCTTGCAATACTTCTCCTGGAAATGTGTTATTTTTATCTTCATGAACCTAAACCCCACAAACCCAAGAAATGATGCTTTCTTTCCAGCTCCAAGGTGAGCTTTGTCCGGTGGAACACACCACAGTGGCTCTTTCTGCTGTGGTCATGACTGAAAGCCCAGCCAAGTCAACAGACCACCTTCCCACCAGTCCAGTGGGTTTGGAATAGACCAGTTGGCCATTGGTTCACAAATCTTGTGGCTGTCCCTGTGCAGCACCTTGTCTTAGTTGCTGGCAAAACTGACCCTGTAATGCATTGTTTTCAGCCCTTGCACTGAGGATCAGGTCAGTTGTCCTGCATCTGCTCTAATATTTTTTCATGATGCATTTCATGATGCTCTGAGGAGATTCCTGAGGTGCCTGTTACTCAGGAGCTGAAGGCTCAGCTCATCTTTCTCAGGCAGTGATTGGTTATGCCATTAAACATGGACATTTTAAGCCAAGGGAGTGGACCAGGGCGTGCACCCCAGGCAGGCAAAGGAGACGCCAAGGGCTCCGGACCCCACTGTCACCTCCATGTCCTTAGCATTAGGCTTTGTCACCCTCTAGTGGGCTCTGTATAGAGCTTTACCATCCCATCGGTGACATCCTGCCCCAGGACCTCTGGAGAGGCTCAGCTTTTAGAGTCACAGTTTTTAGTTTCACTGCCCACAGATGACTCAAGCTCTTGGCATTTGCAAGTCTTCTCTCTTATAATTTCTTTTCTCAAAGTAAAGTACCCCATGCACATATACAAAAAATCCCAACCAAATAAAAGGACCCCAAAAACCAACCAAACAAACCCCAAACAAACACAATTCCCCCAAGGACACCCTAAAAAATCCACAGCCTGCAAACTGCCCATTCAGCAGCAATGAAGAAACACTAAAATTATGTCAAAGTCCACTGGTAGAAGAGTATGTTCACATTAAACTTTTATGAATGTATTTATTCATTATACATGTACTACTCAGCAAATCTACATTAATTTGTAAAAGACAGAAATTAATATCAATATACACATTGCACATATTAAGAAGATTATGACCTGCTTTTTGCCTATTGGCAAACAAAATGTGCAGCCCTCCTCATTACTTGATGCCCTGAAATGCATTTAGGGGCTAGGATACTATGAACACCTTGAAGGAGAATACAAACAAGATTTTTTTTCTCCTACAGTAAATGCATTTGCAGTGTTCCCCAAATAATTTTCTCATTTTCTAAACCATCTTTTAATTCTGGTCTACTGGCACATAAAGACTGTACATTTTAAAATACAACTTTGGGTCCAAATCTTCTCTTTGAGTATCTAAGCTAGATGAGAAGCCTTTTGTTTTTGTCTTTTGTGTGTGTAGGTGGCAAGGCCTGATTTTTAGGAGCAACTTCTTTAGATAAGAGTACCTTCCTGAAACACCTCCAGCTATTATAAAGGAAATCTTTTCTGACTATCTTACTTCTTTTCCACAGCGTGTGAGCAGTGAACACTGAGACAGGGTTTAGGGTTATCAGGTTATACAGTTCTTTGCAGCACACCAGGATTGTTTTATTCACCCCTGTTTTCCCAGGCCAATATTAAGATGCACTGCAAGAAAATTGGCAGCAAAAATATCAAGCCTTTTTACCTAGGAACTGTAAGATTTAAAAAAAAGTGCTGATAAGTGGGAGCTATTAACATCCTTCCAAGATTAGCAAATGAACCAAAGCCAGCAAGCTTTCTATTTCAAATCTATCTTCTGGACCCAAAAATAGGCCTTTTTTTCTGGTCCTGTTTCACATTGTTATATACTTGCCACAAAACAGCAATTGGAAACTCCATTTAGGGATTGCATCCACAAGCTGCCAACACAAAATAATCATCCATGTCCTCAGGGTGAAGTAATTGTGACCTTACAAAACCTGATGAGATTTCCTAACTTCCCTCTTCCATGATGGCAGAGATCCCATGAATTAGAGCAAACTTCACATTTCCACTGCACATCTTCTGTACAGAGCGTTTTCCACCTCTAAATCTTACCTTACAGATGTGTAGGACCTACTCTAGGTAAGGTAAGCCTACCCAAGTCTGCCCAACCAGGGGGACATAGAATGGATGACTCAGAAAGGAGCAGCAGAGTGGAAAAATGTCCCTGTTCCATCCAGCCTCCTGCCATCTCTCTGTGTGACAAGGCAGCCCTTGTCCCTGGCTGTCAAAGCAAGGCAGACACTTACAGTGTTTGACTTTATAACACCACAGCCAAATCAAATGCACAGCCACTGCTTCCTCAGATGTCTATATTTCATTTAAACTGGGATAAAGCAAAGAAACTGGAATATTGTCTCATCATGCATTCTAAATCAGCCAGGATAGAAAATAATGGGGAGTTAATCAGATCACTGAAACTCTAATTCACTTGGTATTGATCGGGCACATTCCTAATGGGACGGCAGACCAATTTCAAATTACAGTAAGCTGACTTATCCTGGAATACCAATGACCAGTTCCTGAGAGGAGCCTGGACAGACCATAGGCTCTCCTCTCGTTATGGGACATACTTAACTGTATGCATCAATGTATAATATGATGTGGCATTTGGCTAATTAATAGGAGATTGATGAAAGGTGCAGTTTTGAAAGCAGAAGTCTCACTTGAATAAATGTGGGATGAAAGTCCCAGCAGGGATGAAGTATACAGAGCCTTAGAAACAATTATAAAAAAAGGAAGATGGGAGCTAATGGAAGGTAATGCAATTAAACCAGGCTTTTCATTATATTAATCAGAGACTTCATCATTGAAATCTAATATATGCTGCATTTAACTCTTCACTGGCTTTATTTAGAATTTATTTAGAAAATGCTTTGAATTATGACCATGGTGTCACACCCACTCTGTTCGAAGGGGAAGTCTGCAAGCAGAAGGAGCCAGGGAAAGTTTCCATCATTTACATTGTGCTTCCAGGTCAGAAATCCTTCCTTAAAAAACTGGTTTTTATCAAATCCTGCTGTCTTTATGCAGTGACAGGATTAAGGGGCTGCACTTGTGGTTTCTTCTGCTTGTCAGAGCTACTGGGGAAAAATGGTACCTCAGTTGCTCTTTGGAGCAAAGGCGCCCAGCCAAATAGGGTTCCATGTAGTGATTTTCTGAACACATCCATACAAAAGTTTATTAATCTGTGTGGTGACTCCTTAGAACTTTTACCATATAAAAGCCTACCACTTGCCATGTGCTGCACAAGGTCGTCATCACCCCTTATATGACAGCAGTACTTCCAAGAGAAGGGTTTGTCCTTCCCCTCCTCACAGAAAAAAAAAAAAAAGGACAAAAATAATCCAAGTTGGAACTGTGCCAGGCTTCTAACACAGAGGATGATCTACAGACAGCGTGCATTCCCTTCTGGAATGGAATTCAACTTGCTGATCTGCTCTGGGAGCAAAGTTGAGGGTGTAGATGTAAAAAAACATGTGTTCACATGCATATTTATACATATATATACAAACACATAGACCACTTGAGATGCAAATGAACTTCTTTGTGATGAACTTGATGGTTACAGTATTTATTTTTCTATTTTAATCCTACATTTTCACTTGTTTACAGTCACCTCTGAACTAATAGAGCTGAAATATTTTATGGTTTGCCCTAAAACTGGTAAAATCAAAGGAAAAGATTGTGAAGCTTCTCTAGAACTGAGGTCTAGAGATTTTAACTAAAGGAAAACAAAACAAAACAAAGACTTCTGAAGGAGCTTCTGCACCCTTCCCTCTTGAAGTCATGTGGTAACCCCATACCTGATGGGGCACAAGATTCTGCCTGTTTTTCCCTGACCCAATTATATGATGTGTTTCCATCTCTCATTCCAGAATGAATCTGAAAGTACCCATGATGACTGTCAGGCAAGGCAGAACAGTTGCATTACAAATGTGCTCATTTTCTGGAGTATAATGACCCAGAGGGTAGGGAGTTTGCCATAGTGATGGATACAATGACAGAGAAAATCAGAGCTTCTCCACAGCCTTTCTGTTCCCATCTGCTGCTTTGGCCGATACCCCCTCTGCAACACCTCCTAATCCCATACCAACCTCACCTAATATAGTGCAAATTAATTGCTGAAATCTGGTCCTTAAAGACACCTCAAGTCTGGGACTGTGTGGAATCCCATTGCCTGTGGTTTAGTTCTGAAAACCTGCGTGACAGAGGAAGGCTGCTGTCACAGCACCAGCACAAAGGGCAGAGGTCCAGCTGTGCTGCAGCAGGTTTTCATGGAGGCACAGGAGACTTGCCTGCCCTAGGATTAGCTCCTATTGCTTTTGGCATTGTGTTTGATGCCAAGTTTCCCCAAGTAGAGGAACTGTGATGCAAAGCTAATGGGGCAGTTGTCCTCAGAGTAGTACGTCGTAATAAATCCATTTGTGGAATCTCGAGGCTGGCAAGTCATTAACAAACAGCAGCTTCCACTTAACCTAACACACAACAAGATCTCATACCAAATTACCATCAACATACTTGCTGTTTACATAAATTCCTTCCTTCAGTGCATTCCCCATGTCTTTTTAAGCTATCTAGATAAAATCCTCCCCACAGTCCAAGACCAGTAACCCCATTGGCAGCTGCTGACTCCAACAGCACAGCCTCAGAAAAAGAGAAGTTGGAAATATCCACTTGATCCAACTTGACCTTCTCTTTGGTTATGCTGCTACCTGAAAACTAACCTGAGCATAACATGGAACACAATACTCAGAATACTCCATGTATGGGAAAGTAAATTGTCACAGTCCTAAAAAACCATTCAGTTCACAGGGCAAAAAATAAAAGGAACATCACTTCTGCACTCACATCCAGCCAAACATGAAGGACTTGTACAATTTTCCCCCTGGATGAGATTTGACTCTGGCATTACGGCTTTCACTCAGAATTCAGCGTTAGAAATTGCCATTTTAAAGAGGATGATAAAGCTCTTAGGTCCAAAATACTCAAATTTTTTTAAAAAAAGGTGTTTACTCATTTCCACTGTATTTTTCAAGATTTTTACTTTGTATTTTGTCTTCTCATTTCATCCCCTTTATTATTTGCCAAACTTCACAAAAAATATATGAATATACATGAAGGCATATGCATTTGGGGCAGTTTCTCCATAAAACATTAGAGAGCTGCATTCAGAACTGCTCAGGAACTGACAATCTGTGTCTTCCTGCAGCCAGAACACCAGGATGAATGGAACTATGCTGACAATTTTTAAAATAAATGATCATTAATGAAACAAGCTTCCAAAAGCTGCTCCAAAGATGTTGAGACATATAATGTTGCTGAACCAGGACTGTTTCTTCACCTGGATCCAGACTTTGAGAAGCTTTGCATACATACTCATAGAGCAAAGAGAACATCAACATATGTCCAAGACAGACATTCCCCTTGCAGTTGTTTTCCAACCTCATGGAGTTCTTCATGGAAAACCAGAATCATTTTAGAAGGAATGACAGCAAAGCAGGAAATTTTTAACAAGGTAATATGGCACATACTTTTGGAGTTCCATTTATTCCCCGCCAGCTCGGTACAGATTGTGCATTACCACTGGCTATTTCACTGCTTGGAGCAGACAATCACAAACCTCAAAATACCCCTGATTTACCAGAGAGGATTCAGAAATAAAATAGCAAGACAGAGAAGGGTTGTCCTCTGGCTCTCTTGGCAAGCTTTGTTAAAAAGGAACAGATCCTGCCAAAACAAACATCTCCACCCACTCCCTAGCAGAAAAAGTAAAATAAAAAAATCTTTACTGAAGATGGACTTTTCCTCCAGTAGCACTGATAAGACTGACCTTTTAGTCTGTAATTGATGGGCTACAAGAAAGGTTGAAGAGAATGCCACTGCATTTAGAGGATTTCATGGCATCCTCATAAACTTAACTGAGGATATTGATTGCTCTGCTCCAGGAAGCCCCGGGGCAGATGCAGTGTTAGACTTCAGCTGATGCTGACTCTTTTTCATAAATCTATACACATCAGCTAGAAATTGTTACGAGAGACGCTTTAGCAAGGTAGAGGTGTTTCAAAACTGCATAACCACAGATAATAACCAGAATCTGATCAAGCAGAGGTCAGTGCTGAACAGGAAAAACACCAGACTATTGTGGCTGGCCATCTGCTGCTCATAATCATGACTAAAAACCAACAAAGAACAAAGGGAATAAACATTTCAGCCTGGGAAACAGCATTAGATTTTTTTGCTTTGCCACAAACTAATCTGTGCAGAAGGGGAAGCATTTTAATGTTTTACAAAGCCATGTAGGTACAGGGTTTCCAAGTTGCCCCCGAGTTAAAAAAACGGTATTTTTTCTGGGTGAAGCCTAGTGCTCTACCATATGACCAACCATCCAGGATAACATGAATGGTCATAACTGAACCACAGGTTAAATTTATTATAATGTGAACCAACAATTCTCACATTACTTATCTAAACTGGGGAGGGGGAAGGGATCAAGAAAACTTCCACTTCCTTCCATCCTCCTACCCACCACACAGGCAGCAGGTTTCAGACAATTATCAGATTTGGTCTTGCCACATGCTTTGCAGGTACACAACACTGAAACCTTCTCTGCAGGAAGGAAGCAGCTGCTCCCACAGGGTCTTGAACACTATCAAAGATCATGGTTTATGCAGACTATACTCAACTGAGTGAAGCTTTATTAAACCCTTCTACAAAAGAGACATCAGGAGTCAAAAAGGAGTAGCAACAAGCTTCCACAACACCTGTTTGCTTCAGAAAGGGGGTTGTTTTTGTGGAAAAGTTCATGTCTTATATCCTGTGAGAGCACAGCTTCGGTGGCAGGGGATCTAAAGTAATGTTGTGCTCTTTCTTGGGTACTTTGTGTGGCTCTCTGTGTTCTGACATATTGCATCCCTGCCTTTGATCTGTTCCTTACCATGCATCAAGCAGCAGCAGTTAATCCTATTTCTATTTCATCCACTGTTTACATGTTATTTTACCAAAAGGTATTTGTAGGACAACAAACTGACTTTACTTTCAAACCTCTCTAAGGTCTAATCTTGCTGCAGCATGTGACCAACTTCAGGATTTTTAAAACAAATGCCAAATTTTATCCTAAGAAGAGCAGCATTTTGCATTTTCCCTTACCACATGGTTGCAGAAACTATAATACCTCAAATGATCAGCTGGAATTAGGGCAAGGGCAAAGTCAAGATAAGCCACCTATCAGATAAAAAGATAGAAAGAAAAACCATATCATTTTCAAGCAATCTATAACTTTGTCTGAAATTTCTGAGCACTTGGCATCCCCCATCATTCCCCGCCTCATTTTAAGTCAGTCTGTGCTCATGCTTTCCATCATCTGTCTTCATCTCTCATTTTGATGCTACAAATATGTACACTTGCAACTAAATGCTTCAGTGGGACAGATTTCCAAGCTTGAACTTAACTACCCAAATTTATCTATGCCTCTTGGATCATTTTATGTAAATAGATGATGGAAGAAATACGACTTTTTCCCCACTCAGGCTGAGCACATTCTACTGCGACAACAGAGTTCTGAGTGTGCCAGATGTACATCAGCACAAAAACACCAGATACATCAATTGCCACTGTCTCCCACTACCTACATCCAGGCACACTCACATCCAAGTATTGATTTCCAGAATTTCTCCAAGGAATGCCAAAAATAATAAACAAAAAATAAATCAAAAGCAAAAGCCACTTTCCATTATGTATTAAATATCCTTCCATGAAGTTAGAACAAATAGGAGATGTATATAGAGTGCAACGGAGACATAAATCTAGTGTCATAGTAATCGATTTCTCACTTGTTCTTTTATTTCCAGTAAATAATGATCTTCAGATCTTTTATGGTGGCACTACTGTAAAGTCTGCTACGAGAACACAGGCAGTGTTTCATCTTTGATATAACCAACAATAACACCACTCTAAAATCATTACACTCACTTATTTCCTGTAGCACAATGGTAACAACATTTTAGCAGGATCAAAGGAAATTTAGAGGGTATCCCCTCCACTAACCTCCATCTAATCATGTATATGATCAATAACACATTTTGTATTGTTCAGCAGTGTGCAGAAGGTACAGATTCCGGCACAAAATAATGTGGCTGTACTTTTCTAGTCACTCTTCAGTGTTCTGAAGAACAGCAGCAGTCATGCCTGGTTGGGTCAATTATATTTAGAGAAACTTCTTGTATGTATATCAAAAGCAGAAGAAATTTCCCTAACCAGTCTTATTTTCACAAAAAGATGTACAATCATTTGTTGCTAGTGCTATGCAAAACGTTTGTGTCCTTTTCTGCATTCAGTCTGAAACAAGATCTTTGATTTTGTGTGAGATAAAATGAGGCTATCAAGTTATAAACCACAAATTAATTAATTAGACAGCAAACATGGGCTACTGTTTCTATCCTTAAAAAAAAAAAAACCAAAAACCTAAAACTCCAATACAAAGAGAAGGAATCTCGGAGGACGAAAAAAGAAGAAATTAATTTACTTTGAAGTCAGTACTGTAACGATCACACTTTCCAATAGTAGGTTAAATACATATATATCTTGAATTTGCACCAAATTACAGCAAAATTCCAACCTTATACACCAAACAGTTAATACAGCTAAGTTAAAAGAAAAATCCTAAACTGCTTGCCTGTGATCTCACCAAATACAAGCCAGGATAGCTGCTCATCATTCTAGCCACCATAAAGACAAGGTGAATCCATCTCATTTAGTTTGACATGGCAAAAGAAGAAACATTTCTATTTAACTCAGCCCACTCTAATGCTCAGCGTAGAGAACAAGGCAAGGCAAGGTTTGTAGGTGGAATAATATCTTACATTAGACTGATGAAGTTGGGAGAAATATATTAAATTTTAATATGCTCATCTGTATCTCAGTTCTGGTCAGACAAGGAAAAGGCACCTTCTCCCTATCACAGTTACTTTTCCCACTTAAATCTGTTGACTAAAGATATTATTTCAAGTTACAAAATTTAAAAAGAACAAAAATACTTAGGGGTTTACAGTATAAGCATCCAACTCTGGACAGTGAATCTTTAGCTAAACGTATCCCGTAAATGAAGACAACATAATATACTTGGTACCTAATTTGCCAATATTCTACTACTGACATGTTGCTTTATTCATTCTGAGCATTAATTAGAAAAACAAAACGTAAATAGCTTTGTTTAAAAACTAATCAATTCACACACCAAGTGGCAGACAGCTTTTTATACAGAAGACCAGCTCTACTGACACACAGAGGGCTGTTCCAGAGGTATTGTTACTAGAGACAGGATCCATCCTCTGCTACAACCGTGGAAATGCAGATGTGCACAGAGCCAGCTTTGACCATAAAGCACTAGAACGGAGCTGAGCTGTGGCAGCCAAGAAGTCCACCTCAAGTCTCAGCTACTTTTTCTCTTTTTAACTGTTTCATTTGTTTTACACTTGTGCACTTCCACAGAAGAGAGGTTTGTCCTTCTCTTCAATTTCTTTGGCCAAGGCTTGCAGCTGTAGCAGGACAAAGTGACGACTCTGTTGACAAGTTAATTTGTTCCTCCAAGTGCTTTTAAGTGTATGAACAGCAACTGGTGACCAAGCACACAGCCTGAGAAGCCAAACATTCAGAGAAATCCATTAGGTCAGTATTGTAGTGACAGGACCTATTGAAAACCTTGGAATTCCACACTAGCTAATAATTCCTTTGACAATAATTGTCACAAGCAGAATTTCTTTATAGATTCTGGAGTTTTCTTCTGAAACAAAAGAGTCCTCAGGACGCTTTGTAATCCTGAGCTAAAAGGATTTAAACATTTAATCTTAAAGAGATGTTCCGAAGTTCCAGTCTAAAACAGTTTATAAAGGTCATAAAAAATTAACTTATCTTGCTGACCAAAGCGTTTTTTTAATGTACTCCAAGTTACAAAGGAATCACAGCTGGAGCCTTTAGGATAATGTTATACTATATTTTTCTCCCATTAACAAGGGCAGTGACTATCTACATTAGGATTTTGCCACAGCAACTGGCTCTGATTCATCAGTCTTCATGACTGAATATAAAAGCATAAGAGTTAGTTTGTAGGTATATTTTGTGCTTGTTTCGCTCAAAAACCTTGAAGTTGTTTCCCACAAGAGTTTAATAAGAAACTGCTGAGGCAAAAATCATTACACTTAGGGCCAAGTTCTTCCTAAATTCTTAAAAACAGGACTCTGATTAAACATGCAAAAGATAACTTTAAAAAGCTAGAAGGACAATATTTTGCCTGCAAGAAAAGACTTGGTTACAGGAGATGCAATTCAGTGGGCTGAATCACCATGTGCACTTGCACAGATTTATTAGATCTACATGATGAAGCTGATGGGAGGATTTTAATTTTTTTTCTGTTCAAGATTCCCAACTTAGAATAAACTTATTAGAGATGACTTCCCTAAACTACATTGTCATTCATATGAGAAAATTTGAAAGCAAGTCAGGCCTTCCAAGGATGTTATCAAGGTTGTTCTATGAAGTAAGTTGTGTCCTCCCCATTTGTATAAAGAACAAGACCCTTGGTATTTTATCATATTATATTACTAGGTAGAGTGGATAAAACCAGAGTTTTTTTCCACATTACCTTTTGAAGCTGAAATTTCTCCCAACACTGATTAAAATAAATTTCCATAATCCACATTATTTATTATATATTCAATACAGACAAGGGTCACTGTTCACATCCTTCCTTCATCACAAAGACAACAACTGAAATCCAACATAATTCTGATTTCCAAACACACCACAAACACCAACATCAAACTTCTTTCCCCCAAGATGAAGTCTTTAATCTCTTTTGAGGAACTGTTCTCTTGTTGGTCCTGACAAAAGGGTGCCACAAAAGTGCCAAATGCCAAAGTCTTGCCTTTTGAAATGGTAGCAAAAACCCAAGAGAGAAGAGAGATGTGAGGTAAGAATGGGAGCCTGGAAATGTACACACATGGATGGCTTCTGGAAGAATTTCAAAGGTTGATATTCATGTCATTTGATAAGGTTGGTTTTCCAATGTGACCATCCCTGTGGCTACATGCTCCAGTAAGCACAACAGCCATGCCCTTTGTATGAGTCAGAACTTGCACAATGGTCACATTTGTACACGAGAGTACCAAAATCTGTAGATCTCTCAATCTCTGAAAGCACATTACAGAGCTAGGTGTGTTTAGGTATCACATTTATTCATTATATAACTTGTTTAAACAATCTTAAAGCATTAAAAGTTTTCTTTGTTTTTAAGTGGCTCCGTAAGCCATAAAATTTTGGATGTTGCTCAGTGATGTTTTTTATAAGACAGAGAACCACACCTTTTGTAATACACTACTGAAGTATTTCAAGGTGGCTGCTTGATCTCAATGGAATCTAAGTTGTTGTTTTTTTTATTAAAGCATGGCTGTACTCTAGTAGACCAGTTTGTCCTTGTTTCATCTGAGACAGGGGTAATTTTCTTTCTAGTAGCTGGCACAGCAGCTGTAGGTGTGTTCACTCTCCGCCATTGCTCCCCTTCCTCTCAGTCTCCCATTGGCTCCTCACCCTCTCACCCCACCCCTTCCCCTCTCCTATTGGTCCCTGCTTATGTCAATCAACCCTGTCCCCACCCCCACCCTCAGGCTATTGGTCAATGCTGCTCTGCCCGCCCCTCAACCCCACAGCTTCCTCTCCCTCTCGCCATTTTGTTGTGCTGCCTTTGAGACAATGAACACTTGGAATGGCAGGCCAGGAGGTCCCTGCCGCCTCTTTGTCTCCAGGGACCCTCAGAGTGTGCCAGTGGCTCCCGAGTCCCTCTGCAGGGTGGGCTGTGTTTGTGTGGGTGCTGTGTCAGGCACCACTGGAGTGGTCCTGAGGGACAGTGGCCTCACACGTGGCGCTGGGCCATCAGACCATGGCACACCACGTCAGGTGTGCTTTGGATTTAGCAGGAGAATAAGGTTAATAACACACTGATGTGTTGGCTTTGCTGAGCAGTGCTCGGCTCAAGTCAAGGACTTTTCTGTTTCCCATGCTCTGCCAGCAAGGAAGTGCATAAGAAGCCAAGAGGGATCAGGGCCAGAGCAGCTGATCTGAACTGGCCAAAAGCTCAACCAGAGACTGTCATTCCTAGCATAAGAACTGGGGAATTGGCTGAAAAGGGTCAATTTATCCTCAGGGAGTGCAAACACTGTTTACAGGTGATGCATCCTTCCTAGTTGTACAGCAATTAATTTTTTTTAAGAAATTTTGAGAGATTTCCAGCATGCTTTACCTGAAAGGCACTTGTGGACAGATCGAAAATGTCAAAGTTAAAATACTGGTCTTCATACGGACTGACAGTCTATTTTTCTTTTTATCCACACCAAAAGAGCTTAGGGACTCCAAACTAAAATGCTGAAGCCTGATTAAGTGTGGCATGACACAAAGGCGTGATCCAAAAATGCCCAAGCCTAAGTAACAGATCAAATGTGACAAGGATGTTACCTGCATATTTCTCATACACTGGGAACTGTATGAATATACTTACTTAGCAGTTAGGTCTACAAGTCCTGGCATTCAAGATCTCAAACATTTCATATCATGAATCATCTGTTAGCCCAAATATTACCCTATATCCTCATTTTATTCCTCATTGCTCAGGTCACATCCCTCTTGCAGATGCAACCTCTGCCAACTACAGCAGCTACTTCAGTAAGCTAAGAACTCAAGGTTAAAATGCTTGTAAAAGACTTGAATATTAAGAGAATAAGCACCTGATATCACTCACCTGTGTGAGAATATCTAATTAACTTTCCAAGTTCCATCACATATATGATGACAATCAAAACAGTACGTTGCCAAGGCTCCAATTCAGCAAAGCACTTAGGCAGGTGTGGAACTTAAAATACACTTTCAAAAGCATTCCCATCCATCAAAACACTTAACTTGTACTTAATACAGGAAAATGAATAAGTCCTATTGACTTCCATAACATCAGTAAAGGATAATTAAATCAAAGTGAGCTGCTGTATCAAGGTCATACTGCGGAATCTCAGACCTTTTGGGATTTTTCAGCACATTTCTCACTGAAAATGCTAACAGAAGGAAAATGTAGGTGGCTAATAGTAGTGCCACTTTAGACCTGTATAGTAAATACCCAGTGAAAGGCTTTGAAAACTGTTATTTAAGTGTGTGACTGCCCATGTGGCAGCAGGAAAACACCACACACATTAACAAACAATGTTCTTATACAAACAGGGAAAAATTAAGGCAAAAAGTTTCAAGTTATCTGGAAATTCCCACTTTAGTGCATTATCAAGTTTAAAAAGTCTGTTGTCATTTTATAATTCTAGGTATTGCCATACTCTGGGTGTTATTTTCATCTTATTCAACTGTTAATGTCTTAGGTTTATTAAGTTATTTGTATGTTTCTCTAACTACTACTATTACTACTAATAATAATAATACATTTTACTTACCCATGACTCAGTTTAACAGTCCTTATTTCAAAGAACACAGACTTTGAAGTCAGTTAGTGTTGCATAGGCTATACATATATTACCTTCACCAGTGTCCTGTTCATTTTACCATAAAAATAACTCTTGTTCAAGCACCAAAAGCAGGTATGCTCCCAATGCTCAACATTTGAAAGTACAGTTCGTAACAATATTTAAAAAGCCTTGAGGATCCTTCTAAGATATGTAGCTGACCAAAAATATATTTTTTTACTTGTTTGTCTAAGCCCATCTCTTTAAGTGAGCTCTTAATCTTTCCAAGAGGGTCTCAGCAGTGATATTTGAGAAACAATTTCAGGCCTCCTGGTGAAGTCTGGCCTCACGCTCCTTCTCAACACTTACAGTGTTGCTTTGTCCGTTCTTTCCAGCAAGCAGAGCCTCAGTACAATGG
This sequence comes from Petroica traversi, assembly GCA_025920805.1. NCBI lineage: Eukaryota > Metazoa > Chordata > Aves > Passeriformes > Petroicidae > Petroica > Petroica traversi. The sequence continues at coordinate 23,221,062 of JAHLSL010000020.1, forward strand.
GCTCTGTCCAGGACTCAGTTTTCAGATCAAAATGTAAGATCTGTATCTGTACAAGCTGATACCAGTAGCAGAATAAGAACTTGAATGCTATAAGTAAAGATTATAATTTAGCACCATAATGAGACAAGAAAGGATAATTCTAAATACATGAGAGATCTCATGAGATATAGAAGGCTGGGCAGAGTTTGAATGTCCAAGGTTTCCAGAGCTAATTCTTACCCTTTTAGACTTCAGCCATCCAGACCTTATGTTAGCTGACAAGCCTGCAATTAGCTGGAGTTTAGTCCTTACTTTATTATTCCATCTTTTAAGAGGGCATTTACCTTTTCTACCATCACAAGCTCCCTCAATTACCACTATCTCTCCAACATTTTAGGCAATAACTGCAGTGACATTAACCAGCTCTCTCAGGACCCACAGGAACATCCTATCCCATCCCTTCCTGGAAACTTGTCTACATCCAGTTAGCTGCTTATTATCCAATCCTCAACAGCCAGTAATCACTTTCTCCCAAAACGAGTTCTGCAACCCAATCTTGCCAGCAAAGACAGCATCAGACCTCAGTCCATTCTGACCCCTTCATCACATCAGCTGAGAGCTCCTGCTTTTCTTACTTTACTTTTTACCTTTGCACCCCACAACAGTTTAAAATGCAACTGAATTTCCCATTTCACCCATCTGGTTTGTCACCTTTGTTGGCTACCTGTTTTCCTGCATCCTGGGATCAAAATTGATTGATCCTTGAAAAGACTGTTGTTGAAGGTCAGATAGTTTTCCCAAGACTGATCTGTCCTACCAGAGCATCCTCCCATGGGATCCTGCCAAGCAGATCCTTGGAAAATCAAAGCTTACTCCCTTGCAATCACAGATTTATCCAGCTGTTAGCTTGCTTCACTCCCCTTTGGATCTCTACCAATGTCACTGTAACCAGCACAGTCATTGAGTACCACAGCCCCAGGAATGTCTTGGTCATTTTTAAGAAGCAGATACATCAGATGCCCTCCTTTACTGAAGAAGAACTGGAGAATGTACAGGTTTAATTTCTGGGCAGTTTGTGACTGATCCAAAAAAAAATTGTGTGTTGCTTGTTCGGAAACAAAGGCAAGACTAAACTAAAGATTAACTTGCTAAGAATGAAAAGCCTAATGTTAAAATATAAATTATATTAATAATCCAGTGCTAAGTTTTAATGCAGTGGCATGTTTTTTCCAATGGAGTTGATAAACAAGTGCAGAAGAAATACTTGATCAGCTAGAAACTCATCATCACATCAACAAAGCAATCAAAATTTCAGCAGTTTGTGAGGAACGGTGTTTACAATTCACAGCACTAAACCAACAATCAGCACAAAGAACTTCAGAACAGCAATCTGTAATAAATACATGGCAGTGCAGTACCCAACAGCTCCACGAGAAAGCCCTGCAGGGGGATTTGTATCCTGTAGAACACAAATGCATTTGCATGTTGAAGTAGAATGTATTTTTTGCGTTCTAGTCCCTTAACTCTGCTGACCTGGCCCAGGCTCTGAATACTCACATGGAAGGTGACCTATTTTCAGAAAGGGTACAAACCTACATAATCTTTTTCTTTCTGTTTGCATTTTTATTCCATTATCATCTTTGCTTTGCCTTGTTTCATTACACCTCTATCCTGCTAGCCTCACTGCTTATCTAAGAGAAAGCTAAAAACCTCCACGATTCCATCTCAGCTCCTCGCAGAGAGTGTATAAATAGCACTGGTGTATACTGGTTTGCCCAAATACAAGAAGGTCAGAAAAAACATTTTCTTTTGAGATGAAAAAAAGGAGGCAAAACCTAAGAATTTTAATAACAGCCCTGACATGAGAGCAACATAATACCAGCTTGAATTACACTTGGTACCAGACTCTCATTGGAAACCCAAGATTGCTTTGTTCCTGTCCCTGACATAATATTCAAGTCTGGGTTTATATTTGCACAGAATGGGGCTGTTCACTAGAGTCCATGCAAATCAAACACTTGATTTATGCGTCATTCCACTGGAGGGTGTAACATTAAATTTAATTTTGTAAGAAAAGCCTGAAGTGCCTCTACGCCTGGGGCTGACATTGTGAACTAAGGAGAAAGGTGCACAAGAATTCATTACTGTTTCCAATATGCGAAATGCAGCATTTGAATGAAACATTTGTCTCTTGTCAAAACGGAGTAATGTCTGTTCTTTGTAAAAAATATTTCTCCCCCCACTTTGATTTTATTGCCAATTCAGCATATTGGAAGTCGAGGTTATGAGTGTAGTTCAGACTGGCGATGATGGTGGGATGAATTACACGATGAAATGAAGAGACATTGGTTGAGCTGCAGTGCAGCTACAGAGTGTAGGTGTTGGTCAGTCTGAATGGCACAAGCAGCAGCATTTCATTAGAACAATAAAGAATAGTACCATTTTTTAATGAGCTTATTCACTGCTTTCACAGAAAAGTCTTCTGCTGCCTCAGTAGACCGTCTTCACTTACCTACACCTCCTCCTCCCAGTTAGTTCTGAAAGCACCGGGAAAAAGTTTTCCAAACTTCATGTCAAGGCACACTCAAGTTAAATTTCTCAAACATTAACAGGTTTCCACTCTATCTCTCAGCCTAGCTGAGGCAGCTTCAGTAGGGAGCTTCAGATGAGCTCCAGAAAGGGCAAAGCTTTCCGGACAAACAGCCCTTTTTAGTCACAGATCATTAAGAACTGGCTCTTTATCCCTCCAAATCTTCCCACATTTCCGAGCTGAATAAAACAATATAGATTTGAAGAGACCAAGGTTGAAAGCAGGCCAAGAACTAAGTACAGTCAGCACAGAAGCTCTTGCTAGGCCGTGGCACTCTCTGATGCCACTCCTGCCAACAAGATAAACCGTAATCCTTCCTTTCAACCCAAGTTTTTCCTCCTTTTCCTCCTCTTGCAAGCTTCCACAACCCAGCCATGAAAGCAGGAATTATACTGCTACCAGAAAACCTGAATTCTAGCACCCAGTGAGCATCATGACTTGCTAAGTGATTCAAAAAATGCATACAGTTTTGGCATGTTTTCTCTCCTTGAAAACAATTAAAGAAAACACTTTTGAATAATTCCTTTTCTGTGCTGAAACAATGTATTGTTTCAAAATCCATTAATATTTAAAGAAGTTAACCAAAATGAAATATTTCAGGGTCACTGGCAATATTTAACATTTCCCACAGTTCATTGTGGTTTCGTTCTGTTTCACTAAGGGGATTTGTACTCTGAGGTCGGCCCCAGGGAATTTTCTAATTTCACAGCTCAGCTAACAAACCCAGGCTCCTACATCCACCCACACAGCACTACAGCCATGACACTGCTGCCCATTCTGTCCTGCAAAACCACGCTTTCAAGGTCACTCCGGAGCATTCATGTCCCATGAGGCTGAGCTTCTGCATAAGTTGTTCAGCTTGCCAAACCTTGATAGACTCTTGATCTGAAATCTTGAAGCTATTTTCTTTGTTCAGCTAATGAACAGTATGGTGATGAATACACATAAGGCAAAATTGATCCACTTAATTCATCATTTGTACATATGTATGGATTTAAGCCCTTTAAATGGATTCTGGGATTAAACACCTATACCTGCATTCATGACTTGTTCAAAAATACCTAAGGGCATTGTGGTAAGTTTTGTACCTTAATTTCTGAAATTAAAAGATTGACCCCATGTTTAGCATTTGTACCTTTTTAAAAACAAGCTGCATTTTGCTTGCTTATTAATTGCTGCCCATGCAGAGCTTTACTGCCGCTGTATGGCTCTGCTGCCTGGATAGCTATGGGGACAGGTCCCTGCAAGCTGAGCCCAACCTTGACGTAAGGAGAACTAAAAAATAAAACGTCAAAAAATCAAACGCATGACTCTGAACCTTAGAAGTCAGGCAAGAAGATAATAGCCACAAACATAAGCCAAAATACTGAGAAAGGAGGAAAGGAATAGCAATGCATGGGATGCAAATTCGATCTCTAGCTCCGTGTACCATGAAAACTGATTGTCTTTACAACAGTTCTCAGTATCACACCTTCAAGTGGCCTCTCCTGTATGAGTGACCTTGCTCAAAAACAGCAATTTAAGTCAAGTTTAGGCAAAAGAAGTTCTTATAATATAGGAAATATAATTCAAAAAGAAAGGCCGTAAGTGTTGTCTCATTTATCTGCCTTCTGTTTAGAAGATACTGATTTTCACCAAATCACTATGCCCTCATCATTTTGAAGTTTTCAGTTTGCCAAACTTGGATTATTTTCCCCCCTGCTTAAATTGAAGAATTTCATTTTACCAAACTCAGCTTTTGGACTTGTATTTTGACTTGCACAGCTCTGCAGAAACTGGCTGAAAACCAATGAGCTCAGTCAGGTTTTAGACTGAAATGCATTATACCAGTTGCCTTCTATGACAGCAAAAATTATTTGGAAGTACCGTATAGGGCCAGGTCAGACAGTGAAATAACTCATTATTTTCAGCATTTGCTGCTGATAAAGTGGCATTAATAGATCAGAAGTTGTCTTTGTCACTTTAGTAAACGGTTTCTCCCTGCTAGCTTGAGCCATTCCAAAAGAATTTAAAAGCCATTTTCCCTTATAACCTTTAGCATTAATAGTCATGCAAGGCAAAAGCTTAGACACCTGCCCCCTGCTCTAAGAATCCAAATAGCTACTATGTTAACAGCAGCTCAACATCAAACTTCACAGTTTGCTTCTCAACTAGCACAGGATATTCAAGCATCTGGAAGAGATGCACATGGCAGACAAGCTGAACCCACATTAGATGATTCCAGAGGTATTATTTGTATGTTCCACAAAGGCAACAGGCACAACTGTTGTCTGAAGCATGCTTAATGGAGAAAAACGTTTTGATTTTAAAGAGGATGAGTGAAAAAATCCAACACATTTTGGTAAATTGCTACTAGAGCTATTTTCTCCCATAGTACTATTTGTTCAGTTCCACATAGTAAGATTCTCCCCTGTGATCCAGGTCTGTGTTTCTGTTCCCTGCTGAAAACGTTACCTGCTATGGTTTGTACTTTCTGCCAGGTCACTAAGAGTGTAAATGTCTCAGAGACAAGAATCAACCCCAATAGCTCTGCTGGCAACTCCTTCCCTGCTCAGGAAGGAGCAGCTGCTCAGGAACAGCTTCTGAGACCTGATCTTACCAGTGTTTGAAGCAACACCAAGTGCTGCCCAAACTTTGCATCATCCTGGTTTCTCCATAGTCTCAACATAATTTAAGCACATGTCTCAAGATTATTATCAAGCAAGTCCTCAGTCAATTCTTGGACAGTTCTTGAAAAACAAATCAAGAGAATTTTGAGATCCTCTACCCCACCCCTTCAAAAGCATCCACTTCAATGTTGCTGTTTGACAACCTTTACACTGCTGGAATAGAAAGCAAGATCAACATCACATGATGACCATCTGACCTTTACTGCAAATACAGAATAGAGACTTTACTTGATAAGGTCTGATTTCTTATCCCCAGTTTTACTCTCTCTCCAGCAACAGTCCAGTACTATTCCTGAGATATCTTTCATTCCTTATTGTAGTTATAAAAAGATGTGCTTACTAACCTCAAAAGTGCCAGCCACATGTTTCTCCTTGCACCTTCTTGCTTCCACACCAAATTTCTATTATCCTTATCTTCTGATTTGTAGTAATTACCACCAGCTTTCCACTTTCTTCAATGTGGTGTCCCTGTTTTCCTAACTGCTTTCAAGGTCCTTTTCTGAGCCAGACTAGTTTCTCAATTAGGACAGTGCTCTTCCTCACCCAAATTTCTGGGGAGGAGAGAGCTGACCACTCAACAAAGGGCCATTAGGCTATTTAATAGTAAAAGGCATTTTCATCTCATGCCTTTCAAGTTTTCGACCTGGTCATGGAGTTTAGACCCAGTGGGTTCAGTTACCCCTGCCATTCCATTCACATACCAGTCAAGTTTCATTCTACCTTTAGGTAAGAGCCAAAAGAAGAAATTCCCCCATTGCCCCAGGGGGCAACAGCAGAAAGAAAAGCCTCCTCATTTCCAGCTGAAATCAGTTCACAGTTTATATCCATGGCTTTGTGCTGACACTAGCCTCTCTTGCAGAAATTTACTCTCCTGATAGATTTATAGGAAACAATGATATCACCTCTGGATACTGCTAGGCTAAGCAAGCCATGCTCTTTTCGTTCTGGAGTGACAGTCAGATCAGTCCTTTAATTATTTCCAGGTGCTTCTTTTGCATTTGAATAATTTCTGCAGTATATCTGAACAGACCTGTGCATCTGTGTGGGGTCTCCTCAATGCCTGTTACAATACCAGCACCTCACACATCCACAGATTGTCATCTACCTTGGCAAAGAGCAATATTTATTTTTCCTACAGCCATCTCACCTTGATTAGCCCAGAGCCATCCTACCATTCATTCCCATCCTAATCATCATCCATCCTCAAATAATATTTTCTTACCTTATTATGGATGTATTTTATATACACAGCATCAGATACATTTTCTGCTGTTGGAAAGCCACCTGCATTTCTTATTCCAGTCTTCAGTACATTCCTCTTCTGCTTTGTGAAATCCCATTTCTCCAGTTAAATCCCACATTCTTCTAGCTATAGCACAAAAAAAAATAAATGTTCTGACAATGTCACTGATGAAAATTTGAGCTAGAACCATCCAAGAACAACCCAAGATGGGAAAACCCCCTAGCAACCTTCCTCCAAGATTTGTAGCCACACTGCCTTTCATCAGTGGTGTATAATTGCTCCTCTGGCCCCTTTGCACTTCTCTCAACCCCTGTTGTTGCCTCCCTTCACTAATCATTTCCCTTGCGGGAAACCTGTTGGGCATCCTACACGTGCTGAACAGTGAGCCTGTCCTGTTAAAACCAGGTGCCAGGCTAGCCTCTCACAATTTGTCTTTGATAAATAAATCATCAGCTTTGACCCCATTCAGCATTTTCATGCCCTCTTCAATTACGTCTAAATCAACAGCTGAGACTGTTGTAACTAAGAGCACTGTAATTTAAGCTGCTTTCTACAAAGCCAAAAACACAGGCATTACATCTACTGCTATGCAAAACTTTCAGTACTAGCACAGAAAAATGACGAGGTTACCTAATCAACTGTTTTCTATCAGAAGAAACCTATCCAGAACAGTCACAGAACCAAACATATACTCCAGATCTTTCTAGAGTGCTTTACTTACAAGACCACAGCAGAAGAAAAAACAGCCACAGCCTGATACGAGTTCACTTGAGAAACTCCTGCTGTATTCTGAAATTAACACGTAGGAACTTTATCTTGAACAACTTTGCAGTCTACATTAAAGTTCTCTACAAACCACTAGGACAATGTGGACTTGGCTGAAGTTGTGCCAGGGGAGGTTTAGGTTGGATATCAGGAAAAGGTTTTTCCCCCAGAGGGTGTTTGAGCACTGGTCAGGCTCCCCAGGGAAGTGGCCACAGCACTAAGCCCAATGGAGTTTAAGAAGCATTTGGACAACACTCTCAGGCCCAGGGTGTGACTCTTGGGGATGCCCTGTGCAGGACCAGGATTTAGACTCAATAATTCTTGTGTGTCCGCTCCAACTCAGGATATCCCGTGTGATTCTGTGACACAAGCTCTTACATTCACTGTCCTCATCTTAACTTTCTCAGCAGCAGATATGCTGAGCAACTGTAACACAAGGGTTTGTTCAGTTTTGTACTTCTAAGGATTTGCAAAGTACATGTGATCTCAATAGCTTTTATTTTCATATATTTTAATTTTGTTGTTTTTAGGTGATTGCATAAGCAATGACAGTCTCATACCTGAAAATGCCTAAGCAGTCAAGATCAAAATTAAGTACACCACAGCATACTCTACCTTATGAGAAACATTTTTCAAGAGCCTGTCTCTCACATGGGTTTAAGATAGATCCTTAAATTTCTATTACCAGGATTTTCTCTCTCACTACTCCCCATTCCAAGAATTCACTGCATTTACACAAGTCAGAAACGCATGAGAGCTCATTATATAAATATTGATTTCAATAAGGAGATCAATAGCCATGAGGTAGCAGCATTTTCCAAATTTTTCCAGAAGGACTATAATGGAGACTTGATCTTCAGTGTTGTGCAGGGATTGCGGATATCCAGATTGCTGCTTATGAATGCTATGCTCCATTTGGCACTTGTGCAGCTTTTTAGGGTCTGTGCTTGCTTCCTTAAAAAGTCTACCCCAATTCAGGTCTCCTTTTGTCTCCTGCATGCTGTGAGAAATGCCTATGTAAGTCCCACTAATGCTAATTATTGGTAGAGGAAAAGTATTAATACTTGAACGAGTCCATTTATTTTAACTAGGATGGTGTGAAAGTGTGTCACTGACACATAACTGATCCACTACATAATTTCCATGTTTTAAGAAGACAATCTATCAGAGCTTCCAACATATTGTTAATCTGAGATAGAAGGTGCCCCACACACAACAGTCACATTTTCTTTAGAAGTATTAGGAAGTGATGAAAGCCCAATACCCTTTCTATATCTTGATTGCAATGTAGAAACAGGTGATTCACCCTCATTTTGTCACCATGCACATGTCATTTAGCCTGGAGTTGAGCAGAAAGAGGCAGTTAAACTCTATGCTTTTGAGTTTGTTTAAAATGCACATAGTATTACATATTGGAACTTCGAAACATTTACAATTCCTTAAGAAATAAAGGATCACTGAGCAAAAAAGCAAGAAAAAGACATGCACGCTCAATAAAGCTTCCATTCCTCATGGCCCTTCACATGCAATACAATGCAGGAATTACATGTCAGATTTTAATAAAGACAGTGTCTCTGGAATCACAACCTTTTTGCAAGCCAGGGGCTCCATGCTACCTCCTCTGAGGAAATGGTACGGAAGCTAAGGACAACAAGGATTTTGATGGATCAAGGCTCCAGTATTTAAAAAAAATACTAAGCTTCTGTGATACTTGAATACTCTGAACGTGTTCCTCTGAGCATTAACAGATGGTGGCGGAGCAGCTAATACCAATTTTTTGAGGGACAACTCACTCATTTTTCATGAACTTTCTCCCCCGTGGAGTAGCATCTAGGACATTTCCTGAAGTCTTTTTCAATGTAACAAGTACATGATATTTGAGGACCAAATCATGATGAATCAGCCTTGCTTCTGTGAAGATACAAATGGAGGGCATAGGTTAAAGAAAAACTCCACAGGTTATTTGTATTTACCACCTGCTCTGATGGGTACTGACAAGATGAGTCCTTGGAAGATGTTTTACTCATTTTCTTATTCAAATCTACCCAGCATAGTGGATTCCCTCAAGGAACCTCCTGTGTATTAAGAGGAAAGGTTCAACATTCACACTGCCTTCAGGATGACAAACTAAATCACTACCTGTTTTCACATATGCAAGAGGATGGGTTAGGCAAACTCTGTCTGAATCATACTTAGTTCAACTTTGTGTAGAAGCTGAGCAAGGAAGGGATATGCCTCAAAATACTTGGCAGATCCTAATATTTTTGAACACAAGCAACATTTTTTAAAGTCACTCCTGGTTCAGGAGGACTTGGCAGCAGAAAAGATGTGTGCCCAAATCTTGAGACTGCATGACAAGAAAAATTAATTAATCCCAGTAGAAAACCTGTCACTCACCAGGCTGTGTATTTCCTGAATTCAGGCTGTTTCATCTGTATTGTGGAGGTGGCTTCATTGACTACAGCATATGTATAAATGAGACTATCAATTTTCCTAACCCCAAATCAACTGAAGCCTTATGTCACACATTGACTTTCTGTGCAAAGCCTGAGCTTCCTCACCACTGTAAAATCGCTGGAAATTAAGGTGCCCTATGCAGAGGGTTTGAACCTTGTCCAGTAATGGAACTCAACGCAACATTAACAATCTCACTGCTCCTTTCCACTGTAAATATACTGGAATGTTGCTGTAAAACCAGCAATTTCATCTACTGAACTCCTACCCTTGAACCAAATTAAAATGAGCACAGGCATAATGCCCACAGACCCAGCCTGCAAACAATAGGAGCATTAAGCTAACTCTCTGAGATTTATGACAGACCTATCTGCCTTCTATATGCATTTTATAGGCATTTGCAATAAATTAGCAAGTGAGGCCAGCTCAGTGGCACAGAGACAGTATCATGCATAGCCAAGTAGTAGAACTGGGTATATCACAGGGCTGGTCATGGATCGCTGAAATAATAAAGACTGGAGCTTCAACCAGCCAGGAGAGGGGTGATCATATGTCACAGGGCAGCGACATCTCCTGTGTGCTCACTGACTACATTGATAATGCCATGAGAGAGGTTTCCTTCCTTAGCAGTCTCTGGAAACCAGGATGAAGAGCCACACTAAAATTCTGCATCAAGTACAGTGACACGACTCCTCCAAAGTTCACTTTGTCGGGGTAAAGTTAAATAATTCAACTTAGGATTTGAAGTTTTTGTTCTTCTAGTTTTGGTCATTCCCAGGTTGGGACACAAATCAGTGACAACTCAGTGTAAGGGAGAACAAGTAGTTGGTTTGCAGGAAGGAGAGACTATTCACCTGGGTCATGTTACAGCCTAAAGTTTTCTCCTTTGGAGCTCAATCCAAAAATAGAGCTCCTAGGACAAATCTTGAATTGTTCGGATGTGAAAATCCCGACAAACAAAAATTTTGCCCAGTTATTTAGAGCTACAGGAATTAACCCATTTTTGTCTACATTACTACTTCCTCTGTAATCTTGGCAATTGAATGCAGTGTGTGCCACTTCTGTTTTATAGCCATAGTTAAAGATTTCTGCTCTTACAGGGAAAGCACGTAGCTTCATCATGACATCCAAGGTCAACAGGACAGCAAACTTGTGGGGAAAAAGGATGACCATGATGAGGTTCAATGTGGAAGTAATTAAGGAAGTAAGATGATTTTCTTCTCTGTCTTTACAACGGTCTGTTACACATTACACAAACCTTCTATTTTTCGCCTTTCTGCTTTCCCTTGTTCCTCCAGATTATTTTTTTAATCCCCTTGCATTGGCCTCCAGAGCCTATTTGGAGCAATACTGTGAAGCAAATGACCAGACATAATGACTTTCCAAGGTCCTTGTGATTCCTTATTAACATTCAGTTAGCATAAGTCCTGACTTTATTATTGACTACATTGAATACACAATACACTGACCTCTGCCATCTGCAACTAAATCTCTTCCTGCAGATCTATCAAAGTGATCTCATACACAGAGGAAGTAGAAAAAAACAAAGCAGTAGCTACTTATCATTTTTTGTCCAGAGAAACTTTAACACTCTGTGGGAAAGACTGCTTCCCCTCATGGTGTTTTCAACCATTAGTATTCCATACTTTTATTGCTGTGGCTAAACAATGAAGCATTATCTCAAAATTTCATGGAAGAGAGGAAGTACTAAACAAAGTTCCTAATTTTTAATTTAATACTGGTAGAGCCAAAGTGATAACAGAGAACCTCAGCGAAACTTGTTTTAAATACATGCCTTTAAGTTGCTTGTGGAAAAAAATGTTTGAGTTACTAAAATACTGCAGCATCTTCAGGTGCCAAGCAAGGCAGTACATGAGCCACAAGAAAGTGCATGAAAACAAATAATATCTATTGCACAAAATACCTAGGGATTTTTTATCTTTTTTAATGTTCATAAAGGGTTTTCTTTATTCCTAAAGGAAGGCTGGTGTACACAGAACTGCACTTTAAGGTGTAAATTAAAGTAATTTCTGTGGTGAATTCAGGTACAAACCATGCTAAAGTTATGTTAAAGAACTTATGAGCCACAGGTAAGCATTTCACAAAACTAAATCCAATAAAAACCTTCAGCTTATGCTACTGAGATTTCAGGCAAGACATCAGAGAGTACAGACGTTCACACTCCAAAAGCTTTGCAGTGCAGAGCTACCAAGGGTACTTTGTTGTCAGGCGTCATTTTATGAAGACTCAGAATTAGGCAACATTTTTGCCAGAAGAGCTGGGAAATGTCTCACAGCAATATGTCTCACTCACTAATCTGTGGGGCTAATCCTTTGTTTTGAGCACAGGAGATGAGAAATCAACCCCACAAGCAATCCCTTCTGACACCTACAAAATCAGATACAATGGATGCACAGTCATTATCTCTACTGTCACCTAATCTGGTTGCTAAACCTACATCTTGAATAGCTCATGTTCAAGGAAGGCCACATCTTTGCTTCCAGGTGACACATGGAGTTCAGGAATAAGGTCCTACTCTCCCCAGCCTTCTTAGAAACTCAGAAAAAACAAAATAAAAAATCATTTACAAGCCTCCATTAACTATCCTAGAGGGAAAACTTGTATTTCATTGACTGTAGTTTATGCAAATAGGATCAGAGGAATTAACATATTGGAAGGAGCTGACATTTGTCCTGATATATTGAATCGTTAGCATGACAGAATCACTTAAGCTGGATCCACTAACATCAGGTTTCCTCTCATTATTGACCCCTGCAGAGTAGGCCTGACAAGTGGAACTGCCGCAAAGTTCATTAATAATGTGAAATAAATCAATTGTTCGGGAAATACCGAAACGGATGACACTGAACTCAGACTTTTTGCAAATTCAGCACATACCATTTTCCATCAAGGACACAAGTTATAAAAACGTCCTTTCCTGACCTATATTCAGGAGCTATACTTTACTCCTAGGCAAGCTCACAGACACACTGGGAATGGTGCCGTTACTGGAATAATGGCCTTCACTAGAAAATGAAAAGCAATATTACCCTACAGACACCAACACAGATACCTGTAAACATTTCAGCTTACTGATTGACACCTCCAGCATGAATTATGAGCAGGACACACGCTCCAAGTGCTAGGCTTTGTTTTCATCTGGAGGTACAGGGAAATAAATACATCTTCTAACAGACTGGCCAGGATGCTTTCTCCAACGTGGCCACTGCCTGAGCTAACACACACACTTTCTGCCTTATAGCCCTCAGGACGAGAAAATCCTATTCTCAAAATAAAAAAAAAGTTATAAAGAATAGATACATTGAAGAGAAAGCTGAAAATCAGTTCCCTTCCCTGTGTTACTACCAGAACTTAGAGGGCCAAATGCTGTGACATTTTCTACCACCAAGTGTAAAACGCAAATTGAGTAATAGACTTGATTAATGCTGCTTTTTGTGGCTCACAAAATGCCCATGAACAGATTGAGATTTTCATTAATATATTCATGGTTCAAGTTTAGCCTAGCTTTGGATGCATTTTTAACTGCTTTATGGAGATGTTTAAATTTTTTCTGCAAGAACACAAGCTGGTTGGAAATATATGACACATGATAATTAAATCAGAATGCATCTGAAAAAAGCTATTGATGCACATCACGTGGTATTTGTCAACCTTGAATAATGTGAGTGGAACTCAGGCAAAATAGAAGAGTTCAGAAACACCTGAGTTGTATGAGATCCTCATAAGGTGCAGTTGCAGTATGGAGACAGAAAACAGGAAGAATTAAAAACTCAAGCTTGATTATTTCATGGCAAATGCAGATTTGCTAACAAAACCTAATTCCTCAGAACAAGTTAAGGCATTTTTTTGTAATTATAATGAATTTTCCTACTTTGAAAATTACTTTTTCTGATTATGCATGATGACAAATAAAGGCTACAGCCAAAACCTCCCTACCAACTGAAATTTTAAGTTCAGGACTAAAGAGCATTTTTTTCCATCTTCAGAGCACTACAGAGTTTACATTCACTAAGGAACTCCATACCAGTGATCACATTTTCAAAATTACACAGGGCTCTTGAGAATCTCTGTTGGCTCATAATTTTTTAAGAGCTGATCTTCTCCAAAAATTGGTCCCCGAAAACTGCTGAATCAGGAAGGGAGTTGCCAGCAGGTCAAGAGAGAGATAACTGCCTTTAACTCAGCCCTGGTGAGAGAGGCTCATCTTATTTCTAGAGGCCTGTCAGCCTCAAGTCTGATGCTATCTTAACAAATACAGCTCCTCAAGACATCTAGCAAAGCTTTTACGTAGCCTTTCCTGTTTTCTCTTTGTACTTCTCTTTCACTCCCAGTATTTCACTTCCTTTCCTCCTGTCCAGTTTAAGCCTTTCCTGGCCCTTCTCTTTTTTTTCAGCTTTTGAGTTTCTTACAAATGGAAACAGATCTTTCAACTCATGAAATGAAAACTCAGCTTCTATGCACAGGAGTGCTGTCCCAGATATAAAAAGAACTTATTTTCTTATCCACCATGACACTGTCCTACATGATTCCACTAGTCTTGTAAACCTTCAGTCATATTCTTACCTTAAACTCGAAGCATTGCAAATATTAACAGAAGAAAAGTGTGTGAATCAAGATCTGAAACCACATTTTTACTACAGTTGGCACCAATTCACATCATTGCAATGCAAAGCTGAAAGTTGCTTATGGACATTTACAGTCAACACCCATGCAAGTATAGCAAAGTACCCTCAAAGCACAAATTTTAAAGTCACAATCCTTTTTCTGTTGAAAAATGGAGTCATTGGGAAGTCATCTGTTTTGTGCTCAGGGTCACACAAGCAGCTGATAGCAGTACAACCAAGGAGAAACCAGACTTCTCTAATCTCCACATACAAAAACACCCTTTCCCCCACACCCTCCAGTTCCTTGACATACTATTGCTGTTTGAAAGAGTCTGTAAACAGGTCTGGAATCCCATCATGACTGATGATTGTACTGGTAAACTAAAGAGCATGGAAAGTATTCTTCTGTGTACCACAGTTTCTACTCTTGGTCTTTTCTTCCAAAACCTTACACTTGCCAAGGCTTAAATTATCGATTCTGTTATTTCTGTGCCAGCAGTTTAATTTAGCATCCCCCAAAATGACAATTATGATACTGTCATGACTGTTGTGGTCTCTGTCGTGGCCTTTCAGTCAGCTTCTTTTCATTGGTTCATCATTCTTTACTCTATTGATTACTTCCGTCAACATCTTTCCCCCAGCTTGTACAGACCTGATGAGGACAGGTAGAACAAACACTGCAATGCAGAGTCAGCTGTTTGCTTGCAGATTTGAAAGCCAAAGCATTCCAGGAAGGTACACTGAGCGTTCAGCCAAGTGCATGAGCTTTGTCACTATATCATATAGAGAACACCCAAGAATCTCACACCCTTTGTGATGAACAGCTAATTGCAGCTAAATGTGTAGCTAAAACTCTTCTTTAATTGCCCTCCTGGTATTTTGATATTTACATGTTGTGCCTCAGCATGTCACACACTGCTTCCTGAAAATTATTTACTTTAGAAAATAAAGACTTGAACCCCATGTTCCTGGTACATGAGCATTTCACCTACATTAGAAAATCAGTCACAAAAGGAAGCTGAATTGGGCCCTCTGCACTTCTCTCTTCTGACACATTACCCTTTGTAACAAAGGCCAAAATCTGCTCCACTTCTATTCCTTCTCCATTTGGCAGTATTGAGTTGTAGATCCATAAACTCTATTACTTTTCCTAGGTACCTGTTTTTACATCAATTCCCAAATTGAACCATCATCAGCGTTCAGACCTTTGACTTATTTGGAAATTACACTCTCTGTTCTACCTAGGCTGCCTTCTTGCCATATCAAAGCCTGGAGCAACTATCTGACCCTTCGTTAAATAAAACTAAAAGTAAGTGCTGCAAAAGTCATCTGCATACCCTGTCTTCAATCTCTTACTTTCATTTATTTATTTTGAAAGCATCACTGCAATTTATTGCCTTAGCAAGCAATTTAGGAGACAGACTTTTCCTTGCACCTGGAATTCAACTCATGCAGCTGAAGCTCCCTGTTCAGCGATGCTCCATCTTTTATCTCAGGAGCACCAGCTGACTGTGCCAGCAAGCTGCCCTTCTAGAAGCAGGTATTTTCTCCTGTCCTTTCTGTTTCACACAATTTGAACCACTATAATGTCCTTTTTGCCAATGTCCCTGAACACACAACTAACAGTCTGCAGCTGATCCCAAATGCTGTTGCTGGGATTCCAACTGGCACCAGATGGAAAAAGTGTGTAATTTTACTTCTGTCTCCATCATGCCAATCACATTTCAAATTAGCTTCAAAGTGCTCTCCTTCACCTGCACAGCCCTTTAAAACCTTCCACGATCCTTTCTCACTGATGGGATAGTGCTTTATACCATTTCACACTGGTCTGCTGTAGTGCACTGGTAGCTAAGCTTTCATGCACCATGGAAGTGGGCATGATAGTGATGCCAGAATGATTCTTGTCTTTTCTTTATATACCTTTTACACAGTTCTCTGTATCCACAAGTATCAGCATGCACACTTGCAACCTTTTATTTAGTTTAGGGCTTAATGTTTTGTAAGTGTTCTGCAGGCCCTGAGACTGAACGCCCCAGAACTGCAGAGCCAGGGAGACCAAACATTCCTACTCTCTCAGGAAACCAAGGTCTCCAAGCAGGACAGAATCTGTAAACTAGAGCTGAGCCCACCCCAGCCCCATTATTGGGTCCCCTTGTTAGATATGCTGATGTGTAAAGTCTATAACTGGTGTGTGTGACTGACGGGGGTGCATTTGCCACGCTGTCACCTGGGTGAAGTGGATGCATCAAACAGGATCCTGATTAAAATACTAAGGGAAAGACCCCAACCCCTCTAACCGTGTCTAGCTTCTTTTATAACACCAGGAAACAGGCATCAATAGAAGAGTCTGAATAAAATATAAAGAGACAACAGCAGAAGAAAATGTTCTCCTTTTTAGCAAATCATTTGAAAAGGCATTTTTAGAAGGACTTTAATTAAAAATATGAAAAGCAATACAAACAGTTGAGCAGACTTCAACAGATAAAGTTTACTGTGCCCCACATCCTCAAATGAGTTCAAACAAACAAACAAAAAAGTGTATCTATAAATATATGTGTGTCTGTGTATGCATATTGTAACTAAACCTACATTAGTCATATATATATATGTATATAAAAATTCAGTCTGCTCTGAACTTTAGTTTAAATTTCTATGGGCCTCTTTTATTGTTGAAGAATTTCTACCAAAAAAATTAAGGCACATAGCTCAGTAGCAGAGTGCTACTTTCTGCACAGCACTCTTTCCCTGTGAGTCCCTAGTTGGATGTGTCAGGGATGTTTCTGTCTATCATGTGACTAGGCAGGAGATTCATCCTTTCCCTTTTGAATTGCTTGAATTTATCACTTGGATCATTAGGACACATGCTGGAGGAAAACACCCCATAGGTATCTCAAAACCGAAGTAGCTCAGCCTTGAGAGAACAGAGGCAAAAACTCCCAGTGACTTCTGTTAAATCATGAAGCCTCTTTGAAGGCTAACTAGGGCCCACAGTGGTGTAGAAGTTGCTAAGTTCAGTAGGGCTAAAACATCCTAGCTAAAGGCTTTTAGGGGTTTTGAGACTTCCCTACAGCTGATCCAGTTTTTTGGAGCAAACAAATAACTGCCCCTCAGCTTTTTTGAGGTTTTGTGCGCAGCAATGAACCTTAGAAATTGGCCTGAGTTGTTTTAATTTTGGTTTTTATTTCAACCATGTAATGAAGACAAAGCAGCTGCCACAATTGTAACAGCTGTCAGAGTGTTTCAGGAGCAGAAGACAATTGAGAACAACCTGGCCTGGGTGAGGGCTGGTGCTCCAGAAACTTAGGGGTGTACACAAAAAATACAATAGCAACCATGCCTGACCCACTTACTGACAAAGAGAAAAAGCATTTGCCAGGTCCAGAATGGCATAAACCACCAAGAGTATTCTGCATTTGAGCATAACTCCATGCAGGTCCCCTTCAAAAGAAAAACACTCCTTATTTCAGCTTTTTTATTTTTCTAAATTAGTCCATGTAGTTAACTGTGCTATTGTAGAAGTGGGAATCACTTGCTAACTGTATTTATTATACCCCCACAGAGCCCATCTCATATAGTCAAAAGTGCAGTTTGCTGCCATTTTCCTCTCACTGTATTTTTAAACTAGTAACTAGTGTTTTTAAGCCCCTTAGTAGATCCAGTCTTTGGGCTATAAGCTGTGTTCACAATAACAACCAACATTTCAGAAGCAGCAAGAGCAAAAGGGTAACCCTGAGTTATTTCTGGGTAAAGCCACCAATGTAGCATGCTAAGCAGAGAATATACTATACATGGTACAGGACTGACTGAAAAAATGTCCTCCTCACAGAGCTGCAATGAGGATGCTCAGCTTTTTAAAAGCCAGGACAATCTGAATTAACATGGAAATAAATAAGTTCAGGGACTAAATTGTCTCCAGTGCTTCATTACCTCACTGTATCTATAAGAATCTCCACCCATTTCACCACAAGCACCCCCTCATCCTTTTCCTTGCTTTATGCTTCTATTTATAACTGCATCTTTTATTAAACTTCCTCCAGGCAAGTTTGCTTTTCACACACAGGGGACTCTCTGCCTATCTTTATCTAGCAGGCTTTATTATCAGTAAAACCCAAAAAGACAAATTCATCCTTTGTGCTGATGCAATTGACTTGTCATCTACTTTTACAGCTAATTAGCTCTTTAGTAGATGATGGTGGATGTCAGAGGTCATCTGATAGCTGATCCTGCTAAACTGACCATAAATATTTCTTTCCAATTGTACATGATTGCCTCTTACTGCTACATTCTCTCTCAAATTAACACAGCACATTTAACCTACTTATTCACAAGGAAGAGTATTAAGCCTGGATTTAAAAAATTACAGTTTCATAAGGCACTAGCACTGAGAACCAAATCTTTCACTGAAGGCCTGACCTAGTAGGTGAAGGTGCTGGAGATATCTAATTAGACCCTGGTAACTACAGTCCTGAGCCATGTTTTCTCTTGACATTTACAGCTCTCAATATCAATATCTATGGACTGTGTATTGTGCGTTACAGGTATGTTGTTAATCAGTGCCTATGCCCAAGGGATACCAACAGGACAAGATACAAAATTAGAGTTCTCTACCTCAAAAGAAATTCTTTGCAAAGGAATTCATTGGTAGAACATTCCTGGGACAAACTAAAAAGGAGCAATGAGAACCACTCCACTTTCACTGTAGGACAGATTGGGGAAAAAGCCATTTTGGTTGCACAGGAAGAAAAAAAACCAAATCACTTGATACTTAGAGTTACCAGTAAAACAAAGGACAGAGTTATATTGCCTTTTTTTAAAAAATAATTCCTTTTCAGTTCATCAGAAGTTTCATAAAGCTGAAGTTACTGAATGAAAAGAACCTAAACATGCTCACAATTTTAGGCAAAAAATCCCAAACACACAAAAATAATTTGTAAAACAGACCACAGTACTATCAATATTTTTCACCCAAGAAGTTTCCCATGTGTTTTTTTTACTGGATTTCAGCAATACCCAGAAAGGATGTAAAGAATACCTCATTTAAGGCCCCTGCCTAGCACTTGGCACCTAGAACAGGTTTTTGCTCCCTCTTCCCCCTCAGACCAGGCTCATCCAGTTCTCTCCATTTCACTTGTGTGCATTTTCCCAGAATTAAACATGATGACTATATGTGGTCTACAGCAAAAACACATCCTTGGTTAAAGTGGAAGGAGCTGTCTCTGAGCTTCCAGCAAGGCTCCAAGAGGAGTCTCCGGGATTTTGATAGCTGGGAGCTTTCAAAGAAGCCTGGTTAGCAGCAATAGCTGTGTTTTCTGAGAAACTTCCCTACACAAGTCTGAAACTGCAGCACCAGGGGGTTCTACACAGCAACAAGCACTTCCAGAGAGCTGTTGGGGCAGCACTGCTGGGAGGCACAAGTGAGCACCCTCAGGCTAGCCCTGAAAAGCACAAGGGGACAAGACAGGACCAGGGAGCCCCTGGAGGCTGCTCAGGGTGGGCAAGTCTTGCTCCCACACAAGTTAGCAAATCACAGCTGCATCCTGCTGCAAGAGGCTCCTCAGCCCAGCCCAGTCAAGGGGAGCCGTGAGCACAAAGAGCAGGGGATGTTACTGTGGCTCTACAAGCTGTGCTGAGCAGCAGCTTTCATTTAATCAAATGTTATCTCCAGAAACCACAGCTGCAGCTGAGGCCTCCAAGAAACATGGCTTCTCTAGGGAGCCCTTTCCCATGCTTCAGTGAGAACATCAGAATATTTGCCTGGATGATGTGCCAGCAGTTTGGATTTGTACTTGGCATGTCAGCAAGCAGAAAGCCTGCAGGATGAGGAAGAAGGACCTACACTACACAATACCCAGCTCTCCATGATTCTCAAGGGCTTCCTCCTGGAAATTCTCCTGCTTGCGCTGCTTGGATAGCTTTAGTCGAATAAAAAACAGGTTCAATAAAACACAATGGGTAAATAAATGCCAAATTACAGTCATACATGAGAAAATCAGAGGAAGGAATGCAAGTAAGACATACTGCCTGAGCTATGGGCTGCTCTTTCTCACAGTTCAAGAGAGTCAAGTTCTTGACACAAAACTTCCTCCAGGCCCTGTTTTGGGCCACTGGATGATATAAACACAACAAACCAAAACCATAACACAAAGTTTTTTGGGCCTTACCTAAATAGAGAGCCCAAATTTTAGTTACATTTTCTATTACAGTTGATTATCAACCTTGTTTCTTAGGTACTTAATAAAGGTGTTTTAGTTCTCAATTACATAATAACATCATAATGTTTACTTCACAAACACATAATAAAAAGACAGTTTGTCATGTGAATCTACCTTGTCTAGAGCTTCAGCAAATATTTACTGCTCCATTATTGATCAAAATAATTGCAAGGATTCCAACACAGAAGTTTAGGAATACAAGAAAAAATCTTTGCAGTAGCAATAGGCAACTGTCTTTTTTTCTAAGCTTGTGATCAAAACGTCTCATCTTTGAGCACAGGGAACACTTCCCACCACTCTCATCCTAAGCAGCCGGAAACTTGTGTGTGCAATTACTCTGACAGAGCCTGCACTCAGGAGCTGGAATGCTCATGTCCTTTCCTGTATCTAAACTGTCTTAGTTCAGGGACCTTCTCTTCCAACTTGCCTGGCCAAGAGGGTTTTACTACTAGCCATCTAATTTTAAGGTACATTTCATATTGAACTAAGGACACTACTATTTATTTTCGTTATTGTGTAGAGGTAGAGGGTGAATTATAGATGATCTTGTGCAATGCTTCCCCATTTTTCAGCTGCAGTCAAATAGTGGGCAAAATTCTGAACAGTCATTGATAATTTTTCCCTTAGCTGGATGGTCCGGCTGCAGGGGAACATACAGATGTGTATGGGAAATGGACAGCTGATATGCAAAGAACATTTTGGAAACAACCTCACCATATCATACATATCATAGCTATGTATTGCTGGTTCCCAGTTTAGCAAGGATAAACTGTCAAAATTTAAATATTTAGAAAGTACAGTAATTTCTGTCACTTATTAGAAGAACAAGCTTAAGCACAAATTTTTAGCTTCAAATACCATGCAGCCAGAATACCCACTATTTTATACAAGTACTTCTTTAATATTAGATATTTCTGGCATTCACAGCTGTCTTCAGTGGCAATTGCTTGAAAATAATTTTGCTATTCTTTCTATATTAAGAAATCAATGCCCCTTTTTTATCATTTATCTATCCAAAGATCCTCCTAATTTATTATCTGTTCATTAATGTACTGCCTACTACCTTTCAAGATCATTAAAGAAGTTAAATAATATCTTAAACCTTCTTCCTCAGCATTTTGTCCCTCAGACCTGTATTGTATATACGTGATTAAATTCACCTTACTGTTTCAAGTCTGGTCAACCCTCACCTCTTCTCAGTTTGTTTTTTTTTCCAGAGGAAAAGATTTGAATTTCCAGCCTTATAATTTTAAGTGTAACTAATAATTCCTTCTAGGGATCAGTCATCGTCAATTCATCAAGCTCTATGTTTTCCCATCCTTTCAAACAGAAATACCTTAAATATTTCTAAGACTCCACCAGGATGGATGCCAGAGCCTCTCCACATTAAGTTTCCCTGGTTACTTTTGTGTTCTGCCCCAGTAGCCATCTAAGCAAAATAAAACCATGCCTTTCAATAGGATCATCTCTCCACAGAGGGGACACTGATGTCTTCCGTGATCTTCACTGGACCTTCCCCTGGCTGGGGAATTCTCCCCGGTACCTCAGAGATGCTCATTCTGTGCTGGTCCCCTAGGTCAGCTGAGCCAGTGGATCTATTTCTCCATTTCAGTGTGGTGATTGGCACAACACGCACTGGCTTCTCACACATGGCATAAGGAGCTTCTCCTTATGCCAATAATATATACTTACTGTTTCTACTGTTAAGGGGTTTTTCTTTTTGGTGCTATGAAACACCAGTTTTGAGCTGGGCTGATGCCCAAGTAATTTCTGCTTTTCTCATATTCCTGAGGCTGCCTTTCCAAGCTGAGTTTGTAATTCACAAACAGGACTATTTCTGTGTGCAGTCCTAAACCCAAGAAAGCCTCTTGCTTTGTGTCAGCAACACTTTTACTCAGTCAAAGGATGGAGGCCTCAGTTCCAACTTTCCAGTTGTCTGGAAAAGATGAAACAGTTGTGAAGCATGTCAGATCGAGGGGAAGGCTAAGAGAAATTACTCTCCCAACTGGAAAGGACTTGGTTTTAGATTAAGTGAAACAACTCCTGTTGATTCAAACAGCTAGCTACTTTAGAGATAACAGTCCCAGTCCTGGGGAGATGACTTAGACTTGTCCTACCTTTCCTAACAGCAGGGAAAAGTAACATTTACAGAGAGTAATTCCTGTGCTAGGGACTGGTCCCGTATCTCTTGAGACTAATGCCAAGGCATAGGCTTCAGTAACTCAGGATAAGACAGAAGCCAAGGCTTACTGAGAGCTAAGAGCAAGTGATGAACAGCCATGGCAGAGGACTGGCTCTACAAGCAGGTATTGAGAACGTCTCTCTGAGCTGAAAGAAATACTGTATTTAAGATCAGTTACTGCTTCAATTAAATGAGGTCAAGGATCACACAGTATCAGTCAAGACGCCAAACTGTGTCACTTCCTTTAGCTCTCTCCAGCATTTTTTCTTTTAACAATATTTGGCCAGACAAAAGTACATCATTAACTAATTGGTATGATGTATTCCTTTAACTCTCCAGCTTCTGTACTTGGCAGAGTATTCATAGTATTACAGACACTTACAACAGCAGCAACTTGAATCTAAATATAATTTAGAGATTTATAACTGAATTAAAAACCTTATCAGTGGTGGATTTGTGACCTGTGAAGTGACTTTTTTTAAGGTATGTAAACTTTATTTTCACATTTCAGTTACATAATTCACACATATTTAAGCTATAGTACCTCGTAAAAACTGAGGACTCCAGAGAGGCAGAGATCCTCGCTGTACACTGTAGGTTGGCAAGCACACATTTCTGCATGGGAGTTGTGAAGGGAAGGGGTTAGAACACAGTTGCTGTCTGCATCTCACTGTTCTTCCAAGAGTCATCAGTTACTCAGCTACCCTAATGCACCCAAACCAATTAATCTCACCTCACAGTGGATAAGGACTGGCTCCACCAACCTGCGTGCCCTGAGTGCCATGCCTAGTGTTTGCCTTTTCACTTCAAGGAATACAGTTTGTTCTTTAAGAAGAGGATATCTCCCTTCTGTGTGCATCTTTGTGCATATATCTGAGGCTTTCAACTGTTTCCAGCATCACAGGGTATTTTTTATGTCAGTCTCCCATGAATTCTCCAACAACAGGTCATCTATTGATGAAGCACACATTGCTTGTGCTGGGTTTCAAATCCAGCAGTTACTCTAAAAACAGACAAAGGCTGCTAAAGGCAGATTTTCCATCCTTGCCTTTCCATCAGCTTGCTGATGCCTAGTGTCAAACTTGAAATTCTGGCCTGCTTGCTCCACACCTGCTGTGCATCTATTTTGAAAGCTAGAGATGGCACAGGCAAGATCAACAGAGGCTATGATGGGAGGAGAGCTGCTATGAACATTAAATGGCTTTTACTACTGTGTAACCAAATATATGGAGGCTAAAATAAATGTGATTTGTCTGAAAATGTGGGCAGCTCTTAGAAATAGCAGGTAAGATGTACCCATCAGTGCATCTAGGAACAAGGAAAATAGTGGAGCAAACAGTTTGTGCGTTTAGGATTAATTTAGTTTCCCCATTGTTTCTTAATACAACTTTTTTTGTCAGCTATCATGCTCTCATAATACAAGCCCCTGCTTTGAGCTGCAGTGCTGCCTAGGTGTTGCTAGCAAGCCTCCCCTATTTATTTTGGATTTTGCTAGGTTTTTTTAAGCAGCATAGTAGAATGAGTTATGCTTTTTTCATGTCACAGGCCTCCTGGGCTGATTTTGTACACACAGAAAAAGAAGCTTCTGGCATTTTTCACATTTCAACCAGCAGTGGCCTGGCTGCATTATCAAAGCAGGGCTGGCAGATACACAGAGCAGAGCATCCAAGACCCACCACAGACGCTGCCCGCACAGATGAACTCATAGCACAGATACTGCTGGGCCACAGCAAGGAGGCCAGGGGAAAAATAAAAGCCAATGGTGACAGGGCTGAGCCACGGCTGTAAAGAATCTGCTTTTCTTAGCAGGTGCTTTGAGCTTCAACATCTGCTGACCATATAAACCAAAGAAGCTCCTGCAACTATTTACGCAAATGAATGACGTGAACGTATAAATATACTATTACTATTCTTGGCATTGAACCCATAAAGAAGGTTCAGAAACTTTTTGTCAACTAGAAGGGTTATGATAAGAAAAATACCTAATCAACTGGTGTGAAGTTCGTGGAGGAATTCTCAGAGATTTTTTTGAATAAAAGATTCAGTAAGACTACCTCAGGTATTTTAGATTAGGGCTCCTTCCTACTTTTAGCTCTATTGTGTATTCAGCTCCCAGAACTTAATCCTGATTTTATTCAAATGAAGTATTACCAGCATCATTTAAAAAAGGATTTTGCTTGTATTTATCACAGAACTCATTAAAAAGAAAGAAAAGTTTTCCAAATACTCAGATCTCCAGCTGAACTTCATCAGCTGTCAGGTCACCTGGTTGTGTTATTTGTCCCTTAATTATAAAATGCAAGCAAGTCCTTATAAAATTGATATTCTATTCTACACCTATTCACTTATCCCCCTCTTACAGCAATAAGCTACTCACACTTTGAGGAGCTGCCCTTTTTTGCACACCTTTACAGACTATCTTTTTCTAGTTTGGAAGGTTTCACTCTTTTATCATTGTCCTGGCCAATTAAAAAAAAAAAAAAGATATTTCATTCATGGGGATTTAATTACGATTAAGCCATAACTAAGCTAAGCTAAAGAAGTGTTCTTTGATAATGCTGAATAATGATTAATTTGCAGCATTCTCCTTTTCCCCCTGCCCTGATACATATCTTGTGTACATCATGCAGCCTTTCCGCTGACATGGCTTGAGACAAAGCCCTTTCTAGTCATTTCTGGCACAGAAAGCTGGAGTGTCTGCTTGGTGTCTGGCACAAAATGTGTCTTGCCCCATCTGATATTCACAAAGCCAGAACACAATCCCTATTTTCTGCTGGGCTTGTTTCTCTGAGACATAAGGCTACACAAACTGCATGTCCAAACCAAAAGGCTGCAGTGAGCAGTTCACACTCAGTTCAGGAAGCTCCTCCAAACTCACAGCCTGCCTGCTGTTCCCCAAAAGTGTCAGTCCCACTGAGCATCAGCTTCTGGGCTGACAGAGAGCCTGGGCCTGCTGCTGCTGCCCAGCCCAGCCAAGGCAGCTGTGTGGAATCAGCATGGAGGAGAGGATGTCATCCTTTGTGCCACACACTTGAGACTCCTACCATGCTCCCCACACAGCAGCATTTCAAGGCCAGGGCAAAATAGGATATGAGCTCCAGAAGGGCTTTGAGTTTCACTGAACACTTGGTTGGACACATATACAAGTGACACCCTACAGGCCCTTTCCAATACAGACAGTGCCAGAAATCCCTTCTCTGCCACTCCAGTCCCAGAGGATATAGAGCTGAAAAGCAGTCCCACTTGGCTCCCAGTGACTCCTACATGTGGAGCAGTTCCTATCAGTTGGTCAGCTCCGTGATTTAGCTTAATTTTTAAAATGCAATTTGATTTTTCTGGTGCTTCCTTACTTTCCTTTCAGAAACACACAGAGATGAGGCATCTAAAATCCAAAGACCATATATGAAGGCTGCTCTCTTTTAGCACTGTCTTAAGAATGGGGACCATGTGCATTTTAGCTGACTCCAAAAGAATTTCTGTTCCTTGATGAAGATTTCATACAACATGGAAAATCATCCATTGCCCAGCTGCTTCTGTCAGCTATTTCCTACTCCGTGCTATCCCTGGATACCAAAACTACTACTACAGAGATACACCCATGGTCTGGCATGAAGTGCCCCTTCCTCTTGAATGGGAAACTGCACAGCTTACAGTCAGGGTTTGTGGCTCAAGATTCTGAGCCCACAAAGCTTTCAGGTCTGTTTTACAGACAGAAAAATCCCACATCAATTTTCATTGGGATTTTTTCAAATTAATAGCCTAATACACTGGAGCTATGAGTTAAAGTGTTGAATGTTTTCCTTGTTGTATCCTGTCACTGATGAGGTACAATCTGTGCAGTCACTTGGAATGCCTAAGAACCCTCTGCAGAAAATACTCTGTTATGCTGTCAAGAGTAATGGCTGAGTATTGAAAAATAACTGCATGCAGCCATCTACTCACAGAAAATATATAATAGAAAGATACAATCATGTTTATTAAAGCTCATCCATCCAAAGCAGTGAACATATCACTTGGCCACTAGAGAACAGGTGCTGAGCATTTTATTAAAAAGAATTAGGACTTCTATAAAAGACGGTCCAAGATGGGAATGTTCATGGACCTCAAAAAAACCCAAACAACAAAAAAAAAATCACTTTTCTCTGTAGAAAATACAAGCGAGGCTAGAATGCACCCTCATGGGGCATGTGAAAAAAGGTCATTTTGGAGCAAAGTTGAAAACTGAACCACTTAACATCAGTAAAAACATGCCATAGAAAATACACTAACAGAGAAAAATTTTATCAGATTCAATTTGCTCTCACAGCTTTGAGCTCTCCTACACAGTATGCTTTCATTCTTACCCTATTTACTCATTCTAATACTGCAAGTGATCTGAAAAAAAAAATCAATGGGCACATTCCAAGAATAAAGTAAATAATGAAAAATAATGACCGTCTATCCCTAAAGACTAATTACTTTTATCTTAGTCAAATCTCACCAAAATGTCAATGAACCAAAAAATTATAATAAGGATTGATATTGAATCATTATCACTGGGGATTTCCCATAGGCCATTTTGCAATATATCAGAGCAAAAAGTAGTGTAAGAAGCCTGTAGAACAGTGGTAAGTATTTAAATGGAATGTGAGAGCTTTATAAACAAGTGGTGGGGCTGGGATAAAACTAAATCCTTGCAGGAACTAATATGCTCCTGTCTGCACAGTGGAGTTCACAAAATGGCAATACTGTGTCATTAGGCCGGCATGGCAGCTGAATCCCAAATTTGGCATTGCAGAGCACGTGCAGGACCAGGTCTGGGGTCATGGACTGCTGCTTCATGCTGGGACTTGTTGGAAGGTTCTTGGCTCTTGCACAGGGTAGGGATAGCCATGGACTACTGGAGTGACAAAATACACAGACTGTGTGGCAATCCCAAAAGAGTTGCAGGTGTCCATTTCACTCAGAATTTCCCTGCACATCTGCCATAAGGAAATAAATAATGCTGCACAAATTTAGGAGGAGATGTCCTCAGAGTGAGGAAAAAAGTAACTCCCTATTTACCAAAGATGGGAACTCTCTTCCATTTTCACATCTTGGCAATGCCCAGATTCTTGGCAATGCCTTGAGTGCTTAGAGGGGGTCAGGCAATCTGTACTCCATGTATGTAACCTCTCTACAACAATTGTGATCACTGCTTTTAGCCCCAGCTTTCTGCAGAGATCTCTTTCTCTGTCATCTAGCTATTTATTTGTCCTGCCAGCTTTGAGGCACAGCAAGAGCTTCCCCTGGCTGCTCCTCAGATTTCAGCACATAGCAAGTCCAATCCCCAAATCTCCATGTGTTTCCAGGCTCT
Source organism: Petroica traversi (assembly GCA_025920805.1). Classification (NCBI taxonomy): domain Eukaryota; kingdom Metazoa; phylum Chordata; class Aves; order Passeriformes; family Petroicidae; genus Petroica; species Petroica traversi. The sequence continues at coordinate 23,249,116 of JAHLSL010000020.1, forward strand.
TCTGCACCCTGCTGAGCAGCATGAACACCACTAGGACAGGCAATTGTTCCTGAATTGCCAAAATTAAGCCACAATTCCCACACAGGATCTATCACTGGAGCCAAAGCAATAGCATGACTTGTCTGTGTATTACATGGGGTGCTCTCCAGGAGTAATGTGCATCAGTTGGGTACTTAAGAAAAGAAGGTGGCCAAGCAAAGGGAGAGAGAAATTTCTCTCAAGGAGCAGAGATAACGTGAGAATTGGGTTGGTAAAAGCCAAGGCAAGGCAGCTGCTGTTGCCTTTCTCTCTCAGGGATTCAGAGCAGGACAGTTCAGAGCTGTTGCTTCCTGAAGGGAATTCACTTCCAGAAACAGAACCGCTTTCCTTTCTCCCTCCCCCTCCCCATCCTTCCCCACTCCTCCGCTGCTGCAGCACCATTATGAGTTTTTCTGCTATGTTGCCATTACCTCTCACTCCCTGCCTGATGGGACCTCCTGCTGTCCCATCTCACTGCTCCCGGGGATCCTGCAGCGGCACCGCCATCGCTGCCCTGAGGGTTGGTGAGCAAAGCCTCTCCTCCATCCCTCCCTGCCCTCAGCTCAGCCGCCATCACCTCGTGTCCCCTGGGCTGGGCTGGAGCGCCCCCTGCAGCCGCGGGGGAATCATCGCACCTGCCCTGCCCACCCGGAGCCACCAGCGCCCCTGCCGGCTGGGACTGGAACTGCACCACAGGGAACAGTGCCTCAGGCCAAGGAGGCTGGGACTGGGTGTCTGCTTCTGTTTGTGGTTAATGCCATAGGTTTTGTTATTTGTTAGCTTTGTTTTACATTATAATACAGAACTGTTATTCCTATTCCCATATCTTTGCCTGAGAGTCCCCTGGTTTCAAAATTATATTAATTCAGAGGGAAAGAGTTTACATTTTACATTCCAAGGGAGGCTCCTACCTTCCTTAGCGGACACCTGTCTCTCAAACTATGACACTAGCAAAACAAGTAATAACACTAGCAAAGTGCCTGTATTATCAGAGTCCTGAGCAAACAAGTGCTGACAGAGATATTGCCTCCGAAACAAATGAGGTCAGATTACATACTGAAAGGTTAGAGCACAAAAGTATGCTCCAGCAAATTTTGAAGGTAAATTAAATAGAAATATCCACATAAAATACAGCCTTTAGTCTGAAGGAAAAACTACTTCTTTGTGAATAAAACAAATGCAGCTCACTGGTTTAAAGGCAAAAATATGTTCAGGCCAGATACAGATGTTTTTAAATAGAAGTTCCAAAAGTTAAAAAAAATAGTTACATAGAGAAATACACACATTAGCCAACCTTCTGCTAGCACAGAAAAACCTAAAATTAGAAGACACTTATCTAACTGAAACTGAATTCTACTTTCCTTCCTCAAACTAGCCTAGATTATTTGGCAGTTAGGATGTCATTCCTGGCTGTAGAAAAAGCCTGAGAGCTCAAACTGGGTCCCAACCAGTCCCCAGCAGTTCAGGTTCGGGTGAAACATGCATTTATCTCCACCTTGGAAGAGTTCACAACACATTATAACAAGGATCTAGATGCAGATGCAGCCTGTAAGCACCTTTTGGACAGGTGTCCTTCACCCATTCTCTACTCTGGTTAATGCAAAGCCAGTTCAGAGCATAAACAGAAAGAATGTTCTCTCATTAACAGGGGGTTGTAGCACAACTCCACAAGAGTCTGTGGTGGTGCCTGGCACTGCAGGGTAACTGTCAGGAGACAGCCACCTCCACACAGGAAGCACCTACATCACCTCCAGAAAAAGAGGCAATGGACTTTTTAAACAACCATGAGAAACAAGACCATTTCTTAAGAGGTCATATCAGTGGATGTTAAAGTATTTTGCTTACCTTATGACATGCCCAGAAAGCCTGTCCTGATCTGGATCCAAATCAAAAGAGGTTTTGCCAATACTTGTGCCATATGGACACACAGTTGTTTCTCTTGCCTCATAAAGTCTGAAATATGAGTTCTGATACAGAAAGAACTCTCCAGAGAGAAAGGTGGGGAGGTAAAATACTGTTGAAAATAATCAAAATTGGCAGAAAACCCATCAAATCAAGCTGCCTGGGCAGCGTTAATTAAGTTAAAAGGTATCAAGACCACACTATTAGCTACAGCTCGTTACTACAGCATGAAAGCATGTTGTTTGGCTATCAGTTTCCTGTTTCTGACACCATTTGCTGGAATGACCTTGGTCAAGTCACTTAACACTTGTTCACAAGCTTCCTATCCTTAAATTAAGGATATGGGCCTTCTCCCATATCCACCAGACTTATTAAGGGTACAATCTTAGAAAATCTTAGAAAAGCAGGCAACTCTGATTGTATTAACAAAAGTCCTTGATTTTACTCACTTTTGCTAGTCTTTATCACAATTTTTAATAGTGCCTTGAGCACTTAAAACCTAATGCTACCACTGGTTTTATCCTCAATAAACCTAAGCACTCATTTTAGCTAAACTATAAGATTAAGGAAAAGGAACTACTCAAAGTTTAAGGTTTGTTTAAACCTGCCAAACAAAGGAAGGAGCTTTGGGTGGCTTAGGAAGAACCCCAAAATCTAAAATGATACCTGAGAAAATCTAAGATAAATTATACAGTTTACATGTCTCAGGGGAAAAAAAAATTCGTAGTGGAAAGTGATTGCATTTCTTTCTCCTTCAATTCCTGGATGGATAAAAGAATTACACAGGGTGGCAAGGCAGAGAGAGCTGCCTGGCTGCTATCAGTAGTGTCTGTACAGTTCTCACAGCCTGCAGATCCCAGACTCCACCACATTTACCAAGACCTGGGGTGCCTACTTCACTACCAGTGCCCTTGGAAAAATGCTCCCCGTTTCCTACTGAATAAATATCTCTCCCACTCCTCATCCCAGGGCCGGTGAGGGAGCATGTCTGCTCATTCACAGCTCTAGTCCTTTGAAGTGGCATTGATACTCAAGCCTTGGGAAGCCTTCTGAGTTGTAACGGCACCCTCAAACACAACTCAGTCCACACTACAAATAAACTTGCTCTGGTGAACCTGCTAGTGGCTTCAGTGTGCTAACGTCAGCCTACCTCTGAAAAAAGAGCTCAGCAGCACAGGCATTGCAAAGGAAAACAAAGTCCTCAGCATGGAGCCCCATAAAAGAAAAACAGTGAGATATTGAAACCTAATAATTTATTTTTAAATACTTGGGTGTTCTTAATGGAGGGAATTTCCCCCTCCTCCGCTCCCCACCCGAAGTGTCCAAAGTGTTACTCACTTTATTTACAGAGCTTTGATGTGAGCCTCCAAATTTTTAGTTCAGCCTTTAAGAATGTGAGGGTCAACTGATTTTCTTTCTGGGGAAATTAGGCTGAATTTCATATCACCATTTATTCCAAACAAGGAAATACATGGAGGAGTCTGACTTTAATTCAACAGCAATGTGTAAAATTTGAGTTTAAAATCACTGCATAAGTACACAAACTTTCACTGATAATTTTTACATGCAGAACACATTTGTCCAGTGCAAATGAGCAGCATTACCAGATCTGTTTGTGCTCAGTGGTCCAAAGAAAATTACATCCCTCCTGGACAGAAAGTTGGATCATCACTTTGCAGTGGGAGAGTATTTTTGCCTGTGCAAAAAATAGCAGCCCAAGAAATAACTGGAGTCCTTGAAAAAAGTCAACCTTGACTTTCAAGTGTGCCCTCAGAGGTAACGTCTCCTGCTGAGAGGCCACTGCTGGAACTGGAACCATACTGAACTGAACAGGTTTTCCACCCACAGGTAGAGCTGCTTCTACATAATGGATTCCCACCCTTCAGATAACAGTAATTGCTCTGAACTGCATCAAGTACATGCTCATAGCCCCTGGCATTTCCATTTATTTATTTTGATTTACTGACTTCATTGGCTGGTGCCTGAGCCATTGTTTCCCCGTGACTACAGCAGCCTCTCAAGTATGAAGTCTTTCAGTGAGAGAACAATTTTAATAGCACCTTGAGTGCTCATTTGTAAAAGCAATCTTAATCTCATTAAAACTTTCAGCAGTTATATCATCCAGAAAACTCATAGGAATCATGACAGCAAATTGTCTAATAGGAACACCAGGAGGATCACTCGTACCTGAGCTGGATGAATTCTGGTTAAAATCAGCCAGGGACAAACACAAAAGACACTGCATCTACTGGGATTTGAAAGAACAAATGTCTCTGACCTCGGAGTCACATGAACCATTAAGACATAGCTCCAAATCTAGGAGCTGACTCTGCAGAACATTCCTGACTTCAAATTTTCCTTCCTGCTGGGAAGCACTGGAAATGGTCAAACACAACAGGCTTTGTAAAACGCATCGATATAGCATGGGGGAGCACCGCCTACACCTATTTCATGTTCCCTAATACCTCATCCCCAGCTCATGCCTGCAGAGGCATCCCATACACAGCTCTGTGCCAGACTCCTCTTCCTCCCAAAATCTGTAAAGGAAAGGGACCTAACATAATTCATGCCCTTAATCTGCACATTCACTGGCAGACTGTCTGTACTTCTCCAGCTGACCACAGGTAAACCCACACACAGTGCAATATTTTAAGTACCTTTATAACATGTACAAATGTAAGGCCAACTGTTCTTGAACTGGAAAACTAAAAGGTATTCCCTTCTCTGCTAGTTCATCTTAGGCAAGCATTACCTTGAAACTGAAGTGGCTTGGACATTACTAACAACAAAACCATTTATGCAAAGAGTTCATTCCTGTTCCTGCCTTCCAATTGTATGTTTATTATCAATTGAACAGCATTGAAAATGGTCATCAGATCAGTTTGCTGCCCTGCTCTTTGGGGGGAGACAGACACCAAAAAGGTCATTAAGGGATTCACTACAACCGAGTCCCATGTACCTTACAAGCAGCTGGCTGCATTAAACTGAATTCACCTCTGATATTCAGGTTACCCTTGAGTAATAAAGAAGCAATCAGGTTCACCAAATAAAGGCTACATGGGGACAAAGCAGTCCTTACTTATAATAACATAAAATTTTCTTACTTAACTTACTCAACAGAGAAATAATATCCACTTCAAGCTGTGAAAAAGACACCAAGCTGGTCCCTGCCCCAGCAAACATGAGTTCAAGCAGCATTAAAATAATCAAGTAATACAGTTTTAACTATGACGTGGTTTCAGCGCATCTGGCATCCCACTGGTTAGGACTGAAGCTGCAACAACATGAGCCAACACTTCAGATGTCTTCATCTATAATTAACTGAGTATGAGAGCGAGCTCACCCAAAGGGCCTAAGGTCACTCTACATTTGTTCTAGGCACAGTAAAATGCATTCAGATGCTTGGCTTAAAGACAACAGCTGTCTATCTCTTACCTTTTCCTCTTGTATTTGTGGGAGAAAACTTAAATATGGATAACTTTCTGGGTTTAGAATGCTCAGCTTCATGTCTATGAAGTATAATGTTTTGTTTGATAAATACTTGATATTCACATGGTTTCTAAAACATGCTTATTTTAAGAAATTCTATTTATTTATATTAAATTCTTCCATGTAGCATCACTGTGAATCATAAACAGGTACAGAAAATTAAACTGACACCACTTGGATACTTATACACAAGGCACAGTGTCACATTAAAACTCAGTTTAGCACCTAATCCATGCCACTCTTTCAGAGTGTACATTTATATATATATATATAAAAATAATTATACATACATGTAATACATACACTCAGAGTTTACTATACACTTTTCTAGCATTACAAATAGTTTTTCGTCTCATCCTCGTCCCCAAGAAAGAATTTCAGGCCTTGAAACCTGCAAAACCCTCTGTGTGTACTTCCTAAACCAGGGACTGTGTTGTACATTTACCAAGTTTCCCTGTGAAGCAGAGTAGAAAGTAATTTGCTAAGCTCTTTACAGTAGCATTCACAATCTAGAAATACAAGGCTCATACTGAGAAGGAAGCAGTTCACATGCTTTAAAATGCATCTACATGTTCTCTTCCCCTGCCTAAAAGGAAGAACTATCTCTTGTACCAAACCATGACATCTTTTAAAGTCAGGACAGCACTTAGTACCAAAAAAAAACCTTATGTACCTTTGGCTTTGGATGCAATTATCACACAAGCCCACAATTAAAAGAGATCCTAACATTATATACAGCATTGTCTAACTTCCAAAGAAACCCCTAGAATTTGATCTTCCCGTGTATCAATACATTTGTGTTTTTAGCTTCAATATTAGAGTTGATTCAGTTATTCTATTCAATATCTAAGGGTGTTTTCTCTATTCCTTCAAATCTCATAGATGCAATTCTCTTTTCAATTTTTTTGTACAAATTAAATAGTGACCTATAGTTTCTGCCAGCTTATGAACAGGATCTTAGAATAGTCAAAAAGGCTCAAGACCATATTCCCTTTTACAATTTAAAATATGTAGGAAATTTTGAGCAATAATAAAGCAATTGTAAAGTTAATTCTTCTGCCAAACATTTCATTTATGACAAGGCCTGGGCAAATAATTAACATGACTATTTATAAAAAGTCTCTGTTAAAAATTGGAAAGATGTTAAAAAGAGCAAATCTTATTTGTACTGTTGAGAAACACCCAGTAATCTGGACAATCTACACAAGAGGAGTTAATGAAGTAAGTAAGTAATTTCAACAGAAAGACCAAACTTCTTAGAGGGGGGCAAGAGGCACAGAGCTTTGCTGAAGGCACATTACAGCAGGAAAGAAGCTCTTATGGCATATCACCTTTAGGGACATCATCCTGGATACGTGTCTCAGTATAGGAATTTTGCCATGGACACAGATAGAACCAGGATAAACTCCCTAAAACCCGAAGTCTTTTTGAATTAAGTTTCAGTAAAGAGAACAAACAACAATACTACCACTTGTGTTTGCTTGCAAACAGCAAGAAAAACAAGCAAACAAGCCAAGGAACAGCATATACAGCTCCAGTTAGACTTAAGCAGGTGTCTAAATTCCGCATGTGTAAGTATTTCCTCTTAATGTGCTTTTTCAGGACATACTGGTAAGCTTCACAGTTCCAAATAAGGCACACTAAAGTCATTTACAATTTGTTTTCATTTTCACATTGCCACTAATCCAGTGAAGGCATTCGGGGCCCCAATCCCACAGAGATTTGAGCATATGCTTAATTTGAAGCGCTCAAACTTTCTCACTGACTTCTGGTGAATTATGCTCAATGATGTAAATATGTTAGTTGGCTCTTTCACAGGAAAGCAATAATGATGAATTCATTAATATTTGTCCACAGCAGTGACAGTCGCCACAAACAACAACATCAGGAAATTATTAAATGCATATTTATTGCAAGGTTTACATAACCCCTGGCATTGAGCCATCACTACTGGAAGAAATATTGTGAAGTTTTTTCACACTTTGTGCTATGCACTGAAGCTGGTAATATCTAAAAGAAATAAAAATGTATTTATGTAATTGAAACCCAAATAAAAATATTCTCACACAAATACACACACACATTTCCAGAACATGTAATTTCAATAGGTTACCTTAAATATGGTATTTCTTACCTTCTGAGAGCTTGACTTTGAACCTTGGAATATTGCTTTGATTAAAAGGCTTCAGGGTTTGCTTTTTTTTTTCCTTTCCTCCTGTGCTATTAGGTTATATATTTACCTCTGTAAAGCTAGTGTTTACAGTCAACCATGTGCAGTTACCTAAGTCTTCAACCTTGCTTCAACATTAAATCACTCAGAAAAGCAATTTATTGCTTCATATATTCCAACACCATGAACAATATCCATTAAATCTCCATTTCATATAGTGACCACATTGTTTTATGCTTGGATTGCAGTCTCAATACCACAGCCTCTCCCAGTCAGTGGATTACTCTCTCCCTGCCAACATGAGGCTCACTATAGCATCCTGTGGCACCCAGATTCCCAAGATGTGCTATGTATTCTCCCATCTGTAAGAAAACAGTCTCCAGTGGAAGTATTTCACTTGGTAAGGAGTAAACACTGAACCCTAGTCAGTACTTGTTCTAGGAGTGGAAGAACCACCAAATTGTTCCTTCAAAACAACAATATAACCATCTCAGAAGTTGCAATAACACCTCAGTGCTAAATTCCATACGGAACATGAACTGAAAGTCTCATAAATGTACCACATAAAATCAATTTCAGTGTCAGAAGCTTCACTTGGTTTTTTCCCCTGAGCCTGTACATCTTGTTGAAATAAGAGCCTTTCAGTCCACCTTTAGCCAAATCTGAGTCTAATGAATATTGCTTTTTAAGACACTAAAATCACTTTTATTTCTTTCCCTGACTGTGTTGAGCAGGTTCTCATTAATGTACTGTGATTATTTTTTAGACTTTCTTCCTCCAAAACCATTGGAAACACCAATTCAGCAATTCCAGCCTTTGGTGCCTGCACTGCAGAAAGGATTTACAATAAGAAATGACTATTACATGCTCAGTGAGATAATTTTTGGCCAGTGGTAAGAAAAATCTGCCAAGAAATATGCCACTACCAGTGGCTTTAAAAGGTTAGTGAAACCAGTTTCTCTTTCTGCAGCGGCTTCCATGAGATTTATTGCACCTTTTTACCTAGAGTCTGACACTCGGATTAGACAGGCCAGCAAAACTCTAGGAAAAAAGCCATCATGCAACAGGTACTCCAAGGATATTTCTTCATCGGCAAATGCAGCACACTGTGAGTGAGGGTGTCCCATCTTCCCAAAAAGAGGTCATAAATCTCAGTTTAGGTGACTACCACGTTGGGCATTTCAGGCAGCTTTTTCAACCTTGGAGGTTTGGGCAACCTGCCAGTAATGAAGATGTATTAATGCTTAATGCAGCTTAATGTAATAGGTGTCATGTTCATAATTTACAGAAGCTCTTTCTAAAGCATTAAATTCATTTATACTCCTTAAAAGCTACTCAATCTCAAAGATAAGTTAGTTTGGTTGGTGGGAGGTGGCTCTTTTTTAGGATCAAATTATATATAAATTGTTAACATATCCAAACTCATCCATTACTGCATGTGAAAGCAATAAATGTGCCAAAGTAGCAATAATATGATCGAGGAAAGTCATTGTGGTCATTAGGGCTGAAAGGGTTTCATTTATGGCACCAAAGAGAATGAAGGCTTTAAAATAAATCTTGAGAGTCCTGGTGACCAGAAGGTTTGCCTTATTTTGTTAGAATAGAAAACATCATCTTTTGTGTCACGTATGGTTGCATATTATACCACCAGCTTTCATCAACACTTCTGTCACCATTTTCTCCTCAGATTTAGAAATTCGATTGCAGACAATACAAGAGAGTCAGGCTCTCAAATGTGACATTGATCTGGAGTCCTTTGCACAGATACTTAGGGACACCCTGGAATGTTTGCAGCCACCTGGAAGGGTAGCTGGAGGTTGGCAGTTTGGGACTTGCTGAGCTCTGGGATGCACTTCCTTGGCAGCAGAGCTCTTGCTTACGCAAGGAAAGGGTTGAACTTCTCCAGACTGAGGTCAGAGTGGCCACAACACACTCCCAACTCAGGACCCTCTCTGAAGATTCCATACCTCCGAGTCTGCCTCCCTGCAAGGCATGCAATGCTGCTAGAGAAGGCACAGAGAAGCATGGGGCGAGAAAGACTTCTTGCCTCCTGTGTGCCAGTAACAGAGGGCAGGCCCTGACACTGGAGATGTCTCTGTGCTGCTAACAGTGAGCCAGACTCCATAGTTGACCAAATCTACCCTTGGCGACACCTGAAGCTTCGCCCAGTTTTGAACCAGTGGCAAAACTCCTCTGGGAACCCAGGATTTGACATATTAGATCATTAAAGAGCTGTAAAATCTGCACTTGCAATACTGTAGTTACAGTCCCCCTAGTGTCAGAAATCTCAACATCTTACCACATACTAAATTACAGCACTAGCTTTGTCCTGATGCAGCTGTAGGTCATGTTGTAGAACTTGGTCAGCACTGAAAATTTAAAACTTAGAATGGCTTTGCCTTTTTCCTTTTTGTTTCCCAAACGTTTCCAAACGCCTGCTCCCAAACTGAGTTCCTGCTAGGCTAGAGATGTCCAGTTGGGGTCGGACAAGTTGGTCTGTACTCCTGCTGGGAGCTGAGTTTGACCAGAGGCATCCATGTTGAGAAAAGGACTACACAGAATACTACTACCTGTTCTTTGTCCACCTTGTTCTCAAGGAAGAACAAGTATTCCCTAAAAAAGGGGGGATGATCACCACATCAAACGCCCAGTAGCAGAACACTGGCCTTCCTCTTGTTTTTTGCCTGGTTTGTAATCTGTGTTTTCACGGCCTACAGGAATCTGCATCGAAACCAGGCTGAATTTCTCAATGAAAGGTGCTTGCGTGTGTGTTACAGGTACACAACAGAGCCAGAGCTGTGCATACACATCACCACTACAGGATCAGAGTGTGTCTAACAACCTGTAATTAAGTCATGTCATGTAGCCAGATTCGACTTGGAGAAAAATGCCTACAGTAATTGCATTTAGTTCATCTTGTAGCATGGTCCCCATCATAACTGCTAATTCAATTGTACGTTCATACTGCCAGCTCATTGCCATTAAGCACACATTTAATTACTTCAATAAAGGATTAATATGCAGCACACAAAAGAAAGGACATCATGCCTTGCCAAAGCACACAGCTGCCCCACCATTTAGTGAGGAGATAAAGAAAGAATATCATTGGGCAGTAAAATCCTGTTACAAATACATCATTATTAGATGAACATTCGGGACTTTTATTTTTGTGCTTGTTATTCACCACTCAGCATACATATCTTTCCTTGGCACCAGAAAGAGCCATAATGCGCGAGTGACAGCTCTGCAATTGTTGTCCCAGCAATGGCACTGCTGGCCCCCCTCCTCACTCCCCAGAAAGCTTGTAAGGTTGCTCTTATCTCGTCTCCAGGCGAGGGCTTACAGCAGCTATATTACAACATCCTGAGATAAGGGGCCCTGCTTGACATTATTTCTGTCTGTGCTGCAAACAACTGACAAACATGGCAAGTATAAAAAAGAGTGAGAGCAACAAAGGCGGCTGCCCCCTCCCCGGCTCCCTCCTCCCGCCTCAGAAGACAGCTCATCAATTCTCCAGGATGTACACAATCATTATTGTAGGGGAAACAAAGACCAGTGTCAATTGTGCAGTGTTATAAAGCAATCCCTCAAATTAAAACCATGTACCTAACTGCATCTGATGGCAGAAGCTATTTAGCAGTGATATTTTACGGAAAGGCAATGAAAAGCAATAAATGCTTTATTTAATGTATCTGTTCATTCCAGCTGCCTTGGATGGGCCTTAATAGAAGTTGTCGATCAATGTCAGTGCCTTTGAAATAACTGCAGCAGACTGCAATAAACATGAAGGAAAGATAACTAAAGCTACTGATCAGCCTCTTGTTAACTTCCTGCACCCAGAGATTTGTCATCTGTTTTTACTGCTTATAATAGCCGGGGGTGGATGATTATCCTGCAGGGGCCTGTGTAAGTCCGACGAGAGGAGAGGAATGGATTCAGCTGGGGAGAGGCACTGACCAAAAAAAAATTCACCCAGGATACAGTGATTTCAGATGTTGCATCTCAACACACAGATCTGTTCTCCTGCTGTTTCAATTCAGGACAGCTACTCCCTCACATTTTTCTGGTCCACAAAGGAACTTGAAAAATAGTGTCAGGGACAGCCCATCTCTTGGTCACCCAAGACCACATCGCATTAGAAACACCTCAGCTCTTCCGACATTCTTGTAATAATTATCAGAAAAGCTGATTTACATATCCAAACAGATGCTTGAGGTGGTGACATAGAGGTAGGTGGAATGTAAGCAGCTGCCTTTCAGGGAAAGAACTTACCCAAGTCAAGCCAACCAGGTGCTCGTGAAAGAAGCAGCAGATCCTGGTCAGTTCAGCTTGGGAAAGCAATTCAGGATCCACCCCTCTGCTGAACCAGACACCATATCCTTGCCATTGTGCAGTAGCTGCTCCTGAGGGAAGGAAGATCAGATAGCCAAAACCCTCCAGCCTTTGCAAAAAGCAGTTTTCGATGGCAACTTCAGGGAGCTTAGAATATCCCGTTTGTCCAAAGGCAGAGCAACCTAAGTAGGGCAAAGGCACACAAGCCTCTCCCCAGCAATTCCAGGAGTCAAAGATTTAGGAAGGGGCCAATACATGAGCTTAATTCAGCAGTGCAATGGAAACACAACTGTTGACTTTCAGCTGGCCTGGTCAACTCATTCACCTTGTGTTTGAATAACTCTTTTAGCAAGATTTGATTATCTAGTTTTCTTGGCAATATTCTAAAGCTGTATGTTGGCAGCCTTCACAGCAACAGAATTTGTTGTCATTTTACCTCTAGACTCTCAACAGGCTGATTGTTATTTCTTTTGCTTCAAGGAGGCCAGAGAGAGCTCAACAGGGACCTGTAAAAATTCAGGAAAATACAAAAATATTCTTCCCACTTTTTTCAGCAAATTGATTTTGTTCAAAGACTGTTACCCTCAATGTACTGAAATCTTGGTCCCTGAAATTTTATCTGCTGGCCTCCAAGGAACAGCAGGCAGGAATTTTTTATTACCAGGGAGTCTGTGACCAGCATTCCAGCATTTCATGTAAAACATTGCCAAGTTATAAAAGAGTATCATCAGAATCCAGGCTTCAATATTTGCACTACTGGACTAAGAGTTTCTGCTTTTCTCTCTGGTATCCAAGTACTATTAGGACAAAGTCTGAACTGAACTTCCATTAATTACAGATCTGTAATTGTATAGGTTTGCTTTGGGTTGGCATCCAAGTGTAAAGGCAAAAATTCTCTTCCGGAGTTTTTCTTGGCAGTTTTGTAACTTTTTAGGGAACAGATTGTCTTTTCATCTCATCTTTTCATTAGGCCCTCACCTATGCAAGCAGATTCTGAAAGCACAGGAAAATAGGATCAAATGCATGACATCACTTCTGCTTTAAAGCAGAGAACATAAACCAAGAGTAAATTGATGCCTCCACGGGCATGCAAGAGCTGCAACACAAGCAGACAACTGCACATCAGAACGGATATATTCAGCCCCAGCCCTGCCCATGGGTCCTCAGGGTGTGGCAGCAATCACTGACCTGGCACCCAACTGCACACTCGAGAGCATTTAATTGTAACCATCACTTAGAGGGCAGCCAGTCATGCACAGCTCATCCCACTACTGGAAATGACACCCAAAACTCTTGGACAGAGAGCAGCCCTACCAAAGTGGTCCACAGCAAAATGTGAGTTAAGGGAGAAGGCAGCAAGGACAAAGTTCTGCTGACAGCTTGAAAGATAACACACATTTTAATGTCTCAATTTGGTTATTGCTTCTGCAGTGTGTCCTTGCTAGCTGCCTCTCAGCAGGGTGCCCTTTCCTTTCAACCCAGTGATGTTACTTTCCAACCCATATTTTTTCAAAACATATGCTTCATTCATAATATGGCACTTCACAGCTTTTAAAAGAATATTTTTTCTTGTTCTTGGGTCTACATATGCGAAAAAGAAATAAATGTGTAGGGAGAAGACAGATGTGGACTCATATCTCTCTCACTTGCCTAGATGAAAGCCTGCTTTGAGTTTGAGCAGCAAACCATGCAATTAATAGCTCTGCCCATTTCCAGTGCAAATTCAGTTTTCCCAGAGAAAACCAGAAAGGCCATTAGACTGGATACCATTACTACTCAACTCAGTGATTGTAATATACAAACTCCAGCCATTTCATAGTCTCAAACAGCCACAATAAAAATTTCCAAAATCTGTATCAGGAGAAAAGCACAAAAAACTCCCACAACTTGGGGCATAATTGAATGCCATGGACAAGTGCTCAGTGTTCAAACACTACTGTTTTAAGCAGAAAGGATCTGACCCCAGCATCGACTTTTAAGGTGAAGTGACCACGCTGCCATTTCTGTCATTGCAAGGGCTCCTGCAGCATGTGCAAAGTTAACAGGGCTACTCAAGTGACCCCAAACTTGTTTTAGCTGGATCTCCCCAGATCCCAAGGGACATGATGCCTCCTGCATTTCCAAGACACAGCTCAAGCAAAGCTCTTGATATTCCTCCTAGACATAGGAGATGGCTAGGGACTACAATTAAGAAAATTAAATGTTTAAGGGGGGGAGGGTTCTCCTTGGAACAGTTTCTCAGCTTTTAGTAGGACTGGAATTAGTTATTTCCTAGATGAGATGTGGTTACTTTGTATTTAATAAGAACAGCCACCAGAGAGTGAAATTTAGACCCTTCAAACACATGAAGTGATTTGCCAACCAACAATTTTCATGAGCCTTAGAATTTAGAAAGAGACTTAATGAGACTTAGAATTTTGAAAATTATAAATAGGAGGTAAGTCTTGAGAAGTTAGTTTTTCTCTCTGGGATCAAAAATCAAGGGGTTTATCCCATTTTGTCCACTCAAAAACCTGTAGATGCACATCAGTAATAACAATTTATAAAATTACATTAATCCCTTCCACTTAACAGTTCTGTGCTGGAGAGCCTCACCAATTTAGAGGTATGAGGCTTGTCATTGCCACTCATCCCCTGTACTGAATTAAACTAATAGAATTTCTACAAGTACTCTTAAACCAGTGTTTACAGGCAATTGCCTTTCTCACTAAGGCTTTCAGTGAGGTGCCAGCTGCTTGAATATCTGCTGATATCAAAGAGAACAAAGAATAGGGGAAGAAAGTAATGGCTTTCAATATTCCGTCAGCTTGGAGGGGCCCTGAGCCTCCAACAGTAAGCCACCATGATGCCCAGGGCATATCCTGGTTCCAAGAACTCAGCTCCTTCTACCCCAGTCACTGTCTGAAAAGAGTGTGATGAATTGCAGTTCATCCTCCTAAACCTGGAGTCTCCATATCTTCCTCATCAGGATGCACAAATATCCAAGAGATAGCTCCTGATATAACCAGTTATCAGCAACTGAGCTAATAACTCCAAACACTGTCAAGGGGCAAAGCCAGGGCTGAGAAACACTGACCTAACACATGGCTCCTGCCAGCAACAGGAGACTCAGGTTCCCACTGTAGTAATATTCCCCACATCAGCTCCAGGAACTTCAGTGTTTAACACTGGGATCCAGTCTTTGCTCTCCACTCAGAGGTAACCACTGTTATCAGTCTGAAAGAAAATTGAAGTTTCTCCTATTAAGGAAGAAAAACCCCCCACCTGTTGCAAATTAATAGTGAGCAAAACTCTGCAGGGAAACTACTTTGAGCTTCATTTTGGCCTCCCACAGAAGGGCCCACACAACTGCTGGCAAATGGCAATTGTGCCTACAGAGTCAGCCCATGGGGAGAGGGCTGGTGAAATTGAAAATCCTGAAGCCATTAGCACAGGAGCAGGCACAGCCAACAAACACTGTCCAATCCCCTCCTGCTGCTAAGTTGCCCACTGAGCTCCCACTTCAGTCCCCAAGCTGGAGAAATGAAAAAGGCAAGAATTACACCACTTAACATACCAGCAGACAAATCTTCAAGACACCTTAAGTCTTTATCCAGAGAGGGCAACTTAATTCTAGCATTTTGCAAAGTAGTTAAACAAAAAGACCCCAGGAAAAAAACACAATAGCAGCAGGTGGGTTGTGAGGCAAGGTACAAGAAGCAATTCCTGTAGCTAAATTAAATGGGTGAACTGAAAGCTTAGAAACTGAGCAGATTACAGACAGGTATTTAAACAGCTTCAGCTATGCACAACACTGACATTTTTTTCTTTCCTTTCCTTTTTATTTTTGGCTTTAACTTGCTCCCACTTTCAAACCAAGAGTAAGAGATCCAGAAACACTGACATAATTCTGTGTTAACTTTTTAAGAAGACTACCTGCCAGGAAACTGAGCAAGCTACTAACTCATAAGCTTACTTTAGCTCACTGCAAATTCCATCCTGTGAATTAGTAATTGCTAGGATTCAAAATTGAGTCTGTTTTCCATCTCAGGCCATTCAGGATCAACAACAATCCCCTTTGAAACCCATCATGCAAAGACTCACCTGGAGATCTGATCCATCCCTTTCCCATTTTTTCGCAGCATTTACTCTTCTACTTCCTTTCCTTAAAATTCAAAGTTATTATTTGTTTTCTTATTTCCTACAGCTTCTTTTTTTGACCATCCTACTCACTAAGAAGTATCAACCATTTAGATGGCCTCCCGCATCTGCTTTGAAGAAACTATTAGTGGTAGAAGTCATACTATTTGGAGAGCCAGAATTGCCTTTCACCAGCATTGGCTAAAGCATTTAGTAGCGTGCATACATTAGAAGTCAGATTTTAGCCATAATAATTTCCAGACCAGCTTTGTTTTGGACAGCACTGCAATAGGCCCTGCTGCAGGGTCAAGTGTTTGTTTGTGGGGATTTTTGATGGCAAAAAGCAAAATACCTGGGAATCAGGTAGAAGCAGAACAAATATTATGTTTTTTTCCAGGTACAACCACTGAGGCAGACCCAGTTCCTCCAGGTTCCCTGAAAACACTGCTATTCCTATCATATCACAGAGTGACTTCACATTGTAGGCAAATGTCCATTGGAGATTAGCAAGAGACCGCTAACCTCATTTCCACTGTGACCCAAGCCTGAATTGATCCTAGTGTCTCAAGGGGTAAAAGTCTAGCATACTGCATTAACCCAAAGAAACAGAGATATTTTCCCATGGTCTCTTACCTCTTCAAGTTTCTCTGACTAACATGCAGCCTCTGTTCCTCATGTTGGTTAAGGTATCACACAAATCAGGTTTGCTTTCTTATTTTTCAGAGACTGGTAGTTCAACACTTTTCCATGTTCCCCAAGTGCTTCAGGCTCACAACTGGAAGTCAAGATCTTTCTGTTCAATCTGTCCAAAACTGTGCAGTTCTACCAATGCATAGCACCTCAAACCACCTTTTAATTCTACACAAATGGTCAAAAACACAGCAATGATGTAGGAAGGGTTCCTACACCACACAGAGCAGACCACATGTGCTCTTGGGGGAACAATGTTTCTCTGTGTCCTGCACAGGTGCTATTTCCATGTCATCCTGGTGTGCATTTTTCTCCCTTTTAGAGGCCAACTGTAAAGTCACAGCTGCCTTCGACTTAATCAGGTTCTGTCCAGCCGGTGCATGACCCAGCTTTTAGATAACAAGGTCCTATAAATAGAAACAACTAACATTGTAACAGAAAGGACTGAAGCAAAACCATTTCTTCATTAACTCTGCAAGCAGGAGAAAAAGTGAACCAATGACCACAAGAAGTTTTGTGGTATACAATATGGCTTCTAGTCTTTTTAAATCAGTAGTGGATGACATGAACTTCTGCCAGTACCTACTACATAGACACACTATTCAACAGATAAAATGCAACAGGCACTGACACTACTTTGTAGACCGTAACCAACTAATGGGATATTTGTGTTAAGTCAGGAACATACACAGTGTTGGGTGTGTGCAGCACTCAATATCTCTAGATCTGCCCCAGCAGCAACACAACTTGTTTTCATCAAGTCATGGGGGATCAAGAAAGCAACAACTTTTAGAGAACCTGGATATGAAGGTTTATACAAGAGTATGAATGAGTAAAAAGATGCACAGACATTTCCTTTCATTTATTTATTTCTCCTTTGGATATAAAAGGAGGCAAAGTAAATAGTTTAGAGGATTCTCTCATATCTGAGAAAGCCACAGAAGAGTCATTAACCACAAGCATATCAATATCCCTTGTCTTCGTTTGAGAGACAGGTGTCTGCTGTGGAAGGCAGGAACCTCCCTTGGAATGTAAAATGTAAACCCTTTCCCTCTGAATTATTATAATTTTGAAATCAAAGGGGGCTCTCAGGCAGAGCTATGAGGATAAGAATAAAAATTCTTCACTAACAAGTAAAACAAAACTAACAAATAACAAAAAAATTAAGGCATAAAACCACAAACAGAAGCAGACACCCAGTCCCAGCCTCCTTGGCCTGAGGCACTGTTCCCTGTGGTGCAGTTCCAGTCCCAGCCGGCAGGGGCGCTGGTGGCTCCCTGTGGGCCGGGCGGGTGCGATGATTCCCCCGCGGCTGCAGGGGGCGCTCCGGCCCAGCCCAGGGGACACAAGGGAATGGCAGCTGAGTTCAGGGCAGGGAGGGACGGAGTGAAGGGTTTTCTTCACAAGCCCTCGGGGCAGCGATGGCAGTGCTGCGGCAGGATCCTCGGGAGCAGCGAGATGGGACAGCAGGAGGTCCCGGCAGGTGGGGGGGGGGGGGGGGGCTGTGAGGCTGCAGAGATATGGAACAGCAGAAGGTCCCAGGAGGCAGGGACTTGAGGCTATGACATAACAAAGTATCTGCCAGGAGGGCAGGATAAACGGGGAAGGGCCCAGCAGTCCCTTAGCAGGGCAGGGGGGAGAGCAGGTCCGTGCTGGCAGTGCGCGGGTGGTGCGTCCTTTTAGCAAGCGGCAGCTCTGGCCGTTCTGCTCCAAGATCCACCAGAGAGTGAGAGAGCCAACAGCTGTCTCATCTTGCCTTTTTGCCAACCCGAATCTCGCATTATCTCTGCCCCCTGAGAAGAAGCTTGCCTCTCTCTGGCTTGGCTAACTTGTTTTCTTAAGTACCCAACCATTAGTTCCTTAGCAACTTATGGGAGAAAAAATTCCTTAAAAAAAACAAAGGGTAGAAAATGCAAACCCCAACATCTCTATATCACTTTAATAAGAAATAATACTGAAATCAGAATTTGCAAAGTTATTCGCAGTATGACCCCCATCAGCAGAATATCTAAATACATACATACATAACTTGTGCTATAATCTAAGGCCATGTTGAGCAACCCAGGAGCCCTCATTGTATTTTGTGGTTAAACCAGTCACCTCTGTCAGCCTGGGAGTAAGGACACAAAAATAACCACTCTCCAAACTAAATAAGTATTGGATTTGCTACACACAATCACTTTGCTTTCTCCTCCTTCCAGAACTTTCACATCCCTGAGATTACTCTGTGCAAGAGTCTTTGCCTTTAGAGTTAACTGTCCATGTATTAAAGCAAAGGCAACAAATCACAAATATTAGACAAGGAATGATAATATAAATTTACCAGTACCTCTGGAGATATAAGTAGAGTAGTCCCAAGGGGTGAACTAAGAATAGCATCAAAGAGCTTGGCTAGGGTCATTGTCTCTAATGGACAAAATTTAATTGACCACATACTGTCTCCACTTAATGGCAAAACTAAATTAATTTACAGCAAATGACACCATTTGGTCAAAAACAGGTGCAATTGGCTACTGACAAGTCAATGACAAGCCAAGCACAGGACACTATTAATGCAAAGACAAGCATTTAGAGAGTTCTGAAGCTGCAGGATAGCAACACCACAGCCTGTTCCTCCTCAGGGATAACAACAATATACAAAGTTGCTTATTTAGCAAGTTTTGTGAGACTGCCTTTCAAGAACAAATTAGAGATTTCAATTTCATTTTTATTGCATTTTACTAAGTGACCTCTTTGAAAACATTTTTGGTTTGCTTTATTTGAGAGCTTCACAAGCACATAAAAAATTACACAGGTTTCTGTTCCATTTGAAAAAATAGTGTGTGTTCATAGCGGCTGCAAGCAGCAACACCACAGTTATGGTAAATTTGTCTGGTGAGATTGATCTAGATTTCTGAACTCTAAGAGACCCATTAACCCAGTTGTTAACATTCACTAAAGGCCTAAGTGGTGCAAGAAGCCACCTCTTTGCCCTGATTGAAGTAAAAAAACCTCTTATGCTGACCATCTCTGAAAGGTTCAGTGGTGCACCACACCTCCCTGTGACAATACAGCAACCCTAAATTCAGTGCTCATACACTCACATCAGTTTCCTAAAATGTCCACACTACTAAAGGCTCCAAATCATTCTCAAAGCCTGTTGAATTTTTTCTTTCTGCTAAAGTGAGTCCTGCTATATGCACCAGCCTTCCCAGACACCCCAACCTCACTGATGGGAATCTGTGAGAGCATACCACATAATTGCAGCAATGAGGCTGCTGAAGTGGTCTGTCCATGCTGCCCAGCAGCAGAGGTGAACTTCCACACAGGCATCTCCTCCAATGCAGGCTGCCAACTGCAACTCTGACCTCAGCAAAACCAACACACAGAGGCTCTGAATAGCTGGGGGAATTGTTGGGGGAACAGTTGATTAAAGCCTTGAGGAATAAAATGAGGTTAGATTTCAGGCCTTGCATCACAGAGGGTCCTGCTGAATTACTGACAATGAAAGGCACTTTAATTTCACTCTCAACTGAAAAAAGAAAAGGCCATGAAATTACCTTCCTTCACATTGCTTTGATTTTACTCAGGTACTCTATAGACCTTTAGTAGCTACTTTTAATTGCCTTTTGCCAAAATTTCCATTTCAGTTGCATCTTAGCTGGGACCTAATTTTTCCACATTCTGACTGAGAAAAACAAGGTTACAAAGAGTTGCAAGCTTGACACCATGTTTCTACTTGTAAAATCAAGTCATTTACAAAGCAGAAAGATTTAGCCTTAAAAGCTTCACTTCATATTTAATATTCCCATCTCCCCCTTTTCAGTGGAATTATACACATGCAAGGTGTAAGCTCCACACTTAAAATAGCCACTAGCTTTCATTCATCTCTACACACATCACCTATATCTCTGGGCCACATTACATAAAACATGGGCGCTGATGAAGTCACTAGAATAATGTAAATTTTTTAAAAGTCAGAACAGTCTGGCACCCCACAGGCATTGCTGAGTCTTCACTTAGTGGATCACCTTGGGAAGCCACTTAAGGTACCCAGGGAATCTGAAGTAGTGTTCTAGCTGTAACCTCTAATACCTCGTGCAGCCACCACAACCTCTGAGGAATGCAGCTAGTATCAAAGATTTAATGCTTTTTCACATTAGTGATGTCAGCACAAAAATGGCCATCTTCTCTGAATAATTTATCTCCCCGCTGCATAATTTTCTTATCTCTTTTTCACTTTTGGCATTTTACTGTAGATGGGAAGGCAAGTGGCTGTTAGTCCTCGAAAAAACCTATGGAGCATCCTTCCCATCAATCAATTAAAAAACACTTACCTTACACTCAACATGATTTATTTCTTGTTAATACAATTGTCTCACTATATCCTTCTATTATTATACCCTTAATTCCATTAGCCATTCACTTAATGCTCTCTTTATAGCTGACCCCAGTCTGGAGAGAAGGGAGAGAAAAGTTCGTCTAGTAGTGGCAATGCAAATAAAATTCTGAAGCTTTTCTCTTAAAATCCTGGAGGTCACAGGAAAGGCAGATCCTGAACATATCCGACTTGCTCTACAGGAGAATATTTCTTTTTCATTCACTTTCAGCTAAATGATAATAGTTGGTTCCAAACTATTTGTGTTTTCATATTTCACTATCTGCTGCACTCCTCTAACACAGCAACTTTACCAGAGAAGAGAAATTTTTCCTATTCCTCCTCTAACAAAAACAACTCTGATTTTGCAAAAAAGCCTTTTCAATTTGAGAATCTTTGACTTATTCCTCACGTGATGTTCTCCTGCCCTCCAGGCCATGAATGTACAGCTGGGAGGATGCTTTGAGACAATGCCTCACCATGGAATCCTCACCAGGCAAGACCAAAGTTACCCAAGTTTGTTGCTTATATGACTGACAGTGTCATCTGTCAAATAAAGTTCACATAACCATCAGATCGATGCTTGGGCATGAGAGAGTTTGCCAGTGGCTCTGCTGCAGAAGACAAATCCACTGGTAACAAGTGGCTTATTTGCTTTCCTGGCAACACTGATGTCACCAGCCACAGCTCCTGCTCCCTGAGAAATAAATTCTCAAAGCAGAAGGCAGAACCACCTTTCCTCAGGCTGCATTGTCACCTTGGAAGTCATCTTCATGCAGAATTCCAGACCTCCGCTTTAGTACAACAAATCACAATTCATCTGGGCAGCTCCAAGTTCACAAGGACAGAATCAGAACAGAAAACTCACAAATACAGCACACCATGTTCCACCTGATGACCACCAATAGGCAAGTCAAAGGCTGAAGGACCTTTGGGAGAACCTAAAACCAGTCAGTCTTTGATGTGGTGTGTGGGGTCAATGGACTGGTGTCACATCTGCTCCAAAGCATCCCTCATGGAGTGACTCTGGCAGTGCCTTGCAGCACCTACCCAAACACAAAGTCCCTGTGGGCTGACACAGGCAGCCACTCACACAGTCTGGAGCATCCCCAGAGATAAAGAGGTGGGAGGGGCCATTTAGTTTGCGGTTCCAAGGAGTTTATTGCCTCAAAAAGGGTAACAGAGGCCAAATGACCCAGAAGAAAGGAAATTACAAGGTTTCATCCCAAGGAGTGTAAAGGGCAGGCAGAGAACCAATAACCAATAGTCTGAGGGCTAGGGAGTGGGGACAAGACTGAGAGAGGACCAGGGGCCAGTGGAAGACGGAGGAAAAGGGGAACCCTCGGGCAGAGTTCGGTGGGGAGGAACCATTTAAAACAACATAGGGGGAATGTGGACTTAGCCACTGAAAAAATTCATGTGGATTAATTACATCAGGATCATTATTCTTTCTTAACAGTTTCCAGGCAATTAGTCTTTTCTCTGTGTCTGGAATCTTTCCCTCAGTTTTGTTTTTAATTAGAGTAATATTAGTAAGACTGTGAAATATTTTTACCTTTGTCAGTGATATTCACACAGAGATGAATCTGTGCCAAGGGATTTGGTTTGGATGCTAAACCAAACCCTTGGTTTAGGCCGGTATCAGTAAAGGCCAGAATCTTAGATTTTGGCTCAATCCCTTCAAGGCAACTACCCAATGGCAGGTTTCAGTTGCTGAATCCTGCATCCTTCCACTGCACAAAAACCTTCATTCATGCTGTTGCCACAAAACCCAAAGCAGTTTGCAAGCTATGTGTATAGTAGCTTTATTTTTGCTTCCTTTTTCAGTATGTAATAAGGAGTGTGCATTCACAAGCACAGCACTCATTCCACAAGCTCAGTTGAAGCCAAGTCCATAGGATGGGGCAAGATCATGCTCCCCTCTCCACGGGAACCACAGTGTCAACCCTTGCTCACCACAGTAGCCCAGTTATAAAGAGAAAAACTAAAGGAACAGAAAGATATATCTATCCTGAGCATAATCGTAGTAATCTCCAATAAGACTTACACGTTGCCAGAGGCCAAGTCATCCTCAAAGAGGCACAACATGCCTAACCAAGAGTTACTGACTAGAGGTTCATCTCCAATAATTTGCTTTCTTCCACCTGTATCACCAGAAATTTAAGTGGTGTTGCCAGTAAAAACATACAAGTTTCAGACTTCAGTGTCTTTTTTTCTTATGGCGTTCTTCTTATTGCCCTCTCTCATAGTCATTGACAACAATTCAAGAGCAGAATGCTCTTCACGGTTTGAGATAGCCCTCACCATATTTAGCAGCTTCCAAAAATAAAATAAAAAAATAAATTATAGGAAGCAAATGCTTTTCCCAGCAGTTGCAAAGGCTTCAAGGCAGTTAAAACAGAACTGCTAAGCAGACCACACAACACACAAGCACCTTGCCATAGTGCTTCCCTTAACACTGGGAATCCGGCATCCGGCATCTGAGGCCTACATATTTCACTGGGTTTTCCTTTCTCTTGGGAGAATTCCTAATTCTCTTCTGAAATTCCTTACTATAACACAGTTCATTTCATGAAGGCAATTAAGAGTGGTAACTGTGCACATATCTCTCCCCATATCTGCTGTATGTGACCATCCAGTAGGTGTTTTGATACACCTCGTTAGGCAGCAGCAAAGCAGTCACAAAAATAAATGGAATTCCAATTTGCTATTGATTTACTTTCAAACCTAATAAATGGGGCTGGTGTTGATAATTGCCAAACCTCAGCCCAAATAAAACTATGACATGTCATAAATACCCAATAGAGCTAGATCTACATGTGTCCCATTTTCCCCAGTATTTATAAATACCTCCTTTCAACACTGAATCTTCTGTTAGGAAATGTCAACTCAGTCATACCCAGATGTTCTATTTTAAGCATTAATCTTTCCTCTTTAACTAACTCAAACAAACATCACTCTTACTTTAGGCCTCACACATAAACATTCTATCCCATGCATTTCTATCAGAAGTTACAGAGGTAAAAGATGAAGAGAAAAAAACAATCCTCAGGGTAATCCAATTGCTCTACTGGTCTCTAGCATGGACTAACCCTGTACCAGCCAGATTAATGATCCCCAGAGTCAGGCAAGGGATGAACTACAGCAGTAAGAAGATGGCTTCCCCTCTGCAATACCATACCAAGAATGTTTTGTGCCATTCAGAGTTTCCCTTGCTCTATTTACACTCATTATTTCTCTAGAATGCATAGAGCAATTCTCATTTGTCCTTTGTGTCCATAACACTCCTTGGATATCAAAAGGTTTGGCCACATCCGCTCTGCATGTCCAGAGGGCACAATGCCCCACAGCCTTAAGCCCAAGCATTAGGCTTGGTTTGAGGCCTAGGTTGTATGAAAAGAAGCACGTCTGCTATCTGCTCCTTTCAGCTGATCCATAGAGAAAGACAAAGTTTTGAACCACACAGCTCAATACCACCACTGGGACATCTGTTAGAGAAGGCTAATCTTGTTAGAGAAGGCTAACCCTGAAGGTTGAAGGCAGCTGATACCTCCCCCTTCTCTGCAAGGAAAGCCTGTCTTTTGGCCATTACAAAACCCCAGAACTCTTGACTAATAAACATGGGAACTGGTCTGATCTTTGTACAGTCTGCCTATGGTGCTTTGTTTAGACTGAACTGCTTTAACAGTAGGGGGAAAAACTTCAGATGTGTGGTGAAGAGGAAAATGTATAGAAAAAAATGGTAGTTTCTTTCCACACAACATGAGACTTTCCTGTATTATCAGTGAAATGAAAAGACGTTTCTTCTGTCCCGATCAGTCATAACATTTAAACCACAAAGCTAGCCGTGAAATTCTATGCATCATTTAGAACTTTGATGCTGAACTGACTTCATAGAAAAATGTCTTGGCAGGGCTAAAGCACCTGCTGTCAAAGGGAAATACTGATTAAAGGGGTGGGTGTTTTTTTAAAAAGGTCTTGTTCACTTTCACAAAACTGCATTAGGATAATCCCTGAGTTATAGCTCTGATGAGTAATTGCTCCTGCAGTGTGGCTAGAAAACTGCTACTCAAAATCCTCATTAAAACCCTTATGTATTTCTTCTGCATTTTCCTTGCAGCTATTATCAATGACAATGATCCGTGTATATTTATACTATCCCCCTTGATGATTATCCCTATTTCTTCTGCCTGATTCATTCAGCAAGGCCACAGTTCAATGCTTTTGAAGCCACAATGGCTTCTATGGGAATTAAGTCTGACGCCAGAAATACTGAATTGTGGCTTTAGTGAATGAATTAAATGGGGAGGATTACACTAAATATCACTGAGAGTGCTCCTACTCTCATAGTCAATGACAACCTATTTACAATGGGATCAGTTAAGGATCTCACATTAGGTAGAGCCTATGAAAAATTAATTTTACCATTTGTGATAAGTTGTTTTGCCATCACTTTAAGAAGGACAGCATAGTTACATATACAGTGCTGCTTTCTGTTGGGTCAGTGTTTATAGGATGGGATCTGCTGGCCAGCGGCAGAAGTTTTTAGACTACGTTCATTCACCTGTAGCCTAACACTGCCCAAACCTACACTTGGTGCCCAGGAGACAGTCATTCACTTTCTGAAAGAAAATACGTTCCAAGATGATGCAGCTGATCATTGCAAATAAAAGTACAGCTCATTTCCAGTGGTCTGAAATAAAAGAGTAAACTTGTTAGTGCTCATTTCGCTGTCTCAGTTATCAGCTTATTACTGAGACAAGGCTGGTACAGCAACACCAGTGTTACCACCTACTTTGGAAAACTGTACCAAGATTAATGGATCTTCAGAGGAAGAAATATTAGGAGTAAAGTTCATTCAGCTTCCCTCTGCCTGAGGCAGTAACAATGGAAAAGCATACTGATTAAGGAAATGAGAGAAGAAAGAGCCAGGGTGGTGAGAGCTGGAAAAGAATACAGATGCACATGACCCAAGAATTGCCAGAAATATGCAACAAGCACAGGAAAAAAAAAATCTTCATAAGTCTTCGCCAAATCCTTAGAAGAAATTCATCTGTAAATCAAAACAACCTCTTACTCTTCTGATTTTAGTCAATTTATTCAGTTTCCTTCAAAAATCCTAGGCCTTCCCACCTTCTCTTTGGAGCAGAGGAAAGTGGTTATACAGGGTTCCATTTGCTTCTTGCTTCCTCTGTTTCTCAGAATGGAGAGGCCTGTTTTCATAACAGAGCTTCAGAGGAGTCAGCACCTACCAAATGAGCTCTCTCTCCTTGCATTTCTGTTAAAATATGGATGTTGGCAGTAAAAACAGCAACAATATCAGCAATTTCAAAGAATCAAACATCTATCCCAAAAGAGGCATAAGGGTTTAAAATGATCAAAAAACAATTTTTTCTTCTCTTGTATTTTTCAAGGCCTATGGAAAAAACCCTTCAACTGCGTAACTTAGAAGCTTTTCCTCCAAAATCACATGCTTATCACTTTTTGTAAAGTGAAATCTGAGTTTAACATTGCTCCTCCAGTTCAGTGTTTTACTTCAGCATTATGGAATACAGCCAGAATTAGAAAATTTGTGATGGGACACCAATACTTGGCTACATGTGGACTTAAACAAAAAGTTCACTTTTTAAAAATCAGATCTGAAGTTGTAACGGAACCCTACCAAACTCATCTAAAATAACCAGCAGTACAGGTAACAAAATAATGGATACAACTTCTCTGTGAAACACAACTTCTGACTGTGCAAGACCATGCTATTCTTGTCTATGTGATGCTTCTGTGCAGGAGGAAAAAGTCACATCTTTAAAACTATAAAAAAACCTCAACAACACATGCTCAAAAACCAAACTCACTTCCTAACAAAGAAAAAAAAACCAAAACACCAAAAGAAACCCCAAAAAAAACCTACCCAGGCATTTTTTTTGGGAGAATGTTTATAATGGGTAGCTTTCACTGCTCTTTTATGTAACACCAAAACTGACGTCTCTTTCAGTAATTCAAAGGCCAAGAGGCTGATGCAGAGGCCCTTACCTGTCTGTTTGCACATATGTGCTTACAGAGAAATGCCCCTTAGGATATTCACATGCACAAATTAGCAAGCAGCACCTAGAAATCAATTAAGCAGACCATGTTATTACAATTTATTCACAAGACAAAGAGCCATGACCAGATCAAGCAGGTAAGATCACAGGAAAACACTAAAAATGTTTACTTTATGAAATAGGCAAGCAATCCACAAAGGATGTTCTAAGAGAAATGCCTTAAGGATGAGTACAGTTTATTAGCATAAAGCCTTTCCTCAGAAGTTGCTCAGCACATGAATGGGGGGGAAAAAGAAGGGAGGGATGTTCAGGGTGAAGCCATTTGTTTTCCAAATAAACCATTAGGTGTGATGGCAACCTGCATTCTTGAAGGTGGCTGAGCACCTGTCTTGCCAATGGAGTGTGGTGAGTGAATAACTTGTTTTGCTTTGCTTTCACACAGAGTTTTAACTTTACCTATCAAACTGCCTGTCTTTCTCTCAACATACTTGTTTTCTCACTTTTAGGCCTCCTATTCTTTCCCCCATTTCACTGGTGGTGCTCCCTTGACTTCAGCACCAATGAAGACTCAGGACACCAGCTGTATTCTCTCTGGCCTTACAGATGTACAGGTGCTCCTACTTTCTTTTGGAAACTCTGCCGAAGAAATAACCTCAAGGTAATAAAATGTGACGAAGGCCTTATCATGTGCAGCACAAACTTGGACAAAGCAACAGATGCAAGGACAGTCACACAGCATGCTGGAAATTAAATAGGAAGTCTACATTTCCACACATGACATGACAATGCCATTCAAAAATATGGCATTTTGTTCATGTCAGATGAACAAAACAATAATCTGCTTCAGGGATAAATGACATCTGCATCATCACCTGAAGATCTGCTGGCAGTTGCAGTAGGGAACCTACAGCAGCTTCACAACAGGATGACTGTTCCAGCATTGCTCCTCAGTGACTGAAAAAGCTCACTATAATTATATATTAACCAACAAAGATACTTGAACTAAACCTGTGCTTGAGCAGTTAACGCTGCGGGTGATGTGGAGTGTCTCTATGGCTCTGAGAGATCACTTCAGCCAGTACTGCTTGGTACTGTGCAAGCAGATCTTTCTCACCCTCCTCAGTGGCTGGCGAATGCACACACTCACCCTCAATAGCTACTGATAGCTCATGCATTACCAGAGATTAAGAACCCAGAGGGTTCAGACGCATTTGAAGTTCCGAAGATATTTATTCCCAAAGGTGTCCAGCAGCAAAAGATATCAAATGACCCCTTGATATAGGGGTCCCTTGATATAGGGACACAGGGCCAATAGTGTGGGGGCACAGGGGCAAGAGAAGGCAGGGGGATACCGCGAGTTCTAATTGGGAGAGGGGAGGGGCGGAGTGAGGGAACAGGTCAAGGCGAATGAACATAGGAGGATTAACATATCAAAGTAAGGTAGCTAGGGAGAAAACATTTAACTCTTAGGGGGTAATCTCAAACCTCGGAGCAGGTCCACCAGCGTACCCCTGATGTATTGGGACCTCTCGGCTCCTTGGCAGCTTCCGAGGTGGTCTTAGCCACCCCAATATACAGTCTTTCTATAACAATTGCTCAAACAAAAGTTTTGAATGTTATTTACATTTGTGTTCTTTGTCAAGCCAAAATAATATTAGTATTTCAGCAATGCCAGATACTGCCTGTGAGGTTGTAAATATTTTTAGCTCTTATTAATTCAACAGAAAAATATGTTATCAACAAATATTTGGAGGTACCTGTTCGAGGAGCAGGAGAAAGGCTGGACACACACCCTGGGGTCAGGCGTTGTAGGAGGCAGAGATAGCCCCAGCACTTAAAAAGAGCAGAACAAGCTGGTGACGGCTAATCAGGTCGGCCACTAGGGGTCTTTAAAAGCCTTCACCAACAAAGCACTCCCCAAGGAGCACAAGACACGCCAGAAAAGAGCCCTACTTCTTGTTTTGAGCTTAAGTAGGAGTCCCAAGCCCACGGGGAGAGAATATGAAGTCAGGATAGCTGAGCAGGCTCAGGAAGCTCAGGTGTCCTGCGGTCTGCCCAGATACAAATGAGCCAATTATTCTCAGCTGGCCTTTGAGGGAGTCTCTGCTATAGGATTGGCTGGGGGAACTGAGTGAATCACTTAAAACACCTGAGACAAATCACTCTCTAGAAGAGTCTCTTCATTGACTCTAAAAGGCACCTGGCCACCCAGGAGAGGTACTGGCACTCAAATTTTTCAGAGATGAAGCCCTCCCTATGCTGTAGAGAGGCCTAGCCCAGGCTTAGGAACAAACAATGAAGATAGTTAATTAGAACTTGAACCACCTGGGAGCCCACTTGTTTCTTGCATGTTTGTTTCTGTATGTTTTAAAAAGCATTTTCCTTTTTACAGGAAGCTGCAGTTTTCATAGGTTTTTGTACAGTGCCACAAGGAAAACGTGGACCTGTTTTGCTGGTTCTGACTATAAACAGCATTTTTGCAGTTGCTGCTCCTTCTTTGTCAGACCCACACAGCAGCTGGGCTGAGAGCCATTCCCTGCCACACGGGCTTTTAGCAGGAAATTTTCCCAGAACATATATTCTTGTTTTTTTGCCACCAATTTAAATGCACAGAATGACAGAATGGGTAAGGCTGCAAGGGACTACACTGGGTCATCTGCTCCAAACTTCATGCTAGGAAGGCTCCCTATTTTCAATGGAACAAACTCTGGGGTTGTATAAGAGATATAAATATCCATAAATTTTGATCATGGAAATGGGAGTATCATTTCATAAAATGCTTTTTATGTGAACCATTTTTCACAATCTAGTCAGGTAAGTTGTTATGGCCATTGTATATTTTCAGCAGTCGTACCTCTAACTTAAAAATAATGGTGCTGCATTGACCACAAGATAACCCTTCTTCATTATGAATAACATCAGATTATATATCTTTCACACGTTTTTGCTTTATTCAACAGTTTTTGGTGTGCCTGACGTTATTCTATTAAGTACAATTAATTAAAGTTACGGGTTTGGTGGGGTTTTTTTCTTAGTAGAACACATTTTGCTTAAAAAAATAATGTATCACTCCCTGGTTAATTTTTCATGACTTAAATTATTACCTTTTTCCCATGGTTGTCCTTGTTCCATATTTTTTTTACAAGCCACTAATTTTTTCAAGTATAAATTTGAACCTGCTTTACTAACATGAGCAGCTGTTAGGCTTATATACCTAAGGCAGGTCCCTCAGCAGCCTTGTGCTGAAAGTTCAATACTGAGACTAGAAGTCTATGGCTGTAAAGCAGGATAATTCTAAAAATTATAAATAGGATAATTATAAACAGTAGCTGGCCCCAACACTGGCCATTTGAGTTTTAAAGTCCTCACCCAGTCGAAGTCACACTCTCCCAGTTCCTTTTGGGCTGCTTTTCCTACAGCCATCCAAAAAAAAAAGTTGTTTCCTCTGCGTTGTATTTAAAATCATTCCATCACAACCACTGAAGTGCTCAGCTGTGTTCACCCCATACATTTATATACTTGTGCCTTAACTATCTCATAGCCACATCAGTCACAGTTCCATGTCTTCACGTGTTCTGACTAGTTCTTTTCATAAATCTGGATGATACCTGATTTACGTTTATTAGTTTATTGTTTATAATGTTGATTGGTTAATAATGTTATTAGAACTGTGCTGTTCTAAAGGAACAAGCAGTACAAGGCATGTAGGAAGAGCCACAGCTCTTCCTACAGATGCACAGATATAAATTGGGAGAAGGGAGATGGTACTTCAAGACATTCTTTAGGTTCTCTGACCCCAAGGATTTTTCAGGCTTCAAAGCAGTTCAGATCACACGTGTTAGATCCCTCTTTTATATGTACCCCTGTGTCTCAAGTTGTAATAGCCTGTTTCCACAAACACTGTTCCTACTGTAGGGCATTGCTTAGATTTGTGAAAGCAAGGTACAGATTGTG
The DNA here is from genome assembly GCA_025920805.1 of Petroica traversi. Lineage (NCBI taxonomy): Eukaryota > Metazoa > Chordata > Aves > Passeriformes > Petroicidae > Petroica > Petroica traversi. The sequence goes on from JAHLSL010000020.1 coordinate 23,280,188, forward strand.
CCACGTATCACAGGACATATGGAAACCATGCATGGATGCCGTGTGAGTGATTTCTGGCTGGTTTCATCACTTTCTTGTGAAGGCTTTGATTGTGCCCAAATTGCACGTGTTTGCAGAGTTTAGACAGCTGCAGTGAGGCTGGGGAAGACTTTCAGTGCCTCTCCTCATGAGTCTGTGCATGTGAACACTGGAAAATGGGATTTATACCTCAGGCCCTACGGTGAAGGAAGATGTGTTGCTTTCTAGCACTCAGAGAATACCTTTCACATCATGGGGCAAAATGTAGAATTCCTCCAAAATAATTATAGCAATGCTCTGTAGATCTGTAAGAGATAAAATTAAGTTAAATAATTATGAGTCAAAAAATTATGAAGGACAATAATGGTTCAGAGAGCGGACTGGGTGAAATTGCGCATTGGTTTTACAAACCTTAAAGGAAAGGGAAAAACGTTTCCCTAATCCTAAAACCTCAGTGAAGTACCAGTATTGGCTCTAACCGGACACAATTCTCTGCTATCTCTTTGCCATATTTTCTCTGCCATGATTTAGTCATGCTTGCTGTATAGGTTCATCCAAGGCATACCTCTTTGCCTGCACATACAACTTGCATCGTTTTCGGCTGTGTGAATGTAGGGTTTTGTCTCTCAAACTTCCATCAAATGGGAAAGACTGCTGGATACTGTGACCAAGACTTTTCATATGATAAAGCTCAGTATCCAGCTGTCTGTTCCTGAAGCTATGCTTTCCTGCTGTTGCTCGCGCTCCCTTCGTTTCTGCATTGTTGACACAGGATGTTGCTGTTCCTTGGTCATGCACAAAAAGCAGAAAACTAACAAAGCTGGAAATGCAACAGTGAAAGATGTATTTAAAAACTGTTTTTTCAAGGCTTTAATGGCAGTCTTGAAACCCTTAAAGAGTCCTCCACCAGTCCTTCCCTATTATTTGCAGCATGGCTAATATATCTGAGATTAAAATGCAGGGAGAGGAAGAGAGCATGATGGTTGATATTTAGAAGCAGAAAGGTCTGGAGACAGAAGTGAAGCAGTTAAAGTAGCAGCAGCATGTTTACTAAGCCATTTGAAGTTGATAGCCCACACGGCCTGGCTTTTTTCTCTATCTTCGTAAACCACAGTGAATTGATGGAATGACCTGGACTTGATCTTCAGGGCAATATGTCTGATGGCACTGCTGGATTGATAAATTGATTCAAAACTATTACCATGGTGAAAAAGCAATAAGGTCATAAAAATTGCATCAGCTGGCTAAGTAAATCCTGGCATTTCATGACAAGTAATGCAGAAGAATCGCAAGAGGATCTGGGCATGAGGCTGAATGAGTGAGCGAGAAATGACTTTGAAGAGCTCATCATCTCCGATCTATTCTTCCTGCCAGCGATTCATGCCTTCGCATAGTGCCACTTCATTATGGGGAAATAACTGTACACTTCTAGCATATTCCTGGCCGTCCCTGGCGGCCCCTGGAGGACCCTTAGCTGGTTAATACCTCATCATGGGCTTCATTGAACACTTTAATCTGCACTTGTGTGATCAATAGAATCCTGGTGTAAATTAAAAGGACAATTTCATGTAATCAAGCCTGTTAATGCTCATTTTGAAAACCATTATTTGTGGAAGGCATTTAGGAGAAAATTAGAAAGCGACAGGCTGATGCACTCGGAGCCGACTCAAAAGGAGATCTTTTTGTGGCTCTGTGCATGGATGGTGGGGACCACCAGCAAGTGCATTGCTGTGCTGGGCAGGAGGAATGGGGCAGGAGGAGGCAGAGGGGTAGCAAGAGAAGCGGTCCAGCAGGAATACGAGTCTGCCTGCTTGCCTTCACGAGGGAAAGAAAATGAAATTTTCCAGTGTTCTATTTCTGTGGCAAATTCAATTACTGTGGGGACTTGTTCAAAGCGGTGTAACTTCCAAGAGGCAGAAATTGAAAACCCAGCAGCTAATGAAACGGCAAATCACTAGTAAGTTCAGACAAGGGCTGTCAGTCAGATCAAACACCTAGAGAAAAACAGACACTTCCTTAAGGGTTTCAACAGGCGGCCTTTCCCCCACCCACCCCCTCCCACAGCTCACATGCCCCTTTGAAAAGCAAAACAAAACTTTTGAGGGCAGCACAGTCATTCTTTGCCTGAAATTAAAATAATCATCTGTGTCACATATTGCTTATTCCAACAGCTGCACCACCCAGGAAGGCGAATCCTGCACTTATCAGCATCTGAAATTTGTTTTAAACAGCTGAATGAGGCTCATTCTTGCCCAGAGCACAAAGCTGTACACTCATCTGAGGGGTTCCAGTCTGCGCACCTGTGTCCATGGCACTGCAACCTCGCCTGTTTCCAGTCACTCATAACCTGACAATTCCAAACCACTGGGAAATAGACAGATTGGAGTATCAGAATATGTTTCAACTATTTTGAAATACACAGCATTACCTGAACTGGCCAATACTGCCTGAAATGTAGATGTCACTTGTAGGTAGAAGTACACGGACCTGCCACTTGGCTTTCTCTACTTGTGAAGTATTGGATTCACCAGCAACGATGTCTTTTTTGAGGCTGAAGCTCCATGAAGGGACACAGCTGAGGCCCCAAGGTGCTTTAAATCCTCCTTGCTCATGCCTTCTGTACCTTGAATCATAACCATATCTAAAATCTTTACTGTTCTGTTACATCTTGTCTCTCTTCCTTTCTCTCTTGATTCTGGAACTAGGCTCCTTGTTCGTTTATTCTTTTCACCTAGATGAGCTTCAGCAATGGTAACAGCAGAAGATGCTGTTCAGACTCCAGTCTGAACTCAATTCCAAAATTACAACTGGTTCCCAAGAAGAGGAAGCTAGAAGTTTACCAGCTTTCTAGGATGTCCTTCTGTGCAGTTCTTTCAGAAGTCTCTCCTTACCAATACTGATTCTTTCCTCAACAAGACGTGTGTATTCATCTCCAGTAATCCATATCTCTGCTGTGAGTGAATAACCATTCAATGATCACCCAGTCTCTTCTGAAATAGGACGTTGAACTAAATGTGGTACATTTGATTTAATATCAGAGAGCAACTGGCAGTGCTGTCAAAGGGGAACAGGCAGTCTAAATTCGGGGTAAATAGACTGCAGCACATAAAACTTGAAAGTGCAAAGAGCTAAGCTACTCTTTCTGTTTCTAGGTTTACATTTTTACCACTATAAGTGGACAAAAGCTAATTTAAAAGCCCATATTTTTGTGTGTCTTTTTGTGTGCCACTACTTTTCTCAATGAAGTAATTTAAAATTAAGTGCCCCATTTTTTGCAGTCTGAGCTATTTCGTTCAGATTCTGTGGTTTTATTTTTCTTCTGAAAGGGGAAAACATAATAAATAATAGATTAAACTGTGTGAGAAAGGTGTGGGGGAAGTTGTACTTAAATATACAGTATGTAATATATTTATTTCTATATAGCCAGATTTCTCAGGGCCTGTAACAGCTTGGTTGCTTGCAAAAGAGAACATTGGAAGGCTTACTATATTCACGTTTTCTTTTCCAGATAGAAAGCCAGCCAGCCAGCCCAGATAGTCATGAAAAGACAAGCTAATTTGTTTAAGAATCACTGGGAATGTGCTAATGTGCTGAAGATTAATCAGGAGACAGAACTAAGCAACTCTTACCAAAAAAACTCTGAATAAGAAAAAGCTACAACGAAAGACAGTAATAACACAGTGCTTCTGCTGCTTATTTTTATCTTGTGGTCTGTTTTGGAACGAAGATCTTTCTGCTTCTCCAAAACTGAGAAAACAAGAGCACTAAGTCTTGGTTAATGAGACTAATCAGAAGACATCCTGTGAACTTGGCAGAAGGTCTTCATTGTCTGTGAAAATTTGTGTTGGCTGGGCAGACACAAGTTGAAGTTCAGCATATTTATTTTCAGAATGACTGCAGAAAATGAAAGGAAATGCGAACGACATGAGTGAAGAGAGCAAAATTTGACCCTACACATTTAGGAAAAGGAATTCTTCAAACTGACTTGGAAATACCAAAGATGTCTTGTGCTGATGAGAATTTAGATTTCATCTTTAGCAGTTTTATGAAAAGTTGCCTAAGAAAGTAATGTGACCCTTGATTTTCCTTTTTTTCTGCATAGCTATAAAAGCCAATACAAAAAACCAAACTGGGAACTGACTACCCAGTCAGTATATATTTAGTTTGAAGAGTAATAAGCTCTATATTCCCTACTCCAAGTCAGTAAAGCTGCACATCAGATTTAGTGAATAAGAACTTTTCCTAGGACGAAAAATGGCAGGAACCTGATGATGAATACAAAATCTTTTGTAGACTTAAAGGAGAAGCTCACTCCTTATTTATGGATATATAAATAATATCTGAAGCCAGTGCAGAAATCCCAGAGCTACAAAGATGATATTGTAACTTTATGTTCTGCACTAAAATTTTAAATATATTAATATTTTAAAAGTCCTCTACCACACAAATAATTTTCAGCCTGGCTTTTTCTTGTATTAATGTTTTCATTATACATAGGATTTTGTGTGTAGAAATACTGCTTTTGGTTACGAGTGTTAGCTTGTTTCCTGAAGAAACAAATTTGCAGTCACACTGTCTTGATGTCCCTCCCCAATAACTTTTCAAACCAAGAACTCATTCTGACCAGCTACAATGGCAGATAAAGCACTCCACAATATAGAATTCCCACAGCCTTAGGAAAATGTGTGGCCAGAGGAAAGAGAGAGAGAGAGAACAAGGCTCTGTCAGTGCCCAGTAGAGATCAAACTGCAGCATAATCTCACCATCAGGGACAGACACAAATGCTCTTGGACTCCTTTTCTGAGACTCCACACAGGAGCACATTCCTGTGAGAAGATCCACACAGAGCCAGACCTCCCCTGGTAAAGAAACTACTTGTTCCACCCCTGTGGTTCTGGCAGGAGTAACCCAAAAGGACTTCTTCAACCAAAGAACTGTAGTTGCACAAAACAGATAAGGAGGTGGGTGTATCAAACCACTTTCCCTTGGAGGTGACAATGCTAGGGTGGTTTCCACTGAAAATGGTGAGCCCATTTTCACCATTTCAATTTTACACTGCCATGGATGTCATGGGGTTGAAACAATGAAAATAAGAATAGCCCAACAGGAAAATTCATGTGAGCTTTCTGGCTTTCCTGGCTACACTCGAGCAGAGGCTACACAATAACATTTATGCCACATTCCAATCACTTGATCGAAGCATTTGTTGCCAACAACCTTGGTGGAAAGCAGAGGCTCATAAGGAGTGCTGCAGATCTGCTTTTGTCCAAAGTAGTTCAGCCTAGGATCATTTTAAGTACACATTGCACTGCCTGAAGTTGTAGTGTAGCAACAAAAGGGTTCCTTTTCCCCAATACTCACAGACTTTATTTTTGAGACTGGCTCCAGCCAATCTGACTCTGAATCTCCAGGAGAACTTTGCTGAAATCAGCAGAGCACAGCACAGGAGATAGAGTTCAGCTTGGTCTTTGAGACTGAGGCTGAGACTCATGGAAAGGAAGACAGAAAAATAGTAACTCTTAAAACATGTTATTAAGTCTAAGCATTTACTGAATAATAAATTATTTGCTAAAACTCTAAGTTGTCCTGGAGCCTTATCATAATTTTACTGTTAATTCAGTCATTCTGGAGTTCTTGATGTTAAGTTAATTAATTGGTTTTGGCATAATTATAAAATATCTTCAGTTATATAATGGGTATAAAGTTCTGAAATATAAATTGAAGACACCTCTCATTTTTAATAGTTGCTCCTTCACCTTTTAGGCATTCAGTTTTGTGTGGTCAATAAAGCCGATGTGAGCCTTTTCCCATTACATAGAGGACATTTTTTCTGAGTTATTATTTATCAGGCAACAGAACAAGAAGTGCTTTGTCTGCTTACTTTTCCCTATTTGTTGCTGTGATATGTGATACATACCTATATCCATGGCAGATCATCCTGTTTTGACACTCAGAAGATATTCCAAGTATGGTCTCCATTTATTTAATTTTTGCCTGAGCAGGCAGAGGAGCCCCTGCTCCTATAATGCCTTACAGGAAAGAAGTCAGGTTGGGTTCTAGGAGATTATCAAGCCTTGGCAACTGCACAGTAGAGGTTAGACACCCTGAATCTTATCTCTGTCAGTGCTTTCTAGGAGATGACACTTTATTCTTGCTATGGTTGCACCAATACCTGAAGGGTATCCTCAAAAGCCAATCGTTATGGATGGGTGTTCCAAAAATCTCCACTGTCTACACCTTGCAGTGGCCACACTGGGTTTCAGAGGCATTATTCCCACCCTCCTTCCACAACGATGTCACAGTAAACATCTCCCTGTGTCCAGATCATTCACGCTAACCAACTTTGAGCATTGTCAACTTCCAGCTTCCTTTATTGGAAGGCACCCCACAATCCTTTAGGGATCCAGCCTTGTTTCTGGATATCTTGCCACTGTAACGTTACACATATCTGATGGAATTGCTTCTCAAGGAGGATGAGAAGCTGACAGATTTCTAAAAACCATGAGATCCTATTGGGTTCTAAGAAACCTGGAGGTAGAAGTAAAACATGAGTTAATGGCACCACAAGCTCAGTAGAATATGAGTTAATGGCACCACAAGCTCAAAGAAATAATGACCTTTTCACAGTAAATGAGAAGTGATGACTGGAGCAAATCTGGAGGTTGGGTTTTCTGCACCTCCTGTTCCTGTCAGTCAGCAGAACATCAGATATAACCAATTCTCAAGGTATTTCTCACCACCTTGTGACTTCCAGGCAACAAATCACCTCTTTGGGATCCTTTCCCAAAACATACACAGTTCTGGAGATAAACTCTCCCAGTGTGACCCCTGAGAGCTACATTCTGAGCTCAGCTTCTCCCTCAAGGGCTCCTGAATCCATAGGCTTCTTGCTTAATTGAAAAGTAATGAAGATATCCATGCTTAGCATATCCCCCAAGACTGTTGACTGCTACAGTCAGTCTTTTTCCTAGACATGTAAAGAATGTTTAAAAGTGCTCCTGTCCCTTGGGTGTTGCCATGCAGCTTTGTTTACTGGCTGTCCAGGAAATAATTCTATCAGTCAGAGGCAGTTGCAGAATCTAAAGACACAGCTGGTACTTAACTTGACTGTAAAAAAAACCTATTTATCCATTCTCCCTTCAGACCAGAAGGAAAAGATTTAAGCTTAAAATATGAGCTGAAAAAAAAGTTATCACCTTTTATACAATCATATAAAAGAGAACAATTAACACAGCTCATTATTACTTTTAGTATGTCAGCAGCCAAATCAATGTGAGGGAGTCACATTTTGGAGTAAAAAATGCCAAAACCTGTCTGGACAGATTTGAAGAGCCCTGCACTACAACATAACACCAAAAAAAACCATTAGCTCCCTATGAGAAGCTGCAGTATTAAACAAAATTAATTACATGATAGGTCCTAGAAGCATCACCTCCTTAGCTTAAGTTCAGCAAGACATCTCTGTGCTTCTCTGTGCTTCTTACCCAAACTTTCTGTTTCTTTCAACACTTAAAATTTTGAAGAGATATCATCTTTTTATTGAAAAGCAAAAAGCAGTGGAAGATGGACTTTTCTGTTCCCATTTTCCCCAACCATGATAAGCCTCAGGCCCACTTTTGGGTAAATGTGTTTGTCGTGTCACCTGTCCAAGACAATCAGCAGCAGTAGCAATATTTTAATAAAAAGGTTGCTTCCATACACTGAAATTCACTATAATTTGATTTTAAGTTGATTGCCTTCTTAGGACTGATGCTATTTCCTTTCACTGACTTTTCAGGAAATAGTCCATGAGAAAAGAAAGTCACGAATAAAAGAAATATGTATAAACTTCAACCAAATCATTTCTCCCCACCAGCTGCGGAATATTCTCAAGATCACAATTAGTAATAAGTTATCTGAGGAATTTTCCTTTCATCCATGCAAACTCCATCAACAATAACAAAATCACAAGATTTCATCAGCCAAAAATATCATTGTATTGATGAGTCTGTGGTAAAACCTGTTCTTTGTTGGAAGGATGTGACTGGCTTTTCTGACTGTGGAAAGAGATATACTGTATTCTCTGCATGCTTGAGGATGATTAAAAGCAGATAAAAAAAACGCTATCAAATGAATTTTAGCAATGTAGAAAAGGATATCACATGGATGAATCACTAAGAGACTTAGGGAGATGATAGAGAGAAAACCATGAACTGCAAAGAAGTTGGGATTGTTCAGCCTTAGGAGGATAAACTGGATGTGGGACCTAACAGTCATAAATACATTAAAATTCTGCTGCAAGCAAGAAAGGAAAAGTTTGTTTTCTGTATGCAGTACAGTGGTAAGTCAACAGAGAATATCCATTAACTGTAGGGAGAGGGAAAAAAAGAGTTTAGACTTTTTTTCTAACAGGAAATATGATGAAGGTCTCCAATCTGAAGAAGGACCACCTGGATAGGCTGTGAAGCTTCCAGAAAGGGACATCTTAAAATTCAAACTGAACTGAAATCCATTGTGAATGACAGAAGGATTGATGGGCCTGCTTGGGGCAGAGGAGTGCACAAGACTGCTGCCGATGGTCCCTCCAGACCTGTTTTTCTACAGTTTTTGAAGTAAATTCAGGAATGTATTAAGGGCAAAAAACACTGCATTGAAGAGGGGAAAACCTCCTCCTTTTTTAACTGATGGAATCTGCAGGTGAATTTGTGTCCCACTACTGTTTTGTGTAGAGGAATGATACTATGAATTAAGTTTTGTGTAGAGGAATGATACTGTTTTGTGTAGAGGAATGATACTATGAATTAAGTCCAGCAAGTCCTGACAACATTAATACTTTATTAACGTTGAGAGAACAAGCCATTCAAACTTGGATGCCAAATATTCCCTCTAGTTTATTTCAAATATTCTACTGGAAGCTCTATAGATACTTAACAAAAAAAGGTTTTGCTCACAGCCTATGCAGAAAAAGAGAAGTTGGGATGGATACATACCAGAATGATTGGATATACCCTGGGACACAGACAGCTACATGAAACACCATTTTTGAGTGACATGCAGCCATTTATGGCTTTTTTTTTTCTTTCAGCCACCGCACAAGCACTTGCTCAGGTGTACATACATTTTCTGGGTTGTAAATAGCTCAGTAAAAGGACTGTCTCTAACTGTCTCTAGCACTGTATTTGTACAGTACCTAGACCAACACTGCCAATTTATAATTAACTTTTCCATAATAATCTGTTCTAGAAATGAGAAGTACAAAACATAGAAGCAAATATTTAAAGAAAATTGACTGCAAGAAGCAGTAATTTGATAGTACACACATTTAATGCTCTGTGCATTTAATTTAGTCAATGAGGCAAATCACTGGTAAAAGAAGTTTGGAGACCTGTATAAAGCCCTTTTTTAGAGCTGAGTCAGAGAAAAGTCAGGCAACAAAAAAATATCTTCTCTATATGAAATGTTTATTATAACCTCTTTAAGGAGATGGAAGGGCCCATTTTATGAAGATTCCAGTTCAAGGCTCAGAAGAGAAGCAAATTTTTAAAATGCCAAGTAGGCAGAGTTTTCCATTTGACTGTTTGATTCAAGGAAGTTCAGAGGTTGCTCTTGGGACACACTAGGCTGAGGCTTTCATGGAAATCATGATAAATGTGTTTTCCAATGTACTGACCTGAATGTTAGCATATTTTTTTGCTTAACATTATGGGGTACTTCGCTTACTACATAATTGATTTTCCAGTAAAGCTTAGACTTCTTTCTGATGCCAATAGAAATCTGCAAACTATTTTCTTTACTACCACCATCCAGCACCAGGAAAGGATGTGGGCTGGGGTGAGGCAGGAGGGAGCAGGTTATGAAAATCCAGCAGCATTGCAGAGTTCCAGTTTAGTATCTCCAATAATAACCTGTTGAGTTAGTTGTGTATGTGTGCACATACTCATACATTCACTTAAACAAAGACATCTGCAAAGTCCTAATGGTCTTTGAAAGCACAATAAATTTAAGCAACTGGATGCGCCCCCAACACTTTTTTTTAAATAGGCTTGGAATGAGGCCTGGCTAAAACTCACAGCTGGTAGGTTTTTTTGGTGTGTTCTAGGTATGTTTGTTTTCCCCCTTCATCCCTTAAGCTTCAGCACAATTTTTTTTTTCAATATTCGAACCCTTCTGCACAAAGCTTTTTTTTTTTATTCCTCACATGTTTTTTCTCCACATTGAACCCAAACTATCCTAAGAGCAAGGAAAAAAAACAAAATAAAAGTCAAGAAACTTTGGTAAATATATTTGCTTTTGATGTATATGTAAGACATAATTTGAAAAGTGATCTCAAAGCACACAGTAGAGGATATTGGTGTGTAGGCAGAAAACTGTCATAGGGATACATAGCAACCAACCAAGGCACCTTCTCAATTAAAGTGGCTTACTTAATTCTCAGGCTGCCCCAGCACTGCTAACTTTTCCAGAACAGTCCAAATTAAATCTGCCCCCCAACATAAATGTAAAAGCCCCAAATAATTTTAACTCCTTTCCCCCCTGTAATAATTTACTTTGCAATCATGCTCTTCTTCCAAGAGGTCACAATGCAGATGGAGGAAAAACAAGCACATCCCTGGCAATAATGTGTGGAGAAGACAAGAAGAACACACCAAGTGCATCAGTGTCTCTCTGGGTTTGCCAGAGCCACGTTTCTAAAAAGGTTCATCATATTCCAGCAGCAATGACTTTGACTGCTTTAATTCAGCAGTACGTGTCCAGGGGCTAAGGCCACCTTGTCATTGAAACACCTGACTGACAGGCATGGATCTTCCCTGTCAAAATACTCAAGTGTTTAAGTAATGACTAGTGCCACTTGAGTGGAAAAAACTAGGCGAGCTGTCAATACAAAGGGTGTCAGAAGCACATTGTTACTCATCCTAATCACAGTAATTGTACACAGGGACAGGCAGGGAAGAAAAGGAAATGAATGCCTATCTGTTGGCAACGATGCGACTTCATTTAACCTTAACAGACCAGGCACTGATATCATTTCTTCCTGGCACTCTCTGCTATCCTGATGTCAAAACAGCTTCTCATTTGCAATGTATGACAATTTCCTCACATCTGAAAAGACACTGCTGCAAGTCAATAGACTATAAATTGCACTTGGAAATGGGATCATCTTAACTAAAGCCTGCCTGCTTTCCCCAGGAGGCCCAGGCCTGCTCCCCCCTTCTTTTAATAATTCGTATGTTTAGGTGTTCGGTCAGTTTACTCTACACTTGTAATGTCTTATAGCCAAGACCATCAATCAGATTTGGTGTGACAAAAATATCCTGCTGCGATATTACAGGTTATTAAAGGGATAATGGGAGAAGGCTGCATGCATTTACTGGGCCCTTTTTTTCTCATCTCAGGAAACCTGTCACAGACCTAAACTGGTGATTCATCTTCTCTTCACTATCAACAGGTAGCAGCCAAGAGTGCACTTTGATGAGCTGCTTTCCCCACTCTTTCCTTCATATGCTCTGTTCCCCTCCAACTGCCTCCCAGCCCTACACCCAGTTTTCCCCACTCCTGGGGAATTCATGGTCATGGGGAATACTGCTATGAAGGCTCACAGCTTCCAAAAGCGCCAAAATAGTTCCAGTGTACGTTGAAGGGTTTTCAGCAAGGAGCCCATCACAGTTTGGAGCCTATATTTTTTCAAGGAGTCAAAGTGACATTTTGCAAAGGCTCTAAAACAAATGCTAATGAAATGCTACCATTCAGACAGTCTTTAAAAGATTTTTAAAGAAAACCAAGCTAAATTATACTTACTAGGCATTAGAATCTTTTCTCTGAGCTTCACAACCTAGGGCAAAGCAGGGAGGAGCAGAAGGGCAACATCTCACTCCCTTATTTCCCAGGCTACTGACTGTCTGCACAAAGGGTGTCTATTTATGACATGGCACATCACTACCAGAGCCACATGTCAATCCCAAAATTGGAAAAGAAAGGGACGAAATAAAGTAAGAAGCACAAAGAACAATGTGAGACCTGAACAGTACCCTGGGATTTCTATAAGTGACAGCCTGGGTCAGTGAGGCTCTGAAAGAATGCCACAGCCAGTGTACAGATACCAAAGAGTGATGTGAGATCTCTCTTCCCGTGTTAGTTCAGTGGGAGAGAGTGTCACCCTGACTGCTTGTGAGGTTCCAGCAGCCTCAACATTTTAAACCAAGGGTCTTATTCCAATATTGTAACAGTTCCTGCCTTCCTTTGGAACAGAGATGATACCACATGACTCAGTACCTAGGAATCACACAAGACAATTCCATTTTCAAGAGACAGGTGCCCACAGATAACCATCACACAATGAAATGAATGTAAGAAAATTATTAAGAATATTTTACATAATTCCACTAATTTCTCCATGTTTAATCTGCTCAGTCCCGGGTGGCTATTTTGCTACATCCTTTATACTCAGATTCCTCTATATTGTCCTTGTAAATAATGACCCTGAGGAGGACATTTTCTACTCCCCTGCCCTCCAGTCCTGTGTGCAGGCTGAAAACCTGTTAGTCAGCCTACCCTGAAATGCAGTTTCCCACTAAAAAAAGGCAAGGAAATTTTTTACCTGGGCTGTGCAGTGCTGGAAGGTCATTTACATGGTATAATACAGACTAGGATGATGATGATCACATCATTAGACAGAAAAGTTAACAACTTCAAAGAGGTGAAACAATTAGTCCCAGAGAGACCACTCAACAAGTAACGCATGAATGTGCAAATTATATCTAAATCTTTGTGCAGAATGAACAAGGAAGGGAAGACTGAGAAAAAGCATCAGTTGCTGGAAAGACCTCAGGACTCTGCTGATGGCATAGGAAAGGAGGTGGTAGGGCACTCTTACCTTCAAGAAGGTGTGTCAGTCATACAATATGATCTATATCCTGTGACCTGCCCACACAGGCAGAGGACCCCTTGGAAGCCTTCAGCATGCTGGCAAGCAGGGGGCTGTGCAGCACAGGAACCCTCCAACCCAAAAATTCTTCCAAGTTCTTTGTGGGTTACTGGTGACTGATATCAGAAAGGCTTTATTTCCCAGAGGGGAAAAATGGTAAAAGCAAGGTAGGCAATCAGGAAAGAAAAGTGTCTCAAGAGTTTAAAAGTGATGGAGCCATGGGCTTGTGCTCTGATCTGGATGTCTGCTGGTGCTAAGGCTGCCTGGAGTGAGCAGCCCATGGGCAAGTGCCGATGTGTCCCAGCCACATGTTATAACTCGGGGTGCCCAGGAAAAGCTGCAAGAAAATCCAAGAGAGATAGGAAAGGTGAATCACAAGCAGAGGCAGGACTGCTAAAAACCAGCCTCCCATGCCAGCCGAAGTCACACCTGGCAAGCAGTGCCCTTCAGAGGCATATGCCAACTGGTACCTTTGGGTGGCTATGTGTTTAGAAGGCCTTGTAGCAGTGAGGTTTCTCCCCACATCATCTTTCCTCCCTGGCTAGAAAAGCCACCTGCTAATCCACAAGTGCTTTCACACCTACATATTTTTTTCTCTCTCGTATTCATATCATCATCATTACCCAAATACATTGTTTGTTTGCATGTTTTTAAGAATGCAATTTTAAGCATGGTTGGGTTTTGCCTGCTGTTTATTAAGAGAAAAGGTCACAGCAATTTTGCTTTGCAAGCCACCAAACGAGGATGTTCATAATGCTCCGATCCTCAGTGCAAATTAACATAGCCTGAAACAACCCTGGGCTTCACAATTCACTTTCCCCTTAGCTCTGGTGCTTTTTATAATCCAGGCAATACCACAAGAGGGCTGCAGGGCAACAGTCTTATGTGCAAGGCAGAGGCGGAGGAGGATGAATCCAGTGAATGCATCTTTTTTTTTTTTTGAGCAATGACAAATTTAAAAGCGGCAACACAGCATTCCCCAAATTACAGGCAAATTCCCTAATTACTATTATCTAGAGTTGCAGAATTTTGACAGCAGAGGCCAGAGTGTGAGTTACTGCGAGGCTTGTTGTAAGATGCTGTGATCTTTGCACAGCCAGCCCATTTTTTTATCCTGAACTTTGAACACGCTGTAGCATCTGTGCCTGTGGAGAGATGGCCCAGGAAACAGCTAGAATATTAAGTACCCAGTTATATGTCTCCCAAAGGAGGCTGCTGCTAATATCATACATTACAACAACATTGCCTGAATGGTTTATTAATGGTAGCAAAACAGAGTGAATAAGACATACAATGATAATAACAATAAATGTTATTTATACGGTGCCTATCCGTGACAACGCTCTAGAGGCCTCACAAAAATACACTTAAAATGCGAGCACTGCAGTATTAAAATGTGCCCAAGGCCACACAAATAAAATGGATTTGGTGTTTAAAATGTGATTTACTTATGCACAGAGTTCTTAGCAGCGAATTTACATTTTAGATTAACAGATAGAGACTTTCAAAAATCACACATGGTTGTCATTGCCCAAGTGTTTGGAAGCCAGCTTAAGCTGTTACAAAAAGATTGTGAGCCCAAATTATTGCAGATTCCTTTTAGGACTCCGAGCAGATTACATGGAATGAGAAGGTCCTGAAGCAACCAGTTTTGTTGATCCGTGTGCGCACACGATTATAACTGCAATGTAAATACGAATTAACTTGGTTTTAAAATGTAGCTTGAGTTCAAGGTAGACAAGATAAAACCAAAATGTCCCTGGAGTCTTTGATCTTCTATTTATGTTGCTGGATATACAGTGCCACATACTTGACACTCCTTTACTTCCCAGGCATTTCCAGCCTTGGAAACACCTTTCTCAGAGCTTATCATGTGTTAGGATTCAGCTCCTCAGGCAGCCTGTGTCAATGAGGTGGGGCTGGAGCAGGCAGTGTCTGTCTCTTGGCCTTGGAGCCCAGCCTGGCTTTCCACGAGGGATTGGATCTGCTGTCTTACACCTTCACCATGCCAGTTCTCTTTCCATTGTCCCAAACCTCTCCTCAACTGCCCGGCTCTAACCTCATGCACATAAAACACAGCACATTCTCAAGTATCAAAAGGAATTTAGAGGAGAAGTAAGCACCAAACTGCACAGCCAACAATTTTCAGGGTTCACCTGCCCTCCAGGATTACAGGGCTTTTCCTTTCAAGATCTATGGATTCAAAAGCTACCAGCAAAGAACAACTGCTAGAGCTGCCAGAAAGCTCAGCAGACCAGCCTGGGGAAAGAGCTGGGCAGGAGGGAACAGAGACAAAGTTAATGCATTTATTAATAGCTGGCAATGATAGCTGGGTTACCTGCCAGTCAGACCCGACTCTTCATTCTTAAATGCTGTGTCTGATCAAAAAGCCAAAATCACATTCCACCATGGCACCTGGTATGCAGCTACAGAGCCATCTTCTAATTCTTTGTTTTACAAAGTGTCTCATAGCCCACAGATACCTAACCACATTTGAAAGGTTTATCAAGAGACAGTAACAAGACTTTGACCAATGCCCTCTTTATCTGCTAAAACCTTTTCCATATGCACTTCTGACAGCATCACAGCATAACTAAAAGGAGCATAAGCTCATCTTTCTGCCTGAAGACTTCTCTCATTGAACATTCAGGACTAGGAACCAAAAAATCCCTTGTTCCCTCACCTCATCTTCCCACACCCAGTAAAATTAAAATAGAAAACACTGACTATGTAAGGAGTACATGTGGCACAACACAGAGGGGTTTTTTATGTGCTCATCAAATATGATTTTACAAAAATTAATTTATATATATCCATGCATGCGTATTTGTATAGACAAACACATATTTATCACCATACAGCTTTCTAAAACTATTGTCATACCACAGAGACCATATTTTGATCTATATTTACAGTGCAAAGGAGGCACAACTGCAGGGAAAATCCACTTTTTTTACCTTACCGTTACTGTCAATAAATACAGGTTATTAACATTTAAACATATTTAATTGTATGTTTTTATTTTTCTGGAAAAAAAAATCTCAGGTCACTTATGGGGAAAAGGTCTAAGACTCCATAGAATGGAATCTGGTAAATGGGCACAACCTGAGGGTAAAAAAAAAAAAAAGAAAGAAAAAAGAAATGTTTAAAAATTATCAATTTTTAAAAATTCAGTGGATTGCAAGTGGCAGCAGCATTTTAAACCACCAGAAAACTTGTCCCCAAATTCTCCACAGAAAGCGTATAAATAATTACAGTAAAACTTCTTAGTTCCAGGGTTTCTCTGAGACCACATAAGGATCTTCTGCCACCTCTCTCCATAATAAGCACAGCCTTTTTCTTTATCTGTGAACAATGACAATTTCTCCATTATCAAAGAACCTGGGAAAGAAAAATCATCTTGTCTCTGCATAAAGCACCACTCGTTTTTATGCTTTATATAAAACAATAATGAATGTGGAAGGATCGCTAAGTTCCAAATCAATCACAGTCTTCTGATGTTATTATTAACTGCACATAGTCCATTCTTGTGGTTTATTGTATCATCAGAACCCCTCAATTGATTTATACTCCAGTGATCTAGTTGTCTCTATTCATTATCCCATATTTAATTAATATATGCCTCAGAAGGAGTTGTCAAAAGACACAGTTAATTATAGCAGGAAAAAAATCTAGTTGAAATCATGTCATATTTTAGTTTAGTGACAGCTCCCACAAAAGACTCTTTTAGCTGCTTCTGTACTTTTTCTGCTTGTCTGAAAAATACTATTGTCTTTTCCCACCCAAGTAAGGAAAAAGACTTGTCTCTACTCTTCACTAGGAACTTAAGAAAGATTTCTTAGATAATTAATGTTTTACTAAGTATTTGCAATTCTCAAGCTGAGGGGAAAGCCAGTATTATACAACCCATAGGTAAATACACCAGAATTTTTATTCAAAATTATTCCAGCTGTGTGGGCAACCTTCTTTAAGATGCTTTCACTATGTTCAAACAAATGACTCCTTCTGGAGGAATGTTTGCAGAAACATTTTAACTTCATGTTGGAAAATATTGATGCAAAGTGAACATTTTAGGTCTTAAGTATAAACATTCACGGTGGGAATTTGATTCAAAGTTTTATGGCCATCCAATCAGAGGTGTGAGGCTCACATATCCAAATAAGTTACCCTGCTTATCTTGACTTAGGTATGTTTAAATTATGTCTGTCAGAACCCCCTTTTCAACAAAATGCAGATTTTAAGATGCATCTGCAGAATTTTAGTGAATTATTTTGAATTATGAATGTATTGAGAAAATATTACCTGTTCACAGGTACAACTTCATAAAAGAAATTTAAAATCCCATTACTCTTAGCAAGCTGGGGATGAGTGCTGCTTTCTATGCTGCACTTATCCTCTTTACACTGTACATGCTGATGCAGGGGAACTCTGAAGCTGATATTGTTAACAGTTGCTGTTTATGATTCTTCTCTCAGAGATCTGTGTTTTGTTACTGAGCTTTTGCTCTAGGTCTGACAGTAAAATCAGAGAGTGATGGCAAAGTTAGATATATAAACCACATCAAAATGTGACCTAAAGCTCTTCCATCCATTAAAAATGCTCTTATTCCATGTTCTCATACCTTCCATTGCACAGAATCTTACTGTATACAGCACCTGCCTAGATTCCTTTTCAGAAATCATTTTTTGGGACTTCCTCAGACACCAATGTCTCTTCACCAGAAAGATTCCCCAACATTTCAGATTAGTGATTTCTGTCACCCCCAAAATGTCCTTCACCACTAGCAATACTGCTTGAAAATCTGTGGTTATACAGATGTTATTCTAGGTCCGAAGACACTTATCATGATCCCATGGACTGCAAAGTTTTCTGAAGGCTGTTCCTGATTTGGAACCTGCAGCAATAACAATTATCCTATCAAGCTGCAAATCACAACCCACTATACTCATTGTCCACTGCAAGATGAACACTGCCTCATGTGCTGCCTGGAGATCAGCAGCATGGCCCAAACAGGGATCTGGCAGGAGCAGGTTTTGCTTTTTCTGCAGAAAACAGGACTATTAACAAATACCTGACATTCCTCACCCCCTAAAGCTGACATTTCAGAACTGGGTGGACAAGACTGGATTCCTTGGTTGGCATTTCAATATTTGATGTATGTGCAAAGCACATTCTTATCCTCTTTTCTGTGTGGCAGCATATTTCACTCCAAGAGGCTGGTCCACCTACAAAATTGATCCCAGTTTCCAATGCTTTGCTAAATTTCCAATTCCTGATCTAAGAATGCCACTGTGGGCCACACAGAGCCTCCATCCACCCCTCTTTTGTTACAGTACCACTAAAGGCATGCACCTGCACTTCCCCTGCCACCCACAAATCCCAGGGGATGCAATTTCTGGAGGAACTATAAATGTCTAACAGAGTTGGTCAACTTATTCTTTAAATTATCCAAGCAGACTGATTTATGTTATTTTGGTTTATTAACCATTTCTAAGCAGGCTCCAACTTTTTACCTACTCATTTACCATTTTTAGCAAGTTTTGGAAAGCAGAGAAAGCATTTAAATATCACCCGTCATTTAAATTTCTCGAATGCATGCCTTAAAATGTTTGAAATAATGAACACAAACAAAGAATATAAGAAATAAGTACAAAACATAAATATGGACAAATATATTAATTACAAAAATATTTTAAAATTAATAATAATGCTATATATGATGATTATTACAACTAATAATAAATAATAATGTCTATATAACTAAATTATATCAATATATAATAACACAGGTATATAAAAATACAAAGAACATAAAAATCAAGCTAGACTGTAACTATGAAAAAACTAGAGGTGTATCATGTACAAGTCATGGAAAAGGGAAATATACTTTGTCAACGTTTTCAATATTTGACACCTTATGATTTCTAGGAGAGAGACTCACCACAGAGCACCACAGATTATAACCACTCATCTTCCATAAATCTATTAATTGACTTCCATATTTCCCTCCAAATTTTTAGCTATGTTCAATACTTCTTTTCTCCTTAATGTGCATGCATTCCCAGATTTGGGATTTTCTAATGAATCACTTTTGACTGGATTACTGGCATTTATCAGTGAATAAAGTGTTGGGCCCTTTTTTAGATTGTATCTCAGCTGGGACAGTACAGTGACCAGAATCAGAAAGCTACTCTGTCAGCTCCCATCACCTTCTCAGAGGCACTTTCTACTCCAGCAGCTGTATTTCAGGATAGAATATGATTTCCTTGCCATATTCTTTTCAAGTAATGGCAGAATACACACTGGCACTCAGATACAGTGGTAGTGGATATAGGCTGAGGGAAAAAGGAAAACAGGCCTGTGGTTTGAATGGAGGGTATCCACATTCTTTCACTGATACAAGGATGCTAAAAACTCATTTGAAAAAGCTTCATCAAATCACCTGTTTGCATTCCTATCTCAAATCACTGTCCTCATGAATTTATGGAGGAACCAGGTAAGTAAATAATACCTCTTCTTGACTTAAATAGTAAAAATGGAAGGAAAAAAAAAGGTTGTGAAGTGTCTGCTTGGGAGTACATACAAACTAAATCAAAGGTATTGTTCAAAATTTACAGCAGGTCATCTCTTCTTTTTTCCTATTTCTTTTCAATATCGAGTGAAGGGCTGACCAGCAAGGTCAAACTTTCCTTATTAATGAGGCATTGCTAGAGCTTTGTCTCATTAGGGCACTCAGAACTATGCATTTACTGCAATTTGCAGCACTTAATAGAGAAAGGTCAGAGTGGGTTACGTTCAATTTCCACTTGGCAGAGGGAGGAAAAATGGAAGTAATTCATTTGCACAAATTTGAATAATTCTTCTCAGTCTCCTTTTCTTTATCTATGTCTAGATAATTCCTGCATCTTAGTCCACACACAATCATCCCAAACCTGCCAACAGCCAGCTTTCTATGAAGGCCGTAATGGAGCTGACAGATTCTATGAATCCAGGTGTCAAAATAAAGCCATTCAGCTCCCCCTCCTCCCTCTCTCACAACAGGGAATAGGAGCTGCCTCTAGTGAGCTCTTAAACTTATCATAAATGTATCAAGATTGCTGTGGGCCATGAAACAGCTGTAGACAATTAATCTTTCCACAATTCTTCGGCATAAGAATTGCTTTCCCTGCGAAGTAACATCTGCCATGCTGAGGTGATTATTCATGGGCAATGGGCACCACCATAGTTTTATGCGTAGAGCCATCAGTGGCAATGAAGCAAAATTTATAGTTTTCCCTGGTTCAGTAAAAATAACATTTCAGCTGCATTAAAATGTCATCCATCAGCATTGTCCCAGAGCACAGGGCTCCAGCTCATCCAGAAAAATTAAAAAGTATTCATTTTAATGGCAACTTGCGAAGCTTGCAGTGACATTGCTCTTTTTCCCCCCTCCCCCCTTTTTTTTTTTACTTTTTTTTGTAGGCAATATTGAGGAGGAGGAGGAGTGCAGGAAAAGGTTATGTGGTGCAGCGAAGCTGAGGATTAAATGTGCTACAAGGGAGTAATGATATACCAATTACTGGACTGCTGGTTCTTATTTATTCATAACCTCTGAACGCTTAATCAAAAATCCTTGTATCAAACTGAACAACTAAAGAAGGAAAGTTATTTCACAGAGATAATGTAATTCTTCAACTTAAAAAAGAGAGAGAGAGAGAGAGAGAGAAAGTGCCAAATGAATATAAAGGCAAGACGTGGCACTCACGAGAGTGGTAGGTTTAGTCTTGTAAATTATTAGCTTAAAAAAGTAGGAAAATGTAGGCTGGAAATGTAATGGTCATAATTTATAAGCAATTTTCTATTCTAACTCCTAGAGTAAAGCCGATTAATATCTACTTTGGCAGCAATGTCAAGGGAGACAAGTGTGCAAAAACTTACTGCGTGAGTTTAAGAATTTACTCTGTGCTGCTCATGTGCCACTGCATCAGATAGTTCAGGTAGCACCTCACTCTGGAAGCACTGACCAGTCAGGGACTGCTCTGGAACTGAGGTGCCATGCACCTGAGCAAAGATAACACACCCTGCATTTTAGATTATCTGGATGCTTACATGGATGAAAGACATTTTTCCTGGGAAAATAAGTGACTGGAAAAAAGAACTAACCACATCTGCACCTTTTGGAACTGGACCTATACAGGCTCCACAGGCCAAAGGCAGTGGCGAGCTGCAGTGGTTTGAATTCCCATTTCTGTGTTAATACCACTGTTCCTGGCTTATTTTAGGGTAAAAAACTGTGTTTAGAGTAGGGTATTATGTATAGAAAACCTTTCAAAATTTAGATTTAGCTCTTCTCCAAGAGCTAAATCTAAATATGTCTACATTCAAATTTTCGGCAAAATTGTGCTGACTCAGTTTCTAAAGTATATTAACTTAAAAGGGATAGCAATCTACACATCAAAATAATTTTGGAATGAGCATTAGAAGATGTCTTATCTTAGCCTTTAAGGACAGAGTATTTACAAAGGCATATAGGCAGTAAAACACTAGATGAAACACAGCACTGAGGGAAGAGCTTCCAAACTAGAGCAGATTTGATTCCAGGCAGACTGCATACCCACATTGCAAGTTTTATCTTTTGTATCATTTTTGTTTACCTTGTGGTGTCCACAGACTGATTTTACTGATCTGTTTTAGCATTGTACCTTTAGCCTCTCCATTGGAGGTTTTTCCCATAGTGTTTCTGTGGAGACAAGCTCTCCCTGAGGGTTGAAATCCTCTGTGTTTTGTTTCTCTCTCTTATGATGCACCTCATTACAACATGAGTACCCAAAACAAAAATTCAGGCTTAGACCGAGAGTCAGATCTGAAATCCTTCAAAAAGTTAAGTGATACAAAAATATATGCTGCCAAGTCTGGAACAGCTCGAGTATCAATAAAACAGCACAGCAGATAAATGGACTTTTTTTACACTACCTAATTCTGAAAGTACAGCTTTCTTAAAGGCTTTCTTTTCTTAGAGGCTCTAAAAAATATCAAAGACGCAGTAAGAGACAAACTCCCCATCTACTGCTTTTGTCTGAGAATGCAATTAAATATGATCTAAAAGGAAAATATATTCCCATAGTGAGAGGCAGGGCTGTCAGCAGCTTAGTGGTGGTGAGAGACTCCAAAGAAGAACAAACAGGTTTGTGATAAATTGTTACATGAAATATTTGGGTTTAACTCCATTCTTCTGTTTCCTGTGCAGTAGGTGGACTGACTCAAGGCCCACACCTAGGATAAAGGAGGCCTGGCTGATCTTTAATGGATCCTACACTTTTTACTGCTTGCTGCAGAACAGGAAAAACTCAACAGTGCTGTCAGACCTATCCCCAGTGTGGGGAACAACAAAATAATTTTGATGGTTTGCATAAATTCTTTCAATTCCACTGCTGATTCATTGGAAAGGACAGGTTCAGCTTCTGGGTCCTGACTGACCTCTCTTGAATTATGAGGGACCTTGCCTGGAAGAAATATTATAGTTGGCAAGATAGGAAAAGCAACAGTGCCTGCCAGACCCTCTTGAGACTTCAGCGATCAGCTAAAGTGGCAGTTGCTGAAGGACACAAGACTCAAGAGCAAAGAAAATACTGAAGGGGAATTGCAAGTAACAAATCCTGTGTGGATGCAGAGAGACAAGGTAACAGCTAGTGAGAAATCATATAAGAAATACTTCTGACTTAAAGAGAAAATACAGGTTGACTCATCAATGTGGAAAGGAGAAGACATCTGACCAAGGCCCCTCTCAGTTTCCACAAGCAACCTGAACTTTCCTGGATTCAGCATATTCACAGAAAAAAAGACAGCAATCTTTGTTTTGTGGGCTATGGAGCTGCCTGAAGGCTTGTAGCAAACCATTTGTTTTAAGGTAAGCATTGGTTTTTAGCACTAAGAAAAGACTCAAGAACCATTTATTACTAGACTACCTCAGCCAGCCACAAGCGGCAGACTCCCCTGGAACCTGCTAAGAGTAAAGCATTTGTTGTCCTAGATATTATTCCCAGTTTCCAGCAATCAGCATTTTGGGGATCTCCTGAGCCAGAGGCTGCCTCTTCCTCTTACACATCACTTTTAATATCCACTCCTCCTCAACAGTATAATTGTGCTTTTGATCAATTAGTAGTTTCAAGCAGCTCTAGAGAACTGCCCTTAGCTCTGTGCTATCCCTTCCCCTCCCCAACACCACCCTTCTCCAAAGAGGGACACAAAGACAGGTGTTGGTCAGTGCTACTGGCACCAGCCCAGTCTGAGGAGAAGGGCTCATGGTGGCACTGGCCTTCCTTCCTTCCTTGCTCTCCAGCTTTCCCCACGGGTCTTTGCCTGCCCAGGAGGCCAAAGGTCTTTTGCGTTCAGAGGTGAGATAGAACTCTCCACATGACTCCTTTGAGTCTCAAGAGGTGTTCAAATATATGAACCCTGTTATGAAAGTTAGCATTACAAGTGTGATTTGGCTTTCAATTTAAAAATGTTTCAACTGAAATAGTAAGCCACAAGGCTTTTAAATTTTGGCTCTTTTTTAAGCTGCACAGTTACTGTTCACAAGAAATGTTAGGACAAGACCATTAACCACACTATTGATTTTCTAAAACAGCAATCTTACTGTGACTTCATCAGGAAATCTGCTGATGCCGGGCCATAAGTGCACTCCCTGGCCACACCAAGCCATCCTTTCCGACTGGGAAGGTCTCTGTCACCTTGAAAACAAGTGGTTTTCACCGTAACACAGGCTGAACTCTTCTAGAGATTTGTGATGAGTTCTTAACTACCACTTATTATCTGAGGTCCAGAAACCCCAGTGGAATTTTGTGCTCATAATAGACCATTATCCAACATCCCTGCATTAGTTTGCTCTGACAGAGCAAAAATGTGCAGGGAAGCCCCAGTCCCATCAGCTGCAGCATATCCCAGGGTATGGAGCCTGGGTATGTCACAGGGCCTCCAGGGAATCTGCATCCCAGGGCGAAACTGAACCACTGTGTCCTCCTACCCGAGGTCAATCATGCAGTAGATTTAACTCTTCAGGCTCCACAAGAAAGCTGTTCTTCCCTTTGGATGGGCAAACATACTATTAATTATGAACAGTAATTAGGAGCAGTGTGTCAGCTCCTGCCAGAGGAGTTTCCCTCAGGCAGAGAAGAAAAGGGAAACCCTGGCAGATAAGTGCTCTGTTAGAGCAGGTGAGGTGATGAGGGGATTCCAGAGGGTCTGCCTAAAGTCATATGAGACTAAAACCAGCCTGGGAACTGTACCTGCAGTCACATTCATCCATCAAGTGCTCCTTCAGACTCCCTCCTCTTCCTTCTTAGAACACATTGAGAGGCAAACTACTGTCCAGCAATTTATCAGCACCAATCACTGCACACACTGAAAGAAGAGATTTAAGGAGACCTGAGGATTTTCTGTTAATTTAGCAAACCACCATTGTTTTCTGTCCTACCAAAGTCACTGCAAGGAGAGAGCCTGCAGTGAGAAGGAACAACACATTTCTGCAATATCAACTCTCAGTCAAGACCAACCATTCATTCACTTTCTAGCAATAACAAAAATCATGAGGTGTTCACATTTGGAGCCAAAGAAAGAGCGAATTAAATATTCTCATATTCTTCCTATGGAGCTAAATACCTTTTTCTACATGTATATGGTTATTTACTATAACTTTACTTCATTAGTGTTAAAGACTTTATGTTAAATGTTGTGGGTATTTTAAAATAGGACATGCTGGAGAAAAAAAATTAAGGGTTGCTTCATCAAACACATTAAACCTTATCGCTATCTGATTTTTAAAAATTGTGAAGCACAAATTATCCAGAGCTTAGCACTCAGTGTCTCTTCCTTGGCCTATAAAGTCAACAGTTATGGTGTTAAAGTTTAATCAATCCCATAAAATGTTACTCAGAAAGTGACCCTGGTGTTATGGCTGAAGTACATCTCCTACATTAAAAAGCACTTTCATGGAAGCCAGAGCAGTGTTATTGAAACAGAGAGCTAATAGGTATCTAGATGAGGTTATGAAAGGGAGAAGAAAGTAAAGGAGAGCACTGGGAAAGGCAGTTGAAGGAGGAAAGTAAGAAGGGAGAGAGGAGAAAGCCCTTTTTTTCCCAGTGGTTCTCCACAAAGCTAAATATAAATACATGAATGGTCAGGTTGAAATATAAGAAGCTGTTTTGACAGTTGCTCAAAAGCAGAGATCTTTATTAATTTCATATTAAAGCCAGGTGCAATTTTCACAGTCAACACAGGAAGATTACAGCAAACAAGAGAAATGGTAACATCCCTGTAGACAGATGACAGGGCATGACTGATTCCTGCAAAGTGTAGGCTTTTGGATACAATTAAGATGAAGTTAATTAAACTATAACTTCATCAGAACATTATATTTGCTGGCAAAAAAATAAAGCCTAAAGAACAGTAATTATTGTCTGTGAACATCCTTTTTGACCATTATCATCCTGACTATTGATTCACTTGCTAACATCCAGCTGAATTCCACTGGAACATGGAAGAACTAGACAGGGCACAGTGGGCCTTGCTACATATTCTACTTCCTGTATGTTTTGCATTAGAACAGCCAGCATTGTCCAGTATTTATATTGTGGTACATAACTCTGGTTGGAAAGTGACATTGGTGAAGATAAGGAAAGCACACAAACTCTTCTGAAGGAGGCAATATGGCTTAAAATCAGAATAGTTAAGCCTACCAAGAGGTATAAAACAGCACAGTGAGCTGCCAGACCTCTGTATTTCACCCAGTAGAATTTAGTCTCTACCACTCACCAACAGATTCATAAAAGTCTGACAGATTTCAGATCAAGATTATTAACCTTTGGTGTGATATTTCATGTCTTCCAGACCCATGTCCAAGCATATACAAACCACTGAGATTATCAGAGGCATTCAGAAACTACCCAAGTTAGCACTTTTCCAGAACTATGTGCGTTAGATGTTGTGCAGGAAGAACTAAAGACATAGCCTGAGGACAACTCAGTATTGAGAAGCAACAGAACAAAAGGTACTTTAAGAGGGAAAAAAATATTTCTCTTGCAAAGGCCTCTGTCTCCAGATTAACCCAAGAGTGGTTAGCAGTGTATTTTCAAACCCCAAATAAAACAACATTTGTTTGTTTACTATCTTTGGTGAAGGTTCTGGAGCACAAGTCCTATGAGCAGCACCTGAGGGTGGTAGGGATGTTTGACCTGGAGAAAAGGAGGCCGAGGAGGGATCTTATAACTGAAATGAGGTGGTAGCAAGGTGGGGGTCAACCTCTTCTCCCTACTCAGCAAGTAGTAGGACACAGTCTCAATCTGCACCAGGGGAGGTTCAGGTTAGACATCAGGAGGAATTTCTTCACAAAAGGATTGCTAAACATTGGAATGGACTGCCCATGGAGATGGTAGAGTCACCATCCCTGGAAGTGCTCAAGAAAAGTCTGGATGTGGTAGTCAGTGCCATGGTTTAATTGACAATGTGGTGATCAAAGGTTGCACTTAGTGACCTTACAGATCTTTTCCAGCCTAAATGATTCTGTGATACCTATGAGAAATTTCAACTGGCCTTTTTTTTTTCCCCTCAGGGATATGGAAGAGAAGAAGGCCATATTTTGGAGATAATAATAAGTTAGTTGTACCCTGAAGTGAGAATGCTCATCTGCAGCATCAGATGTAAGGTCCTGGTGTTTCAGCCTAGTTAAACTAAGGTAATTGGGACATGCTACTTTACTAAAATATTATCTAAGCCTGATCTGGGCTGGAATTCAATACTGGTAGTCCACTGCAACTTTGACCACAGTAAGGATTTTCTTGTAGTTCTGGAGTAGAAAGCAGAAGAGGTCTCATCTGTAGGAAAGCTAAAGAAACATTAAGAATCACCCTGCAAGATTCATAGAGAAAACACAGCTTCTTCCACCCAGGCCCTCCCAGGGAGACCCAGAAACAGCCAGACTCCTATCACAGCTGCTCTCCAGAATCTGCTACAGCATCCAAAAGAAAACATTCTCCAAACCAATTTGACTTACATCTCAAATAACCAAGTGTTCATTATGAATTGTTTACAAGGAAGCAGATACCTGCAGTGACTCAAATAAAAGATAACTCTGAGGGCTTTGCAGATCAGTCCAGGTGTCAGCAACAAGAGCACAACCTAAAGAGTAAATTATGACAAGTTATTCCAAATGCACCTATTTGCAGTTCTGCACAAGCTAAACTCCAAAGGCCATTAAATGCTGGAACTCAGCTGAACAAACTCGAATGTACCAAGGCATCAGAGTGTATCTTCCAGGCTCATCCAAATTATACTGATCTGAATTTAGCTTTGATTTTAGCTTCAAGATTTTATAGTGCACAGAGCTAAAATTTTGACTAGTTTAATCTTGAAATGTATGGCAATACAAGAAGTAGTTTAATAAGTGTAATCCTTTGATCAGGAGGGAAATCATGGTAAGAACTGAGTTGTTACTTCTAAGCAGGACTCACAACCAAAATACTGAGGCATTCTGTACATCTTTATATCTAACCATGCCAAAACTTGTCTTGGACATTCCTATTCTGACTGTAAGGCAAAAGTAATGAATAAAACAATGAGAAAATCCACCTTATTAGCTCAAAGTTGTCAACCTCTTCAGGTGAATTTGCAGATGTGCAGAAGTTGATACAAATGGAAAATAACTTCTAAAGTCCTCAACTTGCTAGTGGGCCCAAATCCTCAGAATGACTGAACCTGCAAGTACAAAAGACCACTTAGGTTCTTGTATCCATTTTCCACTCTGCTGGGGCTTTATATGCTATTCCATCTCCCAGGCTATCTTTAAACAGCTTTAACCAGTTTTTCCTCCATGTCAAAAGACTACTGCAAAGCCATGGCTGCCCCCATCAGAGTCTTCCTTCAATATTTAAAATAATCCTTTTGCCCTCCTTTTCACCTTGATATATTGATTTTTTTTATGTCCTATATACAGTAAATAATTCTTTCCCCTTTCTAATTTTTCCTGATGCAAACTATTTGCATCAGAAAAATTTGCAGACCATGATTTCTTGCTCAAAAATGCTCAAAAAATATCTTTTAAGGCAAAGAGTAAATCATTCATCTCCCCGTCATCTCAGAATAACAAAAATTAAAATTAAGTTTTCCTCAAATAATTTCACACCAAAATAAAGTTCTTTATCACCATTTTGACTAGGAACACATTGCTAGTGACGACACAGACAATCTCCAGTGGGAGGGAGGTCTAGTATTCAGCAGAAATGCAATGAATTATGAATAAATAAATAAAACTACAAAACTGAGATAAAGATTAGCATTTGAATCTCCCCAGCACAGAGGAAGAGTTGCTATTTCAGCATTATTCTGATCAGTCTATTCAAATTACGAGCTAAAAAGGGTTCCCTTTTTTTTCTTGTTCCCTTAAATAACTTATTAGTTAAAAGGATGTGAATTAACTTAGAATGAATGTTCAATTCATATAGTAGAATCGCCATCATCATTATTACAGGAAGCTCTAATCATTACGCAGCCACTAATATAAGACATTCTGCTAGCTTGCCTTTAATGAACATGACTCACATTTCACTTTAATGATTCCTACACCCCTGTCTCCTCTGAGCCTTCTACGCAGCCATGGGGGAAGGGTGGCCTAAATACCTTCTTCAAGATAAAGAAGGGAGTCACTTCCACTACCCCTCTTTTAAAGGAGCTCACACTGAAGAGCATTGCAGAAATCTGAAGCCCAGAAAGTACCCAGAGCCATCTCCTTTGAAGAAATCTCCAACTGGGCTATTCAAAACTGGGGCAGATGGAAAGAATTAACTCCTCAAAGGAGCTGGGCCATTTGCAGCATTTCCTCTGGAAGAGTCCTTCCCACCTTACTCAGTCAACTCACTATTTTCTACAAAAAAATGCAGCAGCTTAAGCAGAGCTCACAGGGAAGCAGGTTGCATTGGTGGCAATGCAGAGGTGCATTTAAGTGCATTGCTCTCTTTCCAAAGAGCCTGTGAGAATTCCAAAGTGAAGCCCAGCACCTCACACCCTCCTTTCTCAGCCAAATCTAGCCTCACCATAAGAATCAGGTATTGAGAGACTGAAGTTTTAGATTGCTAAAACACTCCAAATGGTCCATTTACCTCCAGGTGGAAGGGTCTTAAGCATCTTCACAGCATAGACCATTTCTCCAAAAAATCCACCTCAGTCAATCAGGTCCGAGTCAGAAATACCTCTGTAGCAACTATAAACTATTGCTTGAGAAGCATTACTGATAACAGCCACAGATAAGCACAAAGTTAGCCCTTTGTGTGTCTGCTACATCAAATAAAAACAACCCAGCAAATCATTTTCATGGCGTGAGGGATAAACAAAACTGCTAGTTTTCACAGGACCTCCATTACATTCCTTACTCTTTTCTTGTCACTTGTACAATTGAACTGCAGACTAAATTTCACTACAAATTCAGTCACTTAGACAGAATCTGACTCCTAATGACCTCACTGCTACAGCCAATGCTCTGCCATGTGATATCATAGCCTTCCCCAAAGATAAGGCCTCAACAGTTCAATGAAACCAGGTTCTGATTTTATGGATGGTGGTTACAGGGGTAAATAAATTACTTCTTTACACACCAAGAAATTCTCAATTGCACTCCTCAGTCAAACAGACAAACATTTTACAGCATTCCTAAGACACAGACAAAGGAAAAGCAGAGACAACTTCACATTAGTTCCCTCACATCCATCCCATCCAGGTGTGATGTCTGGCAAATAAGCATAAAGCATTCAGACACATGAAGCCAGGACTGAACAATACTATAGCCACTTAAAACCGTGGCATCAGTCTTGGGGGGAATGATGTCATTAATAAAACTGGTTGAAAAATTTAACCTTACAGTTTTCTTCCATTTATTTCATAGTCTCTTTTGTTTCCTTAACTTTTACATATAAACTGCTTTCTTCCTGTCCTTAAATTTACAGAGGCTGGCAAAGTTAAATATCACTAACCTTCTTAAATTACCTTAATTGTCCAGACCTATTTAGTATCCAGTCTTACAGGCACTACTGTACAAGAGCAACGTTTGGTTCACGGCTGACTTAGAAGCTCAAAAATATCACTGAAACTCCAGAGTGCTCCTATCAAGGGACACAGAGTGCAGTTCCCATGTCAAGAGACTTGATTGCAAGAGAGGGACAGAGAATATTTGAGGAACAGCACTGGGAGCAAAAGGGGTCTGTGATACTGCTCTAAAGCAACTAAAGCAGCTAAAGCAATCCTCTCCTTATCACCTGAGAAATGCAAGAGACTGTCCCTTCCCTGCTCCCTATCCCTGTATATGACACTTGTACCCATGCTTAGCTACCCAGTTTTATTCTTCATCTGTTTACAGGACATCCCTTAATGCCCAGTGTTCTTAGGAGATGCAGGGCTTTCCTCCATTTCAGTTTTGGAGGACCACAGCTATTATTTAGTGTATTCAGTTCTTGCTTCATGTTACTTCTTAAAACTATACAACAACCATTTCTCACTCTCTGATCTACAGCACACAAGGATCTGTGGGATCAGAGCGGAACTGTTCCTGGAAATGCTAAACATCTCATGCTCAAAATTAATCCCTGGTGTGGTTCAGCAGCTCAATCCATCATTACTCAGTTAGGCCTAATGTGTGAATAATTTTGGACCAGGAATGGAACAACAAAGCCAGCCACAGCTACATTTTTGGTATGAAATGTTGACCAAAGATTTTAGAGATCCCAGAACAAAATGTTTTCCGTTTTTGTTTTGATGATGACAAAATGAAGATCCTGCCCCCTGTACACACCTGTTCCTGTCATCCTGCTTCACATCTCTTACAACCAGAACTGCCGATTGCCATCAAAAAGGCTGGCCATCAAAAACTGAGGTACAAGTTGAGAAGCCTGCAGACCATCCCAAGGCAGCCAGCACTGCCCATACAAACTCCACCAGCCTTTCAGGCCAAATTTAGACATTTCAGCTGGTGATAAATGGCATCTTTCTCATGTGGCTGCACAACAAGTGCCTGAGCCTGTGAGTTAGACTCTGACCTCACGGGTTTGATCAAGTTTGCAATTATCCCAAAATGTATTCTTGTCAACAACACACAATTTTCAATACATCACTTGCTTTTCGAGTCAAATTAACACTTCACAGTCAGATTCTGCCTCCTAGACAACTCTATCCTAATTGAGACTTCCATGATTTCATTTCAAGGGAGAGTAGGAGCCTTCATTTGTGATTTTAGCTGCAAGGACAGATAGATAATGAACTGCATAGATTTCTCCAAACCAAATATCACATCCCCTGAATGCAGCTACCTGACAAAAGACATTAGACTACAGGAGCTGGGACTGTGCTTAAGCTCAGACATGTATTGTTAAATGTGACATGCTCAATTTATCATTAGTTATGAAGTGAAAACGGATGAATACACATTCAATTTAGTTCAGCTGCTTTCTTCATTTATCACACTCTTTCATCATCCATCATTCTTCCCTGCCACCCTTTTGATTTGAACATATAACACACTTTCATAAGTTTAATCTAATTAATCATAATGGTAAGGTAATGTTCCCTTAATGAAGCGTATGTATAAAGTTTGTTGCAATTTTAATAAAATCTGTTCCAGATAAAATCTACAAATGTTTTCAATGGAGCCAAACCCAGCCCTATCTCTCTCCCACTCATTCCTAAGGTTGATGATGATGTATCAGTACAAAGAGTTGCTCAAGCATATTGTTCTTTTATAGAACCACTGTTTCAATAAATTGGAAAGCGTTCATCATTTTATGAGACAAGACATGCAGTTTAAAAAGTTAATTGAAGTAGAAACAAATTAGAAAACCAACCTGAAAGATTTTCACACATTATTGCCATGAAATCTACAATATCTGCTATCTTCTGAGTGCATCTTGCACATCAGAGTCGGTACAAAGAGGAAGTTGCTCCTTAGCAGCACAAGCAGCATACAGAGATACTAAGTTTTGCTGCACTTCTCAACCCACAGTAGAGCCACTTTGTAGCAGTGCCATTGAACATGTAGCTTCCTAAATCAGATCAAATCAGGGAATTTTAATTCTTCTCAGGACAACTCAGCTTTGTATACTGAAATTTTTCTAATCATTATGACCCCACATTTCATTTCCACCCCTCCACCATCACAGCCTATGCTACACAAAATTTTTCACCTTGTCTTGCTGTGAGTTTCAAAGTTCCGTAAAACATTTTTGAGCTTCTGGGTGGGAAGTGCTGTAGAGATCAATATTATTTATGGTGATTATTAATAAGCAATTTAATTTGACCACTATTAACATATATGAGTTCTTCACACCAAGATTAACATAACCTCCATTTGCTCACACCATAACATACTCATTTGTATCTCTTTCCACTCTTACACTGGCAATTATTTCTAAGTTGCAGTAGCAGAAACAGCACATTAGAAAACTGACTTATTTTCCCACTGACAGACTTTCATATCTCTGGGCCACTAATGACTGATGTCTGTCCTTTTCAAAATCTGGCTGAAAGCTGTACTTCTTTGCTTCAGGGATTTGCGCATCCAGATGAAGTTTCACCTGGACAGAGGATGGGTGAACAACCATAAAACATCTATTCTAGCATCTTATTCTGATGCAAGTCACCATAGGATCCCTTCTTGTTGCATCAGGAAGGAAGGAAGACAAGGCAGCTCTACAGCTTGTTCCCTGATTTACGCAAGGAATTGCAGAGTTTTTTCCTTTCACTCTGTGAAATGAATGTGTGATGGTTTCTGGCAGACTGTTAGACAAAATGTGATTGTGACTCTCCCTCATTGTACATAAGATTAGAGCTGGACAGATGCCAGTGCTCCCTTTAGACCTGGCAAGTTATTTTACATATCCACACAAACAGGGGCAGGAAATAGGGATTTACTGGCTACAAAGACAAAGGCAACAATAACAGGAACTAACTTCATATCTAACACGGACTCACTGTGGTTGACTGCTGCTTTTAATAGCCACTTACTTCTGCAGCTCACCCCTTGAAACACAGGAGTACAGGGCTTAATACTCCACCAAGGACACAGAACACCTGAGCAGGAATGCCTGGAAGAGGAAATAACACTACAGCAGTAACAAGCCCTTGTAGCTGCAGCTCGCTGCAATAAATTCATTTGTAAAGGAGCAGGTATCCAGGAGAGACCAGGGTCAGCCTCTTTCTGGACAGAAGCTGGTACAGAAATACCATGGGAGAGGGAAGCTTCAGGCATTTAACACAGTTCTTCATTTTTCTGAGGTCTCAGAAAATAGGTCTCAGATGGTAAGGGAGAAGGATGCAATGCAAGCACTTCTCTCAGGACAGGGAGAATTTCCACATCTTTCCATTTGAGGTGATTCCTGCTGTAGTCCTCTTTCCCACCTCTTCCCTTTATTCCTGTTTTGCCCACAACAATTGTGTGGGCCAGTGAGGTGGCAGTTTCTACTCCTTGTCCTATACCCCTTCACTTTTTTTTTTAATTTTTGACTCAGAATAGGTGTATCTTCTAAGTTGCTACAGCAGCCAGTGCATCCAAAGCACTGATACCAATTAAGTACAAAGTATGAGATCAATTAATCATTCATTATCTTCACAATGCAATAGCGGGAGCTCCAGGGAAAGCAGTCCAATAATCCTTACAACCCCCAAGGTACTCATCTTCTTCTAAGCTGATCATTCATTACCCAGAGCATATCAGCATAAAAAATTCTTCAATTTCCAAGGCAATCAGTCTAGTAGAAATGACAAGTCTTTGAAACTTTGGACCACCTTAACTACATGAAGTCTAAAAGGCCTGTAAATACATGTTTAGTCAGTGCTTTCAGTGAAAGGAAAAAGTTGTACAGAGCACTTGGAATTCAGGTTCATTTCACAGCCTCAACAAAACCATGCAACCTTTTAAAACTAAGTGTTACCTCAGTCCCAAGGCAGAAATACATAAGAATCCAATCTGCATATGCAGTGGAGAATGCCATTCCCAGTAATCTGAATGAGGCAGGAGCCTTCAGGCCCCTGGCAAATGAAAGCCCAGAAAGCCAGCTCCTTCCTTCCCTGCTCTGAAATGATCGGTGAACTCTGACACAAGACAAATAGCAAGATGGCAGCACAAATTACAGAAATCCCAGGAGGCACACGTGAGTTAATTCCTCACTAGTGAGCACTCAGACACAAAGTGGTGCTAATTGTCTAGGGCTATGGTGCACCCATTCACTTTTTTAGCAAAAAGGTATTTTACGACAAAGCATCTCAACTTTACAGAGGAATATTCTGTATGGGGGGGAAAAAAAGGTAATTCAATGCCTCTCTGCTCCTTAAAACAGGTCAGAAGAAAAGAGAAAAGAAAAAAACAACTTTATGAAATGGTGAAGCCTTAAGCTCTCAAAATACAACCATACAGAATACTATAAAGCATTATTTAGAGAAAAGAGAGTGCCAAAAAGAGAACAATTTAGAAGGTGTAATGGGACTGCCCAATTCAAAGGAACCTGCCAGTCTGCACAGCCTTTGATTTACCACTCTAAGATCACACAGCTGTTTTTCCTGCTTCACTTTACTCACTAAACCTCTCTACTTTCAGTCTCCAATCTCCACAGCCTCCCACATAACCTTGTTTCCCAGCAAAAGCACAGTTTGCAACACAGAAGTTGCTGCACAGGCCACAAAACAGCCCTAGAGGGTTGGACCTGTCATGCCAGGGCAAGGCAGGCACTGGGGCTGGGCCAGTGGTGGGGTGTGTGTGTGTGTGTGTAATCCACTGGTGGAAAAAGCTGATTTAACCAAAAAGTGAGACAGCAAGCAAGGAAATAAGAGGTTTTCAGCTCAGATTTCTGCAGAGAGAGTAGGGCTTGGAGAAGTGGATTACCTGGTGTCCTGAGATGGCTGCTCAGCCCAGCAGGATCCAGGTGTGCTTACACTGAGTGCCTTGTATCCTATGCAGTTATTACCTGGCTGTGACTTGCCCATGGTTTGGGAAACTTTTCAGAAGCAGAATGACATTCAAAATCCATTCAGACATTGGTTTTAAGAAGTTTGCCTCCAGTTGTCTCCTGCTCTGTGAGAGCTCCTTCCATGCAGTAGGACTAAAGAAGTTTGTTCACATCTGGGAAAAGTAAATTATTAGAAATTATATTTCCCAAAGAAATTTCCTACAGCTTTTCTAAATAAGAGATGTCCCATTTAAAGAAAAAAAACACAAAACAAAACAAAACCCACCTTTTGTCCAAAATGGAAAAAAACCCCAGAACCTGAAACCTCAGAACTAACTTTATTTCTGTCTTTTTTGTTGTTGGTTTTTTTTTTTTTTTGTAGGAAACTGATGACTGGGAAGAAGATTTTCTGCATATAACAGTGTTTCCCCTGCTTTTCCAAGGAAATTAAAGGGGAAGGAAAAAAAAAAATCTTAACACAGCTGATTTCTCACATAGCATTTTTGCTAACTTCCTTCTAAATTAAATTCTTTCCTGCAAAGCACATTAGAAAAGGAACTTCTGTGGGTCATCCATGGCAGTTTCCCTAGTTTTCCACCAACTCTCATGCAAAGAGGCAACATCCCCAGAATAAACTGCATTCCTCGGAACTCCTCCAAACTGAGAGGCACCTTCTCGATTTGAAAAATACTGCCCAGGTGTGTTTCAGAAAAAATAGTTCTGGTGCTGCTGGAGATGCCCCTCTACTTAAAGCCATCAACCTCTCCCCCTATTACTTGTTCAGTAGTTTTCTCTTCTGGTTTTCCCACCCTTGCAAACTCACATCCCGCAAAGGACTTGAGGCCATGCAGGGGTTGTGTCCTACTTATTATTGGCAATTGTGTCCACTTCAGCGCCCTCATTGAGCCAGGAGTTTTAATCGGTGAAGCTGGTGGAAGACCCTTCTATTTAAGAACTAATTTGTTACAAAGAATGATCCCTTACATTTTGTTGTTGTTTGCCCAGGGAGTTCCTTTGTCATTTACTTGCTTGGTGCAAGGTATTTACTGAACACTGCATTCCTGGCAGCAGCACAGAAACCGCCCGGACTCAATTGATTAGTGTTTAACATTATATTTGTAATAAGATCCACCACTTAAAAAGCACTAGCAAACATTGCCACCACGTTATGCTGCAAGCACAAGATAAGAAGAGGAGAAAATGTATTAAACATCATCTTTGCTACATGTGTGCCAACACTAACCTTGCTGTATGTGGCCACTACAACCTTGCTTTGAACTCTACAGAAACAGCTCATAAAACCTGCCTCTGCCACAGAGCACTGTGCTCACATGGTGCTAATGTTTAATTAAATGGATACTTGCTAAGAAGAGCACAAGGAAGAACAAGTTTCCACTTTCAGTAAGACCATCACTCACACACATACCCAGTGTTTCAAGTTTATCAGTGTTAAACAGCATGCAATCAACACTCCCAGCTCCTGAACTTTGCAGATGTATTTGTTCGACACAAGAAAACATTTATTTGGGGCAAGAGCCTGAATTAGAACAAAAAAAAAAATTATAAAAATCTTAACAGCAGGTTACCATTCAAATTTTCTCAAGCAAGCAATTATTATTTCATTTGTTTTCCAACTCTCGATTAAAAAGGTGTTTTCTTAAAATTGTTTAAAAGAAAATTACCAGAGAATGGAGCTGATCAATTAAGACCCAGAAAGAAGGATGTCATGCATATGGATAAGTGGGGAGATAGTGCAGGAAGAAAAAGTGGTAATGAAAGGTTAAAGGAAACTACTTGAGTGTTTCCTGTGAACTGTCTTCTGTATGTTGGCACCTTATCCCAGCCATTAAAAGGAGAGACAGAGTCTAGAGAGCAAATTTAGCAGTGTCTACTTGAAAGGTAAGAGTAAACTCAGACCCTGACAATTACTAAATAAGAACAAAATTAATTATTCCTTCAACTGAATAGTCCTGAATCCTACCACAAATCAATCAGCTCTTCTTGCCTAAGAAGCTCTGACTCTATTTTAGCTCAATGAAAACAAAATCAATGAAGTCCAATTATAGCCCATCTCGTTAGAGTATGCAAATAGTGCCCCGTGGAGCTGAGCTGCTCCTGCTCTGGGCACTTGCAGGGACGACACGTGTCAGGCAAACCAAACGTGAGCTGGTGCTGGCACCTAGCTGCCTGTACTGTGATACACCAGCTCCTCACAGCTGGGGGAGGCAAACGTAGCAGAGATCGACTGTGCTGAACAGCAGTCCTTCAGCAGCCTCTGGGCCTGGAGTTTCAGGTGCAGAAAGCCCACCAGTGTGTCTCAGAGAGCAGATTCAGCATTATTTACAAAAACGGGGTGTGCAAAGTTGCAGAAAACAGAGAGCCTACCTGCCTTTCATCCCCTTACATCGAGAGGAAAAGGCACTTTAAGAAGCATATAATAATGATATAATTATAAAATTAATAATGAAGCTGCAGGGAGAGGATTTAATCCAAGTGCCATCAATCAAATATCTCGCCCTCTTAAATGGCAACCGAGAGCTCTGGGTCTCCAGAACAGAATTCTGGCTACCAATATAAGGCTGTATGCTACCCTGCCACCACTCTAATCTTAGCTTGCTTTTCCCCCCACCAAAAGCATAGCTTTCCAGGAAGCCTTCTCCTCTTCCCTGTGAAAATTCAAAACACAAAGGAAAAGTTTGCCAAAATTTTCCTGTATGCAATGCATGGTTCATAGCTGCCTGGAGACACAAGACTACTGTAACATGAACTGCTTTGAGTTCAACCTCTTGTTCCTACAGTCCTCAGGCCCATGGGAGCACTGACAGAGTGCTGATACTGACTGTGCACACATACTTGCAGGATTCAGGCACCAGGCAAGTGCCTGCCAGACCATGAGATCCAATTTCATGCACCCACAAAAATCTGGCCTTCCCAAGTCCTGCTCATCCTGACCAATTTCCCCATCATTTGCTTGCAACAGACAAGATTATGCTTTTCAAGGAGCCACCTGCAGGGACTGAGCTTCCCAGTTTTCTGGCTACAGCCCAAGGACATTTTTGGCCAAAAGCCCCTTCAAAGTGGCTTTCTGCCCTTGGCCTCAGAGCCAGCTTTTTTAGACATGTTCATCTTTCCATTGGCTACCTAAAAATTATGATGTAATGCTTACTTTACTGCCACACTTGGCAATGCTGTTGGGGCTTGGGGTAAACTACATAGTAGCAGCTACAGAGGGATATCAAATGAAATATGCAGTTTCTGCAATAACAGGGTGCCTCTAGTTTTGTTTCTGGTGCTGAAACTTTGATGTCACAGCATACCCCAGACTTTTATGCTGTGTATGACTGGGAGCTTTGGGTTCATGTTTGTTTTCTTTTTCTTATATTGTTATTTTTTATGTTAGTCATATTAAAGCCAAGGGTTTGTTGTTGGGTTTTTTTAAGCACCTTTAAAAGGAACATGATTATGCTACACACAAAGAATGGAAGACAAACCATTCCTGTTTTTAAATGTGCCACACATACCTAAGAAATGTGAGAAGATAAACCTGAGAGTTCAAGTACTCCAAACACTGTTGATCCTTACTCCCTCTGCATATTAGTTAACACTGATTTCTAAGCTAAATCCAAATATTAGCATTTTTGCCATTAAAAAATAATCTTCTTAGTTAAATACTGTACAACTTCAGGAACAGAAAGCATTAGAACTGAAACGTTCAAAGCAAAAAAAGTGGGGAAACAAAATCGTTCATTACTTCATAAGCAGCAACAAGCAATAAAAGGCACCCTCTTCAGACAGTTTTGAAAATCATGAGCAAACCCTTAGGCAGAGCAACATAATGTTCAATAGCATAACAGCCCCATTGAAAGAGCACCCTTAAGAGTTTATTTTATGTTTCTGCTAAGAGAACAGTGTGAAATGTCCACTTTTACTTCAGGATGCATGCGCAAATGCACACAACTGGAGGGCTGCTTGAGACACTGCAGTGAGCTGTAGAGAGGTCTGCTGGAATTGCCATCACATGCCCATGAAAAAAACCTCAGGGTTATCAAGGGCATTCTCAAGACAGCACTTCTCCTGTCACATCCTGGGATTAATTTCTTCTGCTTTCTCTCTGGGCCAACCAATTCAAAGAGCAATCTTCTTAATGGCTCAGAGTTTTACTCCCTACAGAGTCCATCTTCCTAAAGGACCACAGTGACATAAACAAGCAACCTGGTTCTTTATGTGTTACTGATCTCTCTCTTCAAGCCTACAGGAAAAATGTCCCACAGCCAGAACAAAACAGCAGACAGTAAGAGGAAGTCTGTCTTACTGATGGAAAATCCCAAGGACAGCCACAAGCCAGAAAAATTGGCAGATGCAACATACTTAGGGTTTCCTTCCTCACAACTATGTAGAGGGGGCTGAAATGCAACACCACACAAGCCCATTTGTGGTAGTGGTCCCATTAACAGATTCCATCTTTATGCAATTTCATTTCAGTTGGTGATGTGGCAGGGCAAATAAATCTACTTCAAGAAAAGATTAATTCAGAAGGTCCTGCATTGTTAAGCCACTTCAACTTTGCAAAGCTGGACAGTACAAGCTGAAGTAAATAATTTTTATCTTTTTGACAATTAGCCTGGACTTGGCTGGCTTCCGAAACTGGATTTCTATAATACAAGTTTACTGTGATTTAGCCAGATCAAACTCAAACTCTCTGTGAGAAGCTGGGGTGGGACACTGGTCTTATTTGCTCCTAAAGTAGAGCCCAGAGTGAGAGTAGCAATATCCCTGAAGTTGCCAGTTCCAGGTGCTGCCATCAGTGAGGACTGTAACACCCATACCTCATGGAGAGCCCATTAGAGAAACAAGGTCTGAATGATAGCAGGGATTAAAAGAATTGGCTCAATTTTGGATACTGAAGATGACATCTACAGCAGTGATTAACTACGGCTCGTTAGTACTTACAAATGAGCACACACACGCATCTAACCTAAATCTTTACACCATTAGTAACATGCCAAAGATGCCACTCTGGGTAAACGTTAACTTCCAGTCTTAGCCTTAAGACAAGCTTTAGCCCTTTTGGCAAACCACTGCAGCCTCTCACAGTGCTTCGGAAACTTCTGCAAATTCAGCAGCAAACATCCTGCTCAAATGACTTTAGGACCAGAAATCAGCATGTCTACAGAAAATGAAAGTCCTGAGACAACCATGATGATCAACTCCCCGGGAGTTTTCTTGACGATTTAAATGAGTGCATATGATTTCAAAGGAGGAACAGGGATGCCACACAAACACTCTTGCCATCCTTGAGGTTTATTTTGAGCTCTTTGGAAACACAGTAAAAAAACCTGTACAGACAGAAGCGGCAGCAGATCTGAATCCTGACCAGCACACATTCAAAAGTCCAAGGACAACGTATCAAGCTTGAATACAAGCAAAGATTTTGCCCCTTTGGTGCATGAAGAGATGGTCAGAGGACCACCTGCAAAGGTCCAAAACATCCTGAGGTGAGTATAAATTAGGGATGCAGTTTGGCTTCAGCACTACACTTTCTGAACAGCAAGTTATTGCTAATGCCATGACTTACCCCTTCCCAGCTGTGTCTTCTTAATTCCTGTGTCCTCTCTAGTTTCACAGAGCTAGACCAAGCCTATGCTACTTCTGAACTACTCAGGACTGAAGATTTACATTTGGGCATCACCTTTCTCAAGATATCAGTGACAATTTCCAATGATCTTTAGACACTTGAAGATTAAAGATACAAATTTTATAGACAAGCCAAACCTCATTTAATTGATACCTACCAGGCACTTAACAACCCTAGAAGTCCAAACACCCTCCCTCAGCCCCCAACTTCTCCCCAAAACCTCAGACATGTTTAACTCTCACCCTAGGCCAAAGGTTTAAACAGCTAAACAAACAGGTGGGTTTGGGACTTCAACTGGTCACTGGTTTCTTCATGTGGCTAACCTATTCCTCTCTCCCTCATCCCCACCCCCCGAACAAGTAGTGCCACTATTATTATTGAACGAGACAAGGAGGAAATTTCTGCTGCTCTCAAGAGCTCATGCTTCTGAATTCCCATCCCTTTCCCTGAACCCAGCATTAGGAGTCAAGTGCACAAGTGGAAGTTTGATTGCAATTGTTGGAAAGATTAATCCCTGCCCGGGCAGCCGACTTCCACAGTGCAATTATTAAGTGGAACCGTTGCACAAGATGAAGCATGAGGAAGGAAATTAGAGCATGCCATGCCAGGGTTGTTTTGTGCAAGAGCTGTCCCCACATGGGCTTATAATGCACCAAGCTAACTTTATGAAACGCTGACAGTATAGGGGTTAAAATGACTTTGGGTTGTAGTAGTTTAGTATGTTGTGGGATGAGTAGGCCTTAAAGGTAGGCCTCAGGTGCTGTCTTTGTTAAGTAGAAGTGTAATCATGAGAACTGCACTGTGTGTGTTTTACAAAGATTGCCTATAACAAGATGATTGTTTAGTAAAGACAAGTAAGAACGATAATTCAGTTATAACATTCAAGAGAAACGTTAGGGGGTAGCTGGAGAAGGGGAGCTGCGGCTTATGCTTGGGTAGAAACAATATATGTAATAGAAACAGTATCGTAGCAGAAAGTCATGCTTGAGTTCGATAGAATAATGTTGAATTAACGATCGACTGGTGACGGTTGTGTAAGGAACAGTATAAAAATGTATCCAATACAAATCCATGTTGGAATTGATTTGGGTTCGGTACCCCGATTCCCAGAGCTCTTCAAATAAAAGCACCTGCATATAATCATTCTGTGATTATGTGTTCCTACGCTAACAACGCTGCCCTTGGTTTGCCTAGGAAGCGTCAGTTTCGGAAGTAACCTATGTGGCAGGAAGGAAGCTTCCTTCCTGGGAGACAGAACCAGTAAGCAGCTGGCTTTGAGTACTGAAAGGTACGCAAGCCAATTAAAAGTTGATCCACCTTCAAGAAATAAAAAAACAACAAAACCTATATAAGCAGAGGACCCTCGAGCTTCTGTCACTTGGGTCTTCCTTCTTTCAGAGAGAGTGATGCCTTTTTCCTGGTGCTAGGAAAATGAAACTAGACATGGTTAAAGGGGTTGGGGTCTTTACCTCAGTATTTTAATCAGGA
The DNA here is from genome assembly GCA_025920805.1 of Petroica traversi. Lineage (NCBI taxonomy): Eukaryota > Metazoa > Chordata > Aves > Passeriformes > Petroicidae > Petroica > Petroica traversi. The sequence goes on from JAHLSL010000020.1 coordinate 23,322,183, forward strand.
TCCTGTTTGATGCATCCACTTCACCCAGGTGACGTGTGGCAAAATGCACACCCCCCATCAATCACACACACCAGTTATAAACTTTACACATCAGCAGATCTAACAAGGGAGCCCAATAATGAGGTTGGGGTGGGCAAACCCCCAGTTTACAGAATCCTCCTGTCAGGAGACCTTGGGTTCCTGAGAGAGTAGGAATGTTTGGTCTCCCTGGCTCTGCAGTTCTGGGGTGTTTGGTCTCAGGCCTGCAGAACACTTACAAAACGCTAAGCACTAAACTAAGTAAAAGTAAAAGCAGTTGCAAGTATGCATATTGCTAATACTTGTGTATTAGCAATACACAAGAGAGAGAACTGTGTAAAAGGTATATAAAAGACAAAAATCATTCCGGCATCAAGAGGAGATCGTTCTCCCCTCACCGGAGCCTGTGAGGGCTGGCGAGGCCACTTGGCCTGGGTGCGGCCCGGAGTGGCGCGGACGGGGAAGGAGAGCCTGAGGCGGCAGTGCCGCCGGCCCGAGATGG
>JAHLSL010000020.1:23323102-23351960 GCA_025920805.1 Petroica traversi
GGCCGGGCCGGGCCGGGCCGACTCCTCGGCGCAGCTCCTCACAAGAGCCCCTGCGGCACAGACGGATGGCGGCGCGGACGGGATGCTGTTTGAGCTCGGACGCTGAAATTCCACACTCAAACAGTGCGCGACAGAGACCACGGGACCATCGCAAGGCCGGAGAGAGCGAGATTGACCCTCTCAGTGCCCAGACGGAACCTGCAAACATCCATCCTCCCCTGCACATAGAGAGAAGAGTGAGGACACCTACAGAAACACAGCACAGAGTGTCTAAATTTAGTCAGTGAGGGAAGCAGAGCCGATGCCGAGAGGGAGGAGCATGAGGAGAGCTTCAGTGTGGAAGCTGAAAATTCCTTTGTGAAGCCATGGTTGGCACTAAGCTAAAATAGTCCCTGTATGTATGAGAAAATGGTCCAAAAAGGGAGGGGGGATGTGATGTTCTGACTGCAGCCAGAGGACCAAGGCACCTGTGTAGAGATGAGCAGATACCGAAGTAATTGCAGCCTGATGAGAAGCCTGAGCAGAGACAGAGAAGAAGCTGTGACCCAGGCCCTTGCCCCGGGGAATGGTGAAGGAGGACTTACAGAGCCAGTAATGGAAAAAGGGGGATTTCTTTGCTGCTTTAGTAGAACCACTCATCCTTAAAAGAGTACCCCCATGGACCACCATAGCCCACGGTAGTAGCTGCGGGAAGGCTACTGTTGTGGGAGGGATCTTCCACATCAAGTAGATTTTCCTCCTGGGCGGCTTCTTGTTGTGAGGCTGGGACCATAAAACACTGCATTTTCATGTAGAGGTGGTAAAGTGACTGAAGGTCAGAGCATTGTCTTTTTGTGTTGTCAGTGGGAAAGAGACATAGAGGTGGGGGAAGGGTGCTCTGAGAGTTTTGTTCTGGTTCTTGTATTTTCCCTTTTTAGGTCTGTTAATAAACTTTGTTTACAGTTTCAGCCACTTTGCCTACTCCCAACCCTTATCTCACAGCAAAATTGGTAAATTCTGGTAAGTGTGCTGATATTTGGCCAAAAACTCAGATTAGCGAACTCAAACCACTATATGAAATTGGTGTTTCTGCTTGGATTATAAACCGACCCCCCACAAATGCTGTCAAGCATCTGGACTAATCCAATATCCCAGGATGAAGCGAGGAAAGCCAATCTCATTGTTCTTCTTTGTAATTAATCACAGGAGACAGTGACTTGCTATTGTGTGGGAATGGAGGTAGAAAGACAGAGCCCACAAGCACACAGTATAAGACAGTGAAAGCTGAAAGTACATATAGATATCATCCTTCAGTGACAAAATTTGTGCCTTTCCTAAACACTAGGCAAGGAAATGTCCAGGCAGATAACATAAAACAACAATTAGGTTGCAATAAACATATGACAAAAAAAATAGAAAGGTGGAAAGTCCTGATAAGCAAAGCACACAGAAAAATCTGCTGCTGCCCAGTAAATCTCTGAGTTATGCCAACTAGTCACTTCAGAGGCAGAGTTTTGACCTGCCTAGCCTGTACCAACACAGGGCCCCACACTGAGGGTGGCAGTGCTCTGCTGGGAATGCCCTACACCTGAAAATGCGGAGAGCATCAAGGAAGACTTAATTGTAATTAAGGCACAAGCTCCCTGCTCCATCCTAGCTCAGTTCTAGGTCTCCCAAAAACACTCTTCACCCCTGCAAACCAACAAAAAAAAAAACCCAAACCACAAAACTCAATAAACCTTCCTGCAGTCATTTGCTGATAGATGGTGATGCTTGGGAAAGAAATTTCTTTCCTGCAATGTGACTGCATTAAGGTGATGGCCTCAAGGTTCCAAAACAAATTTCCTTTGGACTTCTGTGCAACTTGCTTTTACATGAATCAACTCTGGAATCAAAAGCTCAAAAATACTGAAACAGGAAATGTATTTAAGGTACAGCTAAAAACCTCACTCCTGAGATCCATTCCTCATCCTGTATGGCTGCCCCATCCCTGGGAGTGTTCAAAGCCAGGTTGGATGGGGCTTGAGCTACCTGGTCTAGAAGAAGGTGCCCCTGCCCATGGCAAGGGGGATTGGCTCTTAAAGGTCCCTTCCAACCCAGACCATTCTGTGATTCCTTAAGAACTGACATGACTCCAGTAAAAGGAACCAAGTTACACTGGTGGAATAGTGTCAAGCTATCACATGACAGTGCAAGTCATAGAAGTTAAAGGTTATTCAGCTCTCAGTCTCTCTTTGAAATTAAAACCCCTACAAATAAAGTCTCCAAGACATGTGTGCACACATCATCACCTGGTGTATGAGAAAAAAATGAATCCAGTCCAGCCTGTGAACTGCACACTACCATAGTACAAGAACACAGAGTCACTGCCCCTGGGGACTGAAAAGGTCCTGGATTTCACTGAGCCAGGTCCAGGAAAGGCCCTTCCCACTGCAGAGATGCACAAACTGCAACCTGGCTGTTTCCAGCCCTGAGCCATGCCTGGTGGGAAGCTGACAAGGTGATTTCCCTGTGCCTCCTCACCAAGCTGCAGGGCAGCTCTACTGAAACTCAGATATAGATTCATACATCCTTGCCCCAAAGGCAGCCACAATTTGGAAAAGTGAGCCAAGCACTTTCCCCTTCCATCTTATTTAACAGGAATATCAGCCTTATCCATACAATTATCATATCTAGTGTCTGTCTTGTATTTAAAAACAATGTAATTTTTCTTATTAGCCAAAGGGTAAGAAGAGGTCACACAGACCATTACAGAGCCTAAAACTAGATATTAATTTTAAAAGACTGTAATAGCTTCATGATCTGTGCAAAAAAAAAATCATTATTCCAGATGATATATTGTATGCACTGGCTTCTTTGCAAACTGAATTTACCTTTTCATTACTATTTACTGACTGTACATGTATTTCATTTGTATGGATTTTATCCAGCAAAAAAGAGCTTCAGAAAAATTTAATAGAAATATGGAGACAGTGAACAATCATTGGAGTCTGTATTTTGACTCTTGAGGTCACGGTTCTGCTCTTTTTATGATGTTCTTTTCAGAGAAACAAAAAACTTTTGATTGGAACAGATCAGGATTGGTAGTTGCATGGCCAATTCTTCAGGCACAGCAGTGCCCAAAAACACATCTGTGACAAAATCAGAACATTCCTCTCCACTGCTAGGCTTCAGCAGCCAGTTTGTCACACAAATAAATATGAAAAATCCCTGAAACTTTTAGCAGCTCTCAGTCCAGCTGCACATCCTCACACAGGGCTGAGTCAAGCTCTGTTCTGCAGCACATAATTTAGACTAGAGATAAGGATGGATTTTTATACAATGAGGGTAGCAAAATGCTGCCACAGGTTTCCCAGAGAGGTGGTAAAGGCCCCATCCCTGGAAACACTCGAGGTCAGGTTGGACAGGGCTCTGAGCAGCTGGTCTAGTTGAAGATATCCCTATTCACTGTAGAGGGGTTGGACTGGATGGTCTTTAAAGATCCTTTCCAACCCAAACCATTCTGTAATGTACCACACTGCATTATACCACAGCTTCAATCATAGCTTGCAGTCTTAAGTTGAGCCTCAATTGCATATAAAAATCAGCCTTCCTTAGTGCTAGTACTGATAAGTATTTTTGTTTATCCAACAGCTACTTTATGTCCAACATCTACCAAAAAAATCAGAATAAAGAACCTCTTTCTGGAGCATTAGTACTGATACCTTGGAGAAGGCTTCCCAGGCAAAGTCTGCTTTCACCTTAGTTGTGTCTCTGGGGTTTTCTTTGGACCTTTCCTTAAATATCTCAGTACTGTCTGAAATAATTCCCATTCCTCAAGCAAGAATCTGCAGACTTGATAATATCAGGACTGCCCACTTCTCGAGAAGCACTAGTTAAAATGAGGAAGAGCAGGAATACATCACATTTGCCAATCTGACACTTGAAGTCTTCTGTGAATTAGACCAGATAAATACTGGGGGAAGACCTAAATCTTAACTAGAAACCTATTTATCTATCTGTTCAGTAATGGGGAGGACAAGGACATTTTTAAGTAATTTAAATCTCAGGACTGGGCCAGGAACTTCCTAAATCAATACTGAGATTTTTGTAACAAGTTTCCAAAGACTCTCAATTGAGGTTTTTTCAGTAGCCTCCTTCATGTCAATTAGGAGTCATCTGTAATGACAGCCTTCATATAATTAATGTATTAGAAGCAGAGCAGTTTAAGAGGATACAAAGGGAACCTCGTGGCTGTACCCACTGTGCTCAAGGTAGAATAAAAGATTTCAGCAGCTGAAAAATAATTGTTAACATTTCAATTGGGCTCCATCCCACCTTTAAAACCACCTACCTGTCCAAGGCCTGTAGATTTTATCAGAGCTTGAAAGGGGCCAAACTTCTCTAAACTCAAAGGTCTTTCTCTAAATCTAAACAAAAATATGTACTTAGGTCCTGAAATGAGAATCAATGCTCTATGTACCCAGCACCAGAAACTAAAAATTCCAGTTTTCTTGAGCTATCTCTACTCATTCAACCCAATAGAGCTGCAACATTTCCCAGGTGTGTCAGGAGAAAAGGAAAATATACATAAAAGCTTTCTGAAGGCAATAGAGAGTGGCCTAACTGGCAGTGAGTCAAGCCACACCTTCAATGCACTGGCTGCTGCTATTAGTCATCATAGTATACATTGCTGCCCTATAAAAACACTTCTCCAAAGTAAAAATTAAACCACCCCAAGAATGTGGATCTCACGTCTGTAATAAATCTGGGACACAGTCCAGAACCACCTAATAATTAACACCAGTGCCCCCACAGCATCTCTGAATACATTTTAGGGGCTAAGTGAGAAATCTGGGGATACAACACCAAAAACCCACCAAGAGTCAAAGAACACACAGGACTTTCTGCTTAATAAAGATGTACAAGCTGCTGCAGGTTCAAGAAACCTCAGCTTATTCACTTACATATTTTCAATTAAGAAATGACTGCATGATGCCTTTTCTCATGCCAGTGCCACTCATACAGCTAAATCTATACATTTCCTTGATAAAGTCTCTCCAAAATAAGGCAAATTTTGGTAAAAGTTAGTTCAGTGGAGATTATCTGTCATTAAATCACAGAATGTTGGTTTGTCAGACAGCATTTCATTACAGCATCATCAGATTACCTTGTCATTATACTTTAAGTTAGTGGGGCTTTTTGCCTTAAAATTCATTTTTGCCCTAAGCAAGAAGCAAACTGCAGCCTCGGGGACTTTTGCCAAAGCTCACAATCCTGTTGCTGTAAACACATGCACCTAACAGAGCATCCCAGAGACTAGAGTCAAGATTCCAAAAAAACCCACTGCAGTTCAGTTGTTGATTATCAGCTCCAAAGGCAGGAAGAAAGCAGAGGGCCCATAAACTGGTTGTGAAGGTTCTCTTAGGAATCCTATATTTAACCTTTCAACCAAAAGAACTCTTGTTCTACAGAGAAATACATCAAAATCTTATAAGAAACTTTTAAAATAGATAGATACCAATATTTATACCGACTAGATTTTTAGATGTCACCTAAACTTTTATTTCTGTATGCGTATAAAACAGATAGGCAAGTTTTTAAAAGAGTTGTCCTTACAAAAGGGTGCAGATTGAGAGTGCAATCCGGGGAAGTTCAAGCTCACAGCTAATATCTATCAATTATGACAAACACGTTTATTAACCCAAAGCTTGCATGACCAGTTCATCTTAACAGAAATACCAATTCAAACCACAGTTGAACTGGACTCACCTTAAGCAAAAAGCCTTTGCTGTGTCTCACTGCTCTAACCCTTTTAACATAAACCATTTCCTTCTTGAAGGCCTGCCATGCTAAACCTGAAAACACTTCCCTAGGTATTTGTCCTTGCATAACTGCATAATGGGGAAACAGGAAGTCTTTTTCTGGGAGACGACGTTCTGACAGATTTTTAAGTTTTGATTTATAGAACAGCCATTTTTTTCAGCATTAAATATTAATTTCTCTTTGCTAAAAGGAAAAGACTATTTAGAAATTAACTCCGTTAAAAATTTAGAAGCTCAGTTGTTTTCCAGTTAATACAGATTCTGAGTCTCCCTGATATGAATTCCTACTGTAATTTCAAGATGAACCTGTGTGATGAGTCACTCCTACTCTAAAAAGGATAAACACCAAGCCATACATGTGCCTTACAGTCCAAGGAGAGGGTGAAAAAGGAAAAAATATCAGGTTAGAAATCTGTAGAACTCAACTACAATTGGTCCTTTAGGTCAGTGACTGAAGTTTCCATGATTCCAATATCAAATTCTCAGGAAATATAACTTTAAATTATATACATTGAGAGAACAGTAGTAATGCCACACAAGACCCATTAGAAATATAGAATTTATTTCTCATTACATTCAGTCAGCAATATATTGCAGATTTGGACATGCCAAGTCTCGTATCAGAGCTGACATAAGGATCCTATATTTATAGTTGTGATAGCTATTGCTAGACCAGGAAATACAAAATGTATTAGAGGAGTGGCTCTTTTGAGAACTTCAAGCCATTAACAATAATTTTTGCAGATGAGTACTCTTGACAATCCACAAAAATTTATCTGGTCACTGCATCATAGCCTGCACTATCCAACCTTTACTATACCTTACCTTTACAGCTCCAGAGTTCAAGAAAGCAATTTCAACAATAGCAATGGACAGGGAGATTGAGGACTTGCCCCTTGTCTTCCCTCAGGCAGTAGGTCTCAATAAAGGCAATACCATGTTATAAGGCCACCAAATTCCTCATGGTCCATGGTCTGTGCTTTTGGCAGGGTAGCTCCTTTCCCATCCTGTAGGGTCTCTGCAGCCCTTGCTTCCATTCCCTCCTTGCACATCCAGGTGCAAGCTAACAAAAAGTCAATCTTACTGTTCTGACAACATCCTAAAGCATGTTATTTAAGTAATCTATTACAAAAAGTCTGTGAGCCACAGAAAAAAAAAGAAAATTTTGTTATGTTTAAACCTTCAAAGTACCATGCAGAAGAGGTATTTTCACAACCAATGTCCTGACAGCATCTGTTCAGTGCACTTCACTTCAACCTTACACACTCAGAAAAACTGGGGTGTTTTCTCATCTTCTAACTGTGCAGACATATAGCTTGGGAATACCAGGAGCTGCAGTGCATCATCATGTGAAGATGGAGGGGGCAGGAGAGTGAAGGAAAAACACAGAGACACTGCCCTTGGCAGGCTCTGCACCAGCCACACAGAGAATATGCATACACACAGTGAGGAATTTTGTAGATTTCTTGTTCTATTTTTGTCCTTTTTTTTATTATTAAAAAACCACATTATTCCTGCTAAGGCTGGTTGTGCAAAGTTACTTCTCAAGAACCACCATTCAGTCTGACTCAGTTCCTGCAGACAAGCTTCCTACTGATCCATTTCTCACCAGCATCTTGCTGTAGTTTTTCTGCTGTTCTTCTTTGAAAGTATCTTTGACTTTTGCTCGTTTCAGACCTCCATCCCTGGAACAGAACAAGAGGGAACAATAAACCATCAGGGCTGTTACAGCTATTGTTGTCAAACTATGCATTACATTAACTACCTTAATCAACCGTAGAGTTTAAATCTGAATCATTGTTATTATTAAAGGCTTCAGAAGTTCTTCAGAACTTCTATAACATCCATTTTTAAGCATGTTTATTAAAACCTTTACCTTAAGCCACAATGCTTATGCAGTCCAAAATTTGAATCCAGCCCATTTGAGCAGCCTATTAATGTTGGCAACAGGCTGTACCTACAGTAGAAATCTTTGGCAATCTGGGATGCTACTTCCCCAGACTGCAGAGGCAGCCAATCTTCTGCAGCACTACAGTTGAGTCTTGCCTTATATTGTTCAGAGATGGGTCTCAGTTGAATCTATTTGCCCATTCTCTTCACTTGAATTTTGCTCTCAAGTTTGTGTTATTTGAAATCTAGGCATTATCCTGCTACTTACTGAAGTGAGACATGAAAAGTCAGAGCAGAAAGCCTCAAAACCTGTTTTATTTTTTGATATTCATCAGATTTGCCAATAAACATCACTTTTGCTACTTAATTTCAACATGAGAAACAACTGTGAATGGACCTGTTTCAAAAGCATCAAGCCTTTAGATTAAACTCACTGCATGCTACATGCTCCAAAGACTTTATATATCTTTATTTTCACTTTCACATACATGCATGTGGAGTTACTCCATTGTTTTCCCTAAATGGAATGAAGTGATGTTGAATGATATCTGTCACAAAGCTAAGGAGGGAAGCACCTCTCAGTCAAACTAACCACAAATAGTCCATGAATTCAAACAAGGATGTCACCACTCACCAGGGGAGTTCAGTGAGTCCTCCTTGGCGAGCAATAGCTGACCTCACTCTGTTAGCAAACTGAACAGCATCTTCATCTTCCTTCAAGGGTCATAAATTCAACATAATCAAAGCAGAGAGAAGTCAATTGAAGCAGACTTTCATAGCATTTTTATCTGCTGTATCATCAAATTAGCTCACTGCCAAACAACCCACTCTTTATCATGCTAACATCACAATCTGATGCTCCCATATGATAACTTATTTTTCCCCAAGAGTGTTGAAATTAGGAGAAAATTTTACTTCAACGAGATGGAACATTACCATCATCACTACTGTGAACAGCACTGCATTTACTGCTATCCTTTCAATATTTGATGCACTGCTGATGGTACCAAGCCAAGTCCAATTATACATCAATCAGCATTGACAAAAATCCAGTATAAAACTGATTTGGAGATATGGGAGGTGAGGGGGAGGTAGAGGTTTTGGAGGGAAGAAAAAGAGTAAAAATGCACTTGCAGACATAGTCAAGTTCTTAAATAGCTGTCAGGCAAGCAAATGCTGGATTACCTTTCTAACCATTGGTGGCAAATACCACACGTTGCAAACAATGGCCCAGCTGGTCATTATTCGCAGAAGATAGCTCACTATATTGTATTTACTGCTGTTCCAGAAGGCATCTCCAAACTGAGGATCATACTGCAAAGGATCACAAAAAACAAATGATTAAGCATTTCTTCAGACCATCACAGCCTCTCAGACCTAGGATTACATGGCATAACCAGCAGCAGATGCCACCCACTTGCCTGAACAGCCAGAAGAATTAAGTCTGCTTGGAGCAGGACACTTCTCTTGCCTTTAGCATCGGGAAGGACTAGCTGGATCTCCCTTCCTTCCAGCTTTCTGGAGGAAGAAACTGACCCCATCATGGCCTACCAGCCAGGCTCCACAGGCCAAAAGATTTCACTTTAATTGAAGCCACTTATTCTCCAGGAGCCATCCACAGCATGCACCCAAATTGCCACAGCCACTGTGCTTTCAATAGCAGCTGTACTGAAACAGCTTCCTGCCCCTCTGACAAAAACCCATCCCAAACTCTGAAATTCAGTAGCCAGCTATTTCCACTTACTTTGATTGCAACAGGATAGATTGTCCCTCCTATTTCAAAGCTCCCCTTCTTGAACATCATCACAGATGTATTGTTTATGCAGGTGCCTGTCCAGAAGATAAAGTCATTGCTTCACACAGCCATTTCAGTACAACACAAAACCCACTTGCAGGTCTTACCCATAAAGGGCCGGCATTTGCTGCTTAGTGAGTTAAGCATCTCTCCCCTGCTTACTTTTAACCTTTGCCTTGTGACTGACTCCCTGAATGGAGCCAGAAGGTGTGCAAGACAAAAAGCAGCACAGTGCTGAGCTTAAATCTGTAGGACCGTGAATGATAATCTTGGGGTAAAATAAACAATCTTCCCGTTCTTCTTCTTGCAGCTTCTGCCAGGAAGCAACATCCAGGGACAGTATTGTGTTATCTCCATGTATATTCATCTTACATTAAAGATGAAAAACAGGAATGCCGTAACAAAGGACAAGCTAGAGGTGAGGACAGATTTGAGCAACAGAAGCCATGAAAAGAGAATGGGGATGACATCTACACTGAATGAAGATAAGTAGTTCAGCTTCTTACCTTCTGGAAAAATTAAGATCGGGAGCTTGCTTTTATCTGCCACGTGTTCCCTGAGTCTGTGGAAGCAGAAGGAAAGCTTAAGAAACAGCTCCTTTCCACTCTTCTTACCACAGGCAGGAGCATTAAAAATATCTTTATGTATTACATACATACAAAACCAAAGTCTTTTACTAGACACTAATTGGTACTTGCTTTTCTTTTCTACAGAAAGTGAAGCTTTGTGCCAGCCATCCCTTAGGCCCCTGGAGCATTACACTGAGGCAACATCCTGCTTTCTTTCCTCCACATTATTTTACTGATGACTGTTAGAGAAGCCAACAGTTATATGCCATTAAGTCAGCCCAACTAACTCTGATCAACTTAACCTTCAAGAAATTGCCTACATAGGAAAAAAAAATTATTGATGCAGTGGTCCATCTGGCCTCTGCTTACTTTACAGCAGATTTCTTAAAAAGTGGACTTCTAAATGCCTACAGCTCACATTACTTGGATAACACTTGGATCACTTGGCAAAGCTGTCCTGCTGTGCAGAGGCCAGTAAGCCAGTGAAGAAGTTAACCTGACAAAATTAACCTAAAAAGTTCTCTACAAATTAGGAAGAATTTTTATCCCTCTACTACAGTATTCACAGGTATGCTTTTGGTCATATTATGCAGAAAAACACTTTCATACACAGCTTATAAGAAGACATTTTGCCTCTCACCCAAACAAAGCTTTTTATTTCCAGGGCTCACATTTCCCAGTGAAACTGAGACAATTTTTGTCACAGAAAGTCCATTTTATCATCAGTATTTCTCTTCAAGAGAAAGTACCAGAATTTAAGTATCTTCACATCCTTTCAAAATGCACACCTGAGTTCATCAGACATTAGTTATGATGCTGATGGCTTCCCAACTGAGATGCTTTGTGACAGTCTGCAATCAAGACCTTCAGTCTGAACCATGACATGCTGTATAAACATCTCAAACCTTCCCTGTGACCTCGGACCTGACCTATTGACTGCAGTGTACTGCACCAAAGCCCACACAAGCACACAACAACCGGGTCGTTCTGACTGATGCAGTGTGCCCCTCACCACCCCTGCAACTCATTCCCAAATCCAGGTCTCTGACTGCTCGATGCCTCTCCAGGGAGGCAGCCCAACACACGCCTCACCTTTTGGTCACTAGATGGCGGTCCTTGATCTCTGAGCGCTCGAACCAGACGTGAGGACAGGCCTTGACCGTGGCTCGCTGGATAATGCCCATCAGCCCACCGTGAACTTGGCCCACCTGCAAGCCCAGCAAGGCACATCAGGATCTGAAACTCCCGGAAAGCAGAACTTCCTCCTCTCCACCCCTCCAAAAAAATCCAACAAACCCAAATGCACTGGGAGGCTGCACACCAGGACTGAGCAATGACCACAGATCTGTTAAAATGCATTCACTTTAGACAATCTAGACACTCACATGGAAGCCTATCTCAAGTACTTCACTGTACTGGCATTAACACTTCGAGGAAAACTTCCCCAGCACACAATATAGACCAATTTCAACACAGTTTACACTATTCCCCACTGACCAGTGCTCAAGCAAACATCTCTGCTGTGAAAGTTAAGTACTGAAGTCCACAAGCAATACCCCACAGTCTTTCCCTCTTCTGGACCCTCTGCTGTGGCCATCACAGATCTCCTCGTACCATTGCATAGCATCCATCATTTGTCAAAATGATCGCATCTATCGGTGATGTGTGGTTGGCAACACAAATTCCTCCTTTCTGAGGTCTGTTTTCCCTGCAATTACATAATTTTTGTTAGACTGCTAGTGCACTGAGCACCACATTATAGACACAACAGTTCCATGAAGCTGTCATGTGAGTCAGCCTCTAGTGTGGCATCAACTTGCAGCTCAGGAGAGAGGAAACCCCATTTCCAATGGGATGTCACACATATATAAGCACAGATACACTTTTTCTCACTCACTTGTTATGATAGTGGATAGTACCAGACAGAGCTCTGACAAGGATGCGGGAGCACGTGAGGTGAACCACTTCGCTCAGGTAGTTTTTCACACTGAAAGAAATCAGACATCTGCAGCATCCTGGAAAGCAGCTAGACACACATGCACACACGCAATATTCTCCAGCCTACTTAACATAAGACAGGGCTGAAATTTTCTGAGTATTCTGGAGCACAGAGGGATGTTCCCAGCTCTACCACTCACTAGCTTCAGCAGTTCAGCCAAGATACATTATACCCTTGGTGTCACTTAGCTAGGCAAGGCTGTCCTCTCTTTGCTGGCTGTTTTACACCCAACACTACCACCTGCCCTACAACACCCCATTTGAGTATCTCATGGCAGCAGGAGGAACACATAGGATTCATCAGCTTCAGTGCCAAGACTGGCAAGAACCCAACCTTGGCCCAAATTCAAAATGCCTCTAAAACAAGGTCCATGCATTTGTGGGTGGAGTGGACTATCAGTTGTAGGTAAAATCTGTCCACTCCTAATCTTCAGCTGTTTGCAGTGACGCAACTTGGTGAGGTTATCCCTCACACACAGTACCAACCTGCTGTTTGGCAGCTGTCCCACCACTGTTGTTCCCACAATCATTGACGTAATCCCAATGGCAGCGAGGGTAAAGCTACAGACAAAACAGACATTAAATCAAAATAAGTACCTTTGGTTTTTTTGTAATAACACTTTCCTCCTTTAAAATGGAAAGGGATTGCAGAAATTCAATTATTGCTCAGATACTTGACATATGCAGTTCTCTAGCTCAGCAATTCCCTGACCTATTGTTTAAAGTCATGGTGTAGCAACGACAGCAGACACAAATACTCCCATGCTCACAGTCCCAGGGAGCTTTAGAGCTTACGTTTATTTTACCAATGCACGACTTAGGGGAAGTATTTATGAGAGAGATGACCACCAGCCCTACTCTACTCTCCACAGTGAATGAGCAAGATAAAAGTATTCTAAGTGTTTCTCAGTATAAAAGGAGCCTTTAAGCAAGTTAATATTTTATATCAGCCAATGCTTCTGTTGAGTTAAAGAAAGCTGAGATGACATTTACCAAGAAAACACAAATTTACCCATTCCCAGGCTGACAAAACCTCTCAACACCAGCCTTACCGTAGGGGCAGCAGGAAGCAGTACCGCACTATCACCCCAATGACCCACACAACAGTCAGCCTCAGGCTGATGTAATGGAAGTTGACATTAGTCCTTGTGAGCAGATTCCAGGAGAGCAGCTCTTCTGAGGAAAACCGTTGAGTAACTTCATCTTCTACAATGGCCTCAAACCCTTTTCTGCAGAAGTAGAAAATGTGGGAGAATTCGAAGTCTGCTCGATGCAGAAGGGTGATTTCTTTCTCCATAGGTGTTTCATCCCTTTTAATGATACCTTGAGGAGGAAAGGGTAACCACATGAGAAAATAATTCTGGGAAGTAACAGTCACCCTCCAGACCACTTGTCACTCTGCATTACTCAAGGAGACAAATTTACTGTCAGAGCTCCTCCTAGGACAGGAAGAAAAACACTGTGCAGTTGAACACAGCGTACCCTGCATAAGGCCAGTTCCAGCTTCCCTTCCTCATACCAACACCTTGACCAGCAGTTATATCAAGTTCTGCTACCTACTGAACACAAAGCAAGAATGCAAATCTTTCCCACCATCAGGGCATGTTCTCAACTCAAACTTTATCCAGGACCTTTTTTTTTTTTTCAGAAGAAATCAACTGAGGCCTTGGTCTTTCCATTCCCTTCTGTGTTCCATGTATTTGAGGACATTCAAATTCCTTAAGGGAGGCTTTCCTATTCCCTGACTCATGTTTGACACTCTGGTGTTCCAGAGCCACAACACTGCCAAAGCCCCATACCAAAACACTGTGCACGTACCAGCTTTCAACTAAACATACCTCTCTGCCTTCACAGCACAAATATTTTCTGTAAGTACAGGCAGGCTACACTATTTTTTTTTTATTCCACTTAAAATCAAAAAAGAAAAACCCTTCAAAATACAGCATCAAAGAAAGTTGTGCCTAGAGGAACCTTGATTTAATTCAGCACTAACAACTGTTTCAGTTGAACTGACTACAGAACACCTGGAGAGCTCAGAACTGCAGTGTAAACAGCAAGTATTCTCCCTCCTCCACCCTTTTCATTTTTTAAGCTTATGGTCTGATAAGCATGAATTTCTCATCAGAACTTTCAAAGGCAAGAACAAATTGTGTAAGCTAAACAAGATCAAGTCGCCACTTGCTGGTAAGCAAGTCTGGCTCCAGAAACTGATGACCGAAGAAATCTAGAGTAACAGTTAACCAGAACAGCCATCCCCTGAGACACTCAGCTTGCATTACAGAGGTCCAAGTTCAGGCTGCCACTCTGTTAGACACCCTCTGACAAATTGCATAATCTCTGTGCTTGCACACCAAGATAAAAACAGGAAAGGACATAGCACCCAACTTCTTCAAGCGACTAGGAACTTTCCACATTGTAGGATGTGGTTTTTGTAGGAAATCTGCCTTCCAATGAAGAATTGCCAGCAGAAAGTCTCTCAATATATTTCCTGTGCCAATTCTTGTAACAGTTAAATCACTAGTGATATGGAAAATCTTCATATCCCTCTGTAGCATGCATATGGGATAACACAGGAAGCTCCAAGATACAAGTCCCACAAATCATTGAGATAAACACTAAAGAACAACACTGCAACAAAGCCTATTTGCACCTTCAGCTTGGAACCTAGCATCCATGACTTCCAATTGTACCAGCAGGCCACCTCATTGCATTGTCCCATCACAAGCCTACAAATATAAACCACAACCAAAAAGCCACCTGCCCTTCAGGATCTAAATTAAACAAGTGTGCAACACATCATTTACCAAAATGGACCACATTTATGTCATATGTTAAACCCAAATCAGAGCTCCAGTTTTGGCTTCAATTTTCATCGCATTCAAAAAAGAATCTCTGAACTTTGCAACATCCAGGACTGTAGGCAAGTCAGTCCTACCCATCCACTTCGTACTGCTGGAAACAGGTTGTAGGCAAGAAACCAGGGGAACGCTCCAGCACCCATCACACAAGTACCACCCCTCTCTCCAGTTTCCAGAGCTGGGAATGTTTCTTCCTTTTTCAGCCCTTATCCTTCCCCCTTATTCAGCACCACTCAAGTAGCTGGCCCATCTGGTTCTAGCTTCTCAGCTGCACTCAGCCCAGGGTCCAAGTTTATCACAGTGCAAGCAAGCTGAGATAGCAGGTCTTGCCTCATCAGCCTATGCTGTCTTTGTCACATGGCACCCCATGCTCCAGCTGCCCTGCAGCCTTGGGACAGCTACTCTGAGCCAGGATCTCAGCGCACGTGAAGGTATCATGAACAGAATTAAACACACGCTGCTCTGGTGATGTACTCAGCCTTCTAGTAATCACAAGTCACATTTAACAGCCTTTAATCCCTTGGCTGTGGGCAGAGCTGAGCTTGCCAAAGACAGCACTGTGCAGGAGGTACAGCAAACATTACTCTCAACCAAAAAAACCAGCCATAGTCACTGTTTTTCTCAGTACTGCAGAGCAAACCTTCAAGCTCACACACTCCAGTCAACTAATTACCCAGGCTCAAACTTGACACTATCTACTTACATGGTGAGTAGATCTACTTAGTCGTATCTACTTAATAGCATCTAGTAATTAGCTCCTTAGTAGTATCTTATATAGTAACAAGATACTACTAAAATTATTTGCATAAGCTTTTCTTTTAGTGGATGTAATTTTCAAATCTATTGGAATTTTTGTCTTTTTTAAACCCACTGCCTTAAAGACAACACAGCCAGCACCCACACAGAGAGCTGAGTTCTGATTATTCAGCTGCAGTGAGATAGACACCTACCCTTCAAGTATCTGCTCAGCCAAGAGCTACCACTGGGTCCAGCACACACTGCCTACCCTCTAACAGAGAAGGACCTTGAGGTGACAGCACCACACAATTTCCCATGTGACTACACCAGCCAACATTTCTCTCAAAACTATTTCTTATCCCACCACCAATGCAGAGGCACTGGCTGCCCTTTCTGCCAAGACGTCCAAAGCAGACAGGATTTGGTACTGCAGAGAAAGAGAAAGGAGGTGTCTCCTCAAGCATGCCCACTTTTTTTTTTAATTGAGGGACACAATTTCAAAGTGTTTGAGGACCATATTTGCTCTGCCAGGGAACAGGAAAACTTGCACCCTAGTACTGGCTGGGTGGTCAGGAAAGACATAAGAGGTGATACACACGTCCTTCAGCGCTTACACATAGGTACACACAAACACAAACATTTACCTTTACCCTGTTCTAATCAACTACTCTGTAATTCCTTATCAGCAGGAGTTGATATTACACAGTTAATATTGTGTAATGCAATTGGGTCTCTCTGTCTGCTCATATTCTACCACCTCAGGGGACGCCAACTTATATAATGCACTGTTGGACCTCCATCTGCCATGGCCCTCAAATACTTTCTTCCACATCCAGGAACTCCTAATCACAAGTCCTCCTATGGTTAAAAAATTCCCAAGAGCAAGATATGGAGCACAGCTTGGCACTGCAGACCTCACATATCCCCATACTTTCTCAAGTAAGGAACAGTTAAGACTCCAGCTTCCTGCAGAAAGAGCCACCTCCAGTGGGGAAAGGCTTTAACTTTTTTATTTCAGATATACAAAGGATATTAAAAAGGGCTTCAGGCTACCATTGTTATTGTGTATCCCCATCCATAAGGCAGCTTGAACATAGTCTGCATGCAATCACCTATCTGAATTACCTCAGGCCATTTTTACTATCTCTAATGCTGGTCCAGAGTACACAATTTAGTGCAGGTTCTGAACCACAGCGTATATTAACACTATACACCCCTCAGCTGCACACAGGGGAAGTAGCTACTTGTAGTTTCTGGGGTTTTTTTGAAAGATAGCTCATAGAACAATCTACTAGCTAGGACCTCTCTCCCTTGACATCACTTTTCTAGATAAGAAATAACTGTGTGAGAATGGTCAGATGTCTAGGAGGATGACAGCTCCTATTGTGCAGCTAAAGCAGCACAATAAGCAAGGTCTCTTGCCCTCTTCACTGGCCCCCTGATGTGATGGAGCCAAATCAGCCTTACAGGAAGAAAAAGGATATCTTCCTACACCACTGACTGACTGGGAAGCAGACAACCTGTCACTGACAATTAGCTGAAAGGACCGCTAACCTTGCCTTTCCCCCTTTCCTCCCAAAATAACAACTTTCAGGACACTGGTGAGCAATATAGGATGTGCTTTTTTTCAGCCACTTGAAAGTCAGCAATTAAGCAAGACAATTTTTAATCCATTTTCAGAGCTGCTATGCAGTACCTCCAGTTTGTTATCACAGGTGCTGACAGTTGCATCTGCTGCCATGGAAGCCAATTCCATGCCTGGCCTGTGGACAGTGCGATCCCAGTGTTTGCAGTATTGATAAGGATATGCCTTTGGAACTGAAACACACACACCCAGCTCAGTAGTTCAGTCCCCACTCCGGGATCATGTTCCCATGAGCTGATCCACAGGCTCAGGTAACAACTGCCTTGTCTGCTAACTGGCAGGCTGTGCCTGCTTCCAGCTGCACCACGTAAGGGGAGGGCACACAGCAAATGCTCACACTGCTGCCAAATGCCAAAACAGAGCAATTGAACAGCAATACTGAAGCATTCAGGAACCAGGAAGAAACCAACTGCTGGCTGCAATGCCTTGTTCGGTCCTCTCCTGTTTTCAGACTTCTCTCATGAGTCCAAAGTCTTAAAGGCAACTCTGACCTACTACAGTCTACCACAACTCACACACAGTATGGGTTATGATACAGCAAAAGAACTAATTTCAAAACTAGGCTAAAGGAAGAAATATGAAGCAACTTTTCAGCTGTCTTTCTACAGAGAGTGAATGTAAGAAGTTTGGCAAACACTAATATTAACTCCAAAGTGGAAAAAGTCAATAGCAGTGGCCCACTGCACACTTTCAACTTGTAGTCCTTCCACAGAAAAAGGACGGAGCTTGGGAAAGAAAAGTGCTGTCCAACAAGCACTCAGATATCTTCAGAGAATATTTAAGTGCACTCTAATGCTGTCAGGACTGAGACAGCTGACCAGGAACCCTGCAAGCAGCAGGGTAAAGACTAATTTTAAGATGAAAATCAACCTCATATTTAAACACGAACAATCTTAAGTTCTACTTTGTTTAGTTAAACTTCATGTTGTTTCAGACCATTCATTTCTTCACCCCTGATTTTTCAATGACTCAATACAAGCCAGTAAAAGCAGCATTTTATTCTGCAGGAACTGTTTGCTAGCCGGTAGCATTGCAAAACAATTAGATATCTAAGCGTGCTGGTTTTCACTGGGGTAGAGTTAATTTTATTCACAGTAGCTGTGTTTTGGATTTGTGCTGAACACAGGGCTGATAATATAGAGATGTTTTTCTTATTTCTGAGCAGGATTTACAGAGCATGGGGCTTTCCTGTTTTTTGTACAGCTAGGCTGGTGAGGAAGTTGGGGGTGCTTGGGAGAGTGGGAGGAGACACAGCCTAGACAAGTAACCCAAAGTGACCAAAGGGATCTTCCAGACCATATGGCATCATGCTGAGGATATCAAGTGGGAGGAAGAAGGAGGAAAGCAGGACATTTGGAGTAATGACTTGACTTCCCATTACTGTTACCCATGATGGGGCTCTGCTCTCCTGGACATGGCTGAACACCTGCCTACCCAGGGGGAGCAGGGAATTAATTCCTTGTCTTGCTTTGCTTATGTGTGTGGCACTTTCCCTCTAAACTATTTCATCTCAACACACAAGTTTCAAGGTTTTCACCCTTTTGATTCACTCCCTAATTGCACTGGGGCAGTGGGTGAGCAGCTGCCTGAGGATAAACCATGACTTTCACTGATCATGTAACACCCCACCTCTTCTCAGTTCTCTCGTGCACTCATCTAACTACTCCATTTGAGAAGGCCTCAGTTCTCACCCATCACAACATCAGTCTCATCAAGACTTAACCCCAGGCTCTCACCATTAGCAGTAGGAGTCAGAGGCGTCTGCAGCTGCGTTTTTTTGGCACCTTTCTGTAACCGGATAGTGGCCCACTGTTGAACAGAAAGAAAATGTGAACTTCACAAATGCAGTATTCACTTAAGGAAAAAAGCCACCAAAAACAACCAAAGATACATTCTGATTTTCAAAGAATATCTTTGCCAGGTAATCATCATTCATCTTCCTCAGATGTGTCCACAAACCCAAACCCATAGAGAGTTCCTATGAAGAAACTCTGAGTAATTATTAATAATTTAAAAAACAAAACAACACTCAGTGCTAGACAGTACTTCCCAACTCTGCTTTCAGTCTTCAGAGAACCAACTCAGTGCTCCACACCTCTTTCAGTTCCAATTCTGGTACACAGCCACCAAGAGCCTGAAAGGCCTCTGTCAGCCTTGCTACTGGCACAGCAGCCACTGAGTCCAGGCTGCATGGAAAGCCCCAGGAGCTGAGCTGGACACAGGACACAGAGCACGTATTCACAAAGCTGACAGACACATCATAACCCAGCCTGTCTTCTTTCAGAGTAGTTTCATCATACTGAAGCAAAAAAAAAAAGTCGCAAACAGCGTTTGCAATCATGGGAAGTTTCAATCAAATTCAGACTCAATCAAAAAAGGATTGCACCCAAGAATTTTCTAAGCTGAACAAACCTGACATTTCCCTTGACTCTGCAACTGCTCATTTCTTGGCATCTTCACAGAATCATATAATGGTTTGGGTTGGACGGGATCTTATAGATCACCTAGACCCAACCCCCTGCCATGGACAGGAACACCTTCTACCAGATCAAACTGCTCAGACCCCCATCCAGCCTGGTCTTGAACACCTCCAGGGATGGAGAGTCCACAAGTATTCTGGGCAACATGGTCCAGTTTCCTTCTCTTCTCCAGGCTGAACAACCACAACTCTCTCAGCTCTTATTTTGGAGCTCTGAGCAGCAGAAAAACAGGCCAAACCACCAGCTTTAGGGTGAGCTACAGAGAGCCCCTTCCCCTGCCCCTGGGAAGGGCTGCCTGGGAAGCTCTCTGGGGTTAACTTGCTCTTTTCCAGTCAGTGGTCTGAGAGAATAAGACTGCAATAGGGAATAAAGTAAGCTCTGCTCTCGCAATGAGTGTCAAAGCTTCGCAGCTGCCCCGGCTCCTGCAAAAGTCTCTGGCAGAGCCACATCAGAGTCAGGAGACTTCCTCTCATTTGCAGCCCTGATGGGGCTAGAGCCAGTTCAACCTGTTCTCAGGGCAGAGGGCTTTCTTGACCTCCATCTGACTCAGTTCCAGAGAGCTTTTATACAGCCCTCTGACTCAGGCTTCATTTTTACCAGGTTAACAATTATAATCCTTTTTCCATCCCAAAGTCTACAATGTCAGAGAAGCCCTTCTGGCCTGGATCCTTCCTTTCCCTACATGGCAGCTCTGTTATCCTCCTCCACAAGAGTCCTTTCTGTTTCTAGGAACACTGTTACAATGGGCATTTTCAAGACAGACAGGTGACGTGGTAGAAATGAGCTCATATCAAGAGATCAGGATATTATCCTGGTCAAATCATAACAGCTTAATCAGTATCAAAGGCGTATTTCTTTAAGAGCATACAGATGATGCTTGGTCTGCACAGGAAGGATTCAGCCCCATGTTAAACCATGCATTTTTCACTTTTCCCCTCTAAATAAGCTGGGGAACACAAGGAGATGCAGGTCCCTTTTGAAAAGTCAGCATCCTGACTCATAGCATTATCTCCACCTAATAACTTCCCAGTACGAGCCAGTACTGCTTACTGTATCGGGTTTTGCTGAACCACAACCTACCCTGCCAATAGAGTCACTCATTTTCTCAGTTCTGCTACTGCTAAGGCAATAGCCCTTCCAGGAATTAATTTTGACTGAAGGAATAACTGTACTTTTGTAATACTCAAGTACTTTCAGTAACTTTCTGGGTACACATCATTCTTAGCAGTACTGTGACCATAAAAGTTCTGAGAAATACCAAACCAAAACACAGTTCAAGGAAGAACCTATTCACAGCGCTGTCATTTTACATTTTGTCTATGAAATTGATTTGGGGGTGCAGAGGGACCAGCAAATACATTTGCATAATAATTTCTGACCAGACTTGAACCACTGCGTACAACAAATTAAAATCTCCACAAACAGCTAAGTCACTTATCTCGTAGCAAAATAAGAGCATATTTGGCTAATGGTCTCAGTCATATACACTAGCACAAAAATAAATTTCTGTCTTTCAAATCCTCTCAAGGGGGTAATCAGAAGCTGGAAGAACAATTTGGTGCTTAGAAAGAACATGCAATACTCCCTTCAAAAAGCTCTTGCTACAGAAATCCTGCAGTGATGGGTTCATGCTAGACTGTGTCAAAGTCTGAGCCTCAGCACAAACCATGAGGACACAGCTTAAAGAGACAGACCCTTGTAAAGCCCAAAAGCTTGCAATACCCTCCTGTACTGCGGTATCTTTTGACATCCTTTGCTACACAAAGGAGGCAGTGCAGTCTTCCCAAAGCAGAGAAATGGCAGGGTCATGTAACTCAAGTCAGTTTCTACTGTTCAGATGCATTTATCATTAAGCAAAGCACAGTCCTTCTTCCTAAGTGATCTCACCTTTGCTCCTCAGGTCCATCTAACTCCAGAAAGATGCCATAGCCCACCTGGGGGATGGGGGATCAGGGGCAAAGAGAAATCCTGGAGAGGACAGTTTCCTTTGCCCTCTGCCCATGCCTTCCCAGGAGATGGGAGCACTGCCACGAGCCTGACACCAGTGTGGCATTGGGTACAAAGGCTGCACAGAGCGTTCCAGGGGACAGCTGACTTATGCTCCACAAGTCAATGGTTAAAGCAGCTTTACATTCCATGCCAGGTCTTTCAGGAGCTTTAAGCACACTTTATAAAACAGGCAACAATGAGACCAACTCTCCTTCTTGGTCAGGAGCATTTGGGCATTCCTAAGGACCCACAACTACTAGATGCCACAGCAAACAAGTTTTAACTTCTCTACGCCAGCTTTCTTCTTGCCTCAATCCATCATATTTCCAAAAACTATGCATATTCCAGTAACCAAGGAGCAAGACATGAGAAATTTTTACTTAACATCCAATCCTTTAACATGAATTCTCAGGCAGCTGAATTAAAGGCACACCATCAAAGCCAGAACCTCAATTCAGATCAAGTGAAAAGCTTGTTTATATCCAGGCTGGGAAACAAATGAGACACCCCCTACAGTAACACAAGTAATTTCCCTTCCTTCCTGCTAGTCAGGGATATGTGCCATCCATCGCTGTTTCAGCTGGTTCCTATGCTGAAAGACAACGTTATGCTACAAAAAGAGCTATCACAATGTGAGCTGATTCCACAGAGGGGAAAAAAATATGTTTGTGTATTAGAGATCAAAGCATGAAACAATTATAAGTCATTGCCTCTGTTCTACTCAGTAAATAAGCAAAAAGCAGACTGGCAAGTCTTCTGGATCTGTCAGTAACACTGGCACAAATCTAAGTGGCTTCTCCCAGCTGGTGCTGAGCTGGCAGTCCCAAGGACTTTGGTGCAGACCTATGTTTTTAGTAGGGATTCTTGAAACAGCTTTGGGGAATAAGTATAAAACACCAGGCCCCTGAACCGATTAAAAATATTTCTGCAGGGGGAGCTACCCACTGGACTGAAAATGCAAAGTTAGAAAACAGCATGATCCCAGAATTGCAAACATCAACACAAGTCTGATTTTGAAACTTCAGTATCCTAACTGCTGACAAGAAAGTAGCTTGGATGCTTTAATCACACAATGAAGAATCTGAATATACCATACTATACTAGGCAAGGAAAACATCAACTTTCCCCTGAAAAGTTCCCTCTCCTTATTCTACTAGAAAAGGCCTCTAATTTATCAACACTTTAAAAAAAAGGTCCAAAATGGCAAAAAGATCAATCTCACTTATGCATCACCAAGCAACTGCCACACAGAGATCCTATGCAGTACTTAAGAGAGATAGTTTTCTATTTGACAACTGTCTTATCTGGCGTAAGGAAGGGCTTTTGACACTTGTAAATAATGTGTGATTTTTGCCTCTGAGGTCTATCTCCAAAGCAAAGCCTGACATGTCATTTCATGAAAGCACCTCTAGACATTCTCTGCTGGGATCAAAAGACGAGTCATTAGGAATATTTTAGCATGTGGCCCTGTTCTCCTGAGAAATGGGGCTTAGCCTTTCACCTCATTTACCACCTTTACATGACCTCTGAATTAACATTGTTTAACGATTTTTCAGAAGCGAGAGATGACTGAAATCTGCAGTCACATGGAGACAGACCACAGGTGTTTCTGTTTTAAAGGCACCCCCGGCTTGGAGTCAAAAGTTTGTGCTAGTTTAGGTGTGCACTCCTCCTTGGAATCTTTCCAAACTTCTAAAACAACAAAGATTGCAGAGCACCTCCCACACAATGCCACCTTGTTGAATATAGCAAAATCTGCATGCCAGTTATTGGGTTGTTTTGTGCAAGGCAAGAACACTACCACTATCAAGAGGAGCAATCATTTCCGAGTCAGGGCAAAAGGTCCTCTCTCATCTCCCATGCACTTCTAATTCTGATGGAACACCCCTGGCACTGCCTCCAAGGACGTTCCCAAATTCTTCTGAACACAGGAGTTGCATAGCAAGCCGTTCCTGGTGGACAGGCATCCAATGAGCAATAAAAGAGTCCAGCTTTACAGGATAACACCAATGGCATCAGCAAAAGAAATGCCAAGCAGCCTCTTTGACAGCAGCCTCACTAACTCTTACTTCAAGGCAAGCTCTGAATATAGCTGCTGTTATTTTTTTTTAACAGCATTTGCTTATTAACAGTATTTACATGCTGTAAAACAGAGCAGTTTCAGATGAGCTGTTGATCTGGAATATGATGCATTCATTACTGATGCAAACACAGCAGAGGGCAATCCCAGCTCTGCTGAACTTACTGATGTGCAAGGACCCTTGATTTTTAAATCTGTGGCAAACATACAAAAACGCCTTCAAAGGACTGGAATATAGGTTAATACAAGCCAGGGATTTACTTCAAGATTCTGCACAAAATTTGCTAAAGTACTATTCCAAAAGTCAGTCTGAACCCTGTAAACAAGGGTGCCTCATTCACATCAGGCATGTCTCCAAGGTATGCTTCTCATTACCATCTGAGCTGGCAGCATTCAGAGCTCTTGGAGTCTCCTGTGCCCAACAGTCCTTGAAGAATACCAATTACACAGACAGAGGCCTTCACTGACGCTGTGCAATGACATTAGTCAGCAAAGCTCTCTGCCGAGGCCAGGCCAGTGAGTTACGCAAGCAACAGTCAAAGCCCACAATGATTCATCTATTTATCAGCTTACGTCTTCTCCAGTCCCCACCCTCATACCCGGCACCACACACAATCTGATGATGACTCAGGGAAGGAGCCTGGCATACCTAGGACAAGAGTAACAGTCCATCCCACCTGCCCTGCACAGCCACAATCTCCACTTTGACCAGAGGCACTGAGAGGTCCTGTTTTCCTCACATCCTAGGTCCATTCATACTGCTAAGGTCATCTGCAACACAAGGAACTTGGGCTTAACCTCCAGCTACAGAATAATATTACACTCTTGTCTAGCAAAAATACATTCTCTACAGGCATCATAATAAGGTATCAGAAATTCCTTCTGTTACAAGGGGCTACTGTTAAACCCCGATGGATCAGTAACAGGACATGAAAAACACCTACAAGTGCAGCATCTGCTGTGCATTACAGCCAGCAAAACCAACCACAAAAGAAGTGCCCTCTCTGCTCATCACAAGCCCCCACAAAGAGCCTCGAGAGACTGGGGAGGGCAGTGCATTCAAAGTGCTTGCAGTCATCAACAAATCATTAGTTCAGAAATAGAAAATAATGTGATGTTAATTAATAGCCAGGTTGCTTGTTTCCTAACACAAATGTGACCTGAAGACCTCACTTCCCTCAGGCTTTCTTGTTTCTTAATATTTCACAAGTATCATGCACTGCACAGTTTAAAAACCACAAGATTTTTTTCCCACTAGAAAGGACAAGCAGGGCAGACTGTACAAAGTGTTGCTGGCAACTCTGTCTCAGGCAGCAAGGCACATCCCAACAAAAATCCCCAGGAGACCGGAAATAAAACCCTAAAGTATTTAACAAGGTGAGCTGCAATCCATCAAGCAGAGATCATCACTCGGGGGTTCACTGCTACTGCCAAATATATAGACACACAATCTAAACCAGCCCTCCAGATCTTATACAATTTGATGGAAACAGAGAAACTGATCCCCTGTGACAGTGGCTGCTCTATGGGCCTCAATGAAAGACAAAGGACTTGCTGAAAGGCTGGATTCAAGACAGCCCCAATGGCATGTTTGCAGGGGACTCGACAGCCCCAAATCATATTAAGAATTCATAAGAGGCAATGGATTAAGCTAGAGCAAAAATGAGACCAGGAGGCAAAGATGCACAGAATTTAAAATTGGAAGCTATCTGTGGATGTTGAAAAACAAACAGGGAGCAATGCAGCATGCTGTGATGACTGCAAGAGACAGTCACCAGCATTTCAGCAGCAGAGAATATTTCTGTGGCAACTGATTTCACAAGCATCAGTCTGGCAGGTGACTAGTCCAGAGTAGCACCTCGTAGAGGCAAACAGCTGCTGGAAATGTTTTTGTAGCAGAATTCCTGCATTTAAAAAAAACATCTAACACTGTACCAGAAATCCTTCTATTAACACAAAGGAAAGCCACAGGCAAAAATAACCTGTCTCCTAAAAGTTTGCTGAGTTTGGAAGGTAATTCAGAAGCAAGTTAATGCACTTTCAGGAATACCCACGTGATGGGGGAAGCAGGCTTTCAAATAGCAAGTGGTCTGTCTGCTGTACTACTTCAACACAACTGTCTACACATTTTTCCCTTATCACATGGTAAAAAATACAGCCACATAAAGCTGGTAATCCCTAGTGCAGTACTTAAGGGTCAAATGCAACCCAACAGAGGCACATGCTCATCTGCATTTTGCTTAGCAGCATGTGCATGCTGATGCAGCTCAGCAGAGAGAAAAAGCTATTGTGAACCAACTGATGCCCTTTCTCAGAAATGTCAGATGGTAAAAGTACAAAAACACTTTGTTCCTAAAAGGAGCTTTGCCCTCCTTTTTCTTGGATCATGCTTGCAGCACTGGGAACAAGCTTCTGCCCTCCTGAAACAAGCAGAAAAGTTTTGTTAATTGCCAGGAAAAAATTCAAGCACAAGCCTCCCATCATCTTCAACCTGCTCCATCCCACAGCCTACACAACAAATGAACACCACAGACTTGTTCTTGGGTGTCTTGTTTTATCTGACATGACATGAAGAGGTATCACAGCAAACTGTAGAACTGCCCCTGAACTATGGACAGACTCGGACCCTCAAAACAGATTGACTTTAATAAAGTACACGTTGTAACCTGAGAACATAGGCCATATAGGAAACAAACTACAGTTACTGTGTCCTTCCACTGTGTCAACACAGAGGATATAAACAGGCAAAGCCAGGGAGCAACTTGGTAGCAGCTGGGATGCACAAACAACCACTCCTTTGCAGACAGTTCCTGTAACCTGGCCCATTAAAGAGGCAGCAAAAGCAGCAGCATCCTGACTGAACACTCTGCAGGCACAGGAGCCCATCTGTCTCCTAGGAAACTGGAAAAGGCCTGGGGAGATCTAGGGCTGGGAGCAGAAGAGGAAGTTTAAGGAAGCTATTAAGTTAACATACTGCTGGAAAAGGTATCAGCCATCAGAGACTGCAGCATCCTGGGACTTCACAGAGACAGAAAGCTCTAAGGAGAAAACATGCACACTCAATTCAACATCCCAGGAAATCTCAGACACCCAGCTAGCAACACATTTCACCATTTACATGATTTTGGCAACATCATGTATCTTCAGGTGCTCTTGCAGGCACTGCTTAGATTTGGCTGGCAGACAATCAGCCTCTGTCAGGCTTCTAACCAAGACACACCTCTGAGCCAAGGAAGAGGAGACATCCCACAACAAACCACTTCCTTTTAGAGCTTATCCCCAGACAAGTATTCTGAGGACAAAGAATTCACACTCATAGCAATGACAAGTTGAGATAAGAATACCTGGGTGGAGTGAGCTACTTCACTCTCACAGAATCTTAGATGACTCTTCTCAGAACACTTCCTAATTTTTCATTGCCTTTTCTTTTATATGTGCATTCTTTTATATCATATCTATGCCAAATGTAATTATGTATTAATATATTTTTAATATACTGAGCAGCATGCAACTCCTGAAAGTGTTTCATGCAAAAGTAATGGTAAATGTCAAGATAAGTAATTATTTCCTCCCTTAGGCAACAGGAGAGCTCTCACAATTAACCATCCCTGATATGCCCTCAGATACTTCTCCATAATTTTACCCAAAACATTTTGAGTCACCTCTTGTTGCAACATTTGATGACACTAAAAAATAATGATTAAAGATCTAGGAATAAGATCTTTAATCTTATTCAGGTCAGGTGAAGGCAGGTCATCCAAACAAGACTATCTCACTAGGCCATCTGCATTGCTCCCTCAGGCCAGGGTGATCTTTACCTCCTCAGCTTCTGCTATTCAAAATCTTTTTTCCACTAACAACTGAATCTTCTCCCCTTAACAGTTATCCTGACACCATTCACAGTCCCAAAAAGTACTGAGTAGCTTCATTCTCACCCAAAAGCCATAAAATATTTTTACTTAAGATGCATTTAACAGATGCTGATTTAATAGGCGGGATTTTTTTAGCCAGGCACTGAAGTACATGAACAAGGCTTGCCTAAACATCACGAAAAATAAGATGAAATTAGACAAAATCTACTTTCCATAGTCACATACTGATGTATACTGCATGGCCACTGACTATGCTGTGAGTCATTTCACTTTTCCTGCTTAGAGCTGTTTCCTTGGCTTGGGTGCCCCTCCTCCTTGGAAAAAAATGTAGTAAATATTTAAATCCCATCATGTCCAGCAGCAATTTAAAAAATCTTCCTCACCACTACCATGAGCTTCAGAGAGAGGGTTTTCACACATATATTAAACATGCCTCATGCAGAAAGCAGCTCCTCTGCGAGAAACCGGCATGCCCGGAGAATTTAGAGGCAGATGGCAACTGAGGTGCTGGACATGCTCAGCTTGGAGGGGAATCGGCATCTCTGAGCATCAGCACTTCTGGTCGCAGGCAGCAGACCTTTATACCCTCCTTAAGAATGACCTGGCATCATTCCTCAGCTGAGGCACAGCTGCAACCGAGCAGCGACAGCCTCGCCCAGGCCATGATACAGCCTTAGGTAACACGGTTTATTGCGCTCTCCTGCGGGTTCAGGGAGAGCCCTCCGGAGCCTACACAACCACGAAATTAACACAGATCTCCAGTTTTGCCCAGGAGTTTTAGGCCCAAAGCTACAGCCAGGCAGAGCTCATGCCAGGCAGCACCAGCTCTCCTCTCCAGGAGGAGAGGACGGGAGCAGAGCAGACAGAGGCTTCGCGAGGATTTCCACCCCCTCACACCCCCAGCCGGAACGAGTCGTGCCCTCAGCCCAGGGGATGCGAGGGAGGCGCAGCCCCACGGGAGTCACCGAACCGGGGACACCCCCTTTCCCCAGAACTCCCGCCTACCTCCAGCGTCTTCACCAGCACCCACATATAGACCTCGGAGATGCCCAGCGAGATGCCGAGCGCCGAGGGCAGCACGATGAGCCCGAGCACCACTGCCACCCACACGGCGCCCACCTGCCCCACGGCCCACACGACCTCCATGGCGGGCAGGGCCGG
>JAHLSL010000020.1:23352360-23387952 GCA_025920805.1 Petroica traversi
CCCCGCTGTGGCCGCCCCGGTGCCGCTCGAGCAGGGCTGCTTCGGTGTGGGCTTGGAAGCTGACGTGGCTCGGGAGAGAGCCCCCGCGGGGTGGGAAGCAGCTAAAACCGGGTTTAGCGGACGGCACGGAAAGCTCCCGGTCAGCCGAGGGCCCCGAGGCTGCAGCGGGGGCTGGAAAGCGGTGGGAAGCCCGAAACGAGCAGCTCGGGGAGCAAGAGTGACAAGGAAAACTGGGGAAAGCTCCTGCGTCTATGAATATCAAAAAGGACAAGGATAGCTAAAGAAAGGATAAGGGGCAAGGTCTGCCCTGGTCCGTCTGTGTTTTCTCGTGCCTTGAGCTGAGAAGAGGGATTCTCTGAGTGTCCAGCCCCACCCCGGCCTTAAGCCCAGTCCAAGCGAAAGGAAAATTTGTGGCAAGCGGCGACAGGCGGGTTTGCCTGCCCGGGCCTGGGCACGGCGGTGCTGCAGCGCTCGGCGTGGAACAGTCCGTACCAAGAAAGCGGAGTTGGCAGAAAAAGGCTGAAGACGGATGGCAGCCTTGACAAAACATCCCGAGGGAAGGGAATAACATCCTCTTCCGAGAAAAAAGGCAGTCAGTGTATTTTCTGCATGCATCTTTCATAACTGTTTCATAGAAATGGATTGCTTGGTTGCCTCTCGTTATTAGAGAGATTAGAAATATGTCTGAGAGCCAAGTGCTTAGAATCCAAGGAAAAACCTGAATTAGAGTCCAAGGCCTTAAGAACTATTTCCAGGAGAGTCATGTGGACAAGGGCGTTGCTTTCTAGCTCCTCGTTTTGGGTCTGGTGTCTCTCCTCCTACTCTTTGCCTCATCTGGTTAAATAATCTCCCTGAGGCAGAAGCAGGAGGATCCCTGATGAAGCCTCCAGACAAAACAACCACAATTGTCCAGCTAGATCGAACACTGACAAACAGCACTTCGGTGTTTTCATTCTTCTAAGTGTTTAGTTATGATCATGCCCAAAACCAGTTAGGATGAAGACAATAACCTGTCAGGGCCAATCATATGGTAATAAAGAGTCCTTACTATCTGCACTACAAGTGTTTTTTAAATATTACAAAGATGTGTGAATCCAAGTCAATTAAAAGTGTCTAAAGCCCAGAACAGAAACAAATCAAATGAACATTGATTTCCAAGCTGTCTGATATTTATAACACACCCATGGGTAACATATTTTAATTTTGTATTTTGTCAGTTGCTTCCCAAGCAGAAAGTGATACAGTTTTTTTAGTACTTTCTTGTGAATTTTCATGCAAATGACAGAGGCCAAAAGCTTGGTTGGTTTGTTTTCATCTGTCAATAAGGAACAAAAGTCTTGATTCAAAGGACAGATGTAGCCCAAGTAGCAACAGTGGGTGCTGTCTAGATCCTGAGAAAACAGTACAATGTTCACAGTAATGAGTCTTACAACTTTGTATTTCCCTAACATTTCAGCACCTTCATTTAGACAGCAATATCTGATATCGACATCTGATGCAGGAATTGCAATACAGATAATCCTGGGCAAGGCAAAGTGATGCCTTGTGTGTTTGTTGAGAAAACAAACCTTGAAAACTGAAAATAATTTGACTTAGTCCTCGTACTTGTTGACTTCTGCTTTAGTGAAATGGCACAGCATATAACAAATTTGATGGCATGTGGCAAATTCCTGAGTCCTGAGAGGGCCGAAATCCATCAGTGTACCTGGAGCAACAAAACAAGATTCTGGAGACCTCTCCTTGTAATATTCATCACATGGAGTTAAGGCATTGATTTTTTTGCTGCAATAGCCTGGTTTTTGGACCTGCTGGCACTGTCCTCAGCGTCCATAAAGAGTAGGAAAGGAGCAGTCTCTACCAACATTTGTGTTTTAAGAGCAGGGGAAAGTGGCTGATTTGACCCCTGCCTTCATTACACAACAGAGGGGAAAAGACACTGTGAACATGTGTCATGACAGGAGGAAGTTTTAGGCACAAGCAGCCATCCTGTGTGAGCTGAACAGCACCAGGATGGAGACAAGGCTCACACATGAACACAAACTCTTATTTATTGCATCCAGGCTTCCCTTCCATGCTTGCATGAATTATTCACCAAGCCATTAATGTTAAATGGGAAGAAAAAAATCAGTCCTGTTATTGAGTTGCTTGAAAAAAACACCTTCTCTGCAGGTCTGGGACTGCAGGAAGGAAATATGCCTGCTCATCCAACAGCCTCCTGGTGACAGAGCTGCTGGCAAAGTCCTGTCATGACTGTGCTGAAGCTCAGCCTTTGCACAGATCTTGCATTCCCATCGAGGAATAGGTGGCTGTTAACTGCAAAATCTGTTCACTTATTTTAAAAAACCAACAAACCAATTTGCTCTCTTTACCAAGTGGCCTTTGCCTTTTAAGATAAAACTGTTATAAACTGCTGATCACCTATCTACTGATAATTTAGTTTCAAATTAATTGCAGCATTACATTTTATTTTTTTGCACTGTAGTCTGTGAAGACAGAAAATATCTCTGCCTCACTTTTACCAGTGAGCCCTTTTTCCTAAGAGAGGAAGATTTTATTTTTTTTGTTCAAGCACTAAGGCCTTACTTTAAATATGGGTAAGATAGCTTGATTCCATTAAAAATACAGAAAGAGTGCCAGTTTTAACAATTTTCCAAGCTTTCATTTTTTCAAGGCCTATTTTATGTAGAAAGGTTACAATAAGTCTTGTTTTTAAGGGAGTATTTTCCAGAAAGAAACATTGCATGAGGTGTTCCTTCCAAGTTCCTATACTTGGAAGGAAACGTTTTCATATATCCTTATTTTTCATTTATTTCATGAAGCACAAAAGCTTTGGTTGAAGTGATATGCTTCAAGTTTACCTAAATCAGGTGCTCCAAATGGATATGAGAAATTTTGTCGGTTCTTTTTTCTTTAACTTCATAAGAAGCTTCTGAGAGTCTTAATTTTTGTCCTATTAATACTAACAATAATGTATTTTTATGTTTGTAGCCAGAATACATTTATTGTCCAAATAAACATGATTCTGTGATTTAATATGTGATTTTAATGGGGGTTGGATTGAATCAAAGACAGAGGAAAAGGATCAGTCTTACCACTATGCTTTTCTAAATTTTTTGTCGGTTTGTTTGTTTGTTTGGCCACACTTATTATCCCCCCTAATTATCAGCTCCTCTCAAGTTTTGGTAGTATGGAACATGGCTGCAAACTTGGTTTCCAGGATGGGGGAAATCTTGTTAAACCAACCTGGGAAGAGAGTCTGAACCTCATGAGACAGTCCAAGTCTCCCTTTGCTAAGTTATTGCATGTGTTATTGGCTTCTGGTAGGTCAGATCTAATAAAAAGTAGCATTTCATTTGTCTCCTGTCACTGGAGCAGGGAAGCTTCAGAATATCAAACAGTTTCATCTCATGTAAATATCTGTGTTTTATTGCAAGTAAATAAGATCAGGGTGGTTATCCTAGTGCTCCCTTTTGTCTTGTGCTGCTGAGGAATGGCAAGTAGCCAGCAAACCACTCGGGGGAATTCTGCACTCTCTCGTCTGCCTTCTGGCTGCAGGCAGGTCATGCTTTCTCTCTACCACTGTATTTGCTATTACTCACTGTAAAAATTGATACCTTTTATACAAGGTGGCAGATGTTCTCAGCTTCACTTTGTATCCTAAGTGGAATTTTACTGTCTGCTGTCACAGAGTTCCAATTCTTGTTGCACTGAAAATAAATAGAAGTAATTTGGCTTTCACACTACTTTGAGCCTGGCAGTGTGCACTGACAGAGCTGCAGCCCTGAGTGTTGTCTCCATCAAGAACAAGGGCTTAGAAGTACTGTGCACTTCATGATCACAGCACCCAGCTATGCCCCACCTCAAACCATTTAATTTCCATAGTTAAGAAATTTAGGTTTCTAGGAATTCATCAATCCAGCTGCAATTAAAACAAATCAACCCAGCAGACATGCTAGAATTTGTGACACCAGTACAAGGAGCATGACACAAGGATGGCACCTCCTTTCACTGTCCACCATGACCTAGCAGCCTGGATTTCTGCTGCATCACGAGAGAGGAAACAGTGAAGGAAAAAACATGGACGTATTATTCCAGAATTCCATGATCTCTTTAATGACTTAAACTTCCAGAGTAACTAAAATAACCACTTTAAAAGCAGCTGTCTTTTTCCATACATGGC
The DNA here is from genome assembly GCA_025920805.1 of Petroica traversi. NCBI lineage: Eukaryota > Metazoa > Chordata > Aves > Passeriformes > Petroicidae > Petroica > Petroica traversi. The sequence continues at coordinate 23,356,541 of JAHLSL010000020.1, forward strand.
AGGACAAAACACACCGATAGCCAGTAAAGAAATTTCCCTTGGCCTCTTGGTTTTGTTTTGTTGTTTTTTCGCTTGAGTGATGTTAAAGCTTGCACTTCCCAAAAGCGCATTGATAATGTTCCCGTCCTCTGGGCAGCTCAGACGCAGACAGAGGGATGCCACCTCCTGGTGCTGCCGTGCAGTGGAGTCCTGGAGCTCCATGCACTCACCAGATCCCCGTGTCACACGGACACTGCAACATGTGAAGAATAACTTAAAAGCCCAAATGTCTTAAGGCAGCATTTGGATAAAAATCAGCCTCAGCTCAAATCTAACAAGAATGTAATTTTTATATCTCTCTCTCTCCTTCCAATCCCTTGCGGATGGATTTCAGAAAATTATAATAATAAAACACAAAACAGAGTTGTTACTTGAAGTATAGCATACTTCAATTATTATTTCATTGAATACATGTACATAAATCTTATTAAAAGTTATAAATTATATGACAAAAGGAGGCTGTCCATAGCCATATATGATGAGTATTTTAGAAAAAAATTATCTATTATATCATTGATAAATGCAGTATTTAATGTATGAATTAATTACTGCTTACCAAAAAGGCTATTTAACATATATCTGTATAACCTCAAAAGAAAGTTATTAGTAACTATCCCTTATAAAAAAAATACATCTTTCCAAACTATTTAATAACCTACTTCTTAAAAGTTTGATATGCAAGGATATAGTACTTTTCACAATATTACTCTGATTAATAGCCCCAGTTTAAATATTTCACATCTTTCACTACATACATCTTTCATACTGTCAAATAGAAATACCAGGGGATATCAACTGATGTCAATAATCCACAACTGCACACAAATCATGACTACTGATTAGTTAAGCAATTATCATATTAAAAGAGTTCAACAGGGCTCAACATAATGTAAAATTAGAAATCAGTCAATACCAGAGCCATTATAAAGAATAGCATTGATTGGATGTACTAAATGTGAGCCTTGATGACAATTGATCATGGTGAACTCTGCTCATAGAGGAGTCTGATACACTAATTGAGGAGCCATCCTTAAACAGAATAATAAATAGGGGAGGAGGGGAGAGGAGAAATGGTTACAAAACTAACGTTCTCCCTGTCCATGCAACAAAGCAATAAAAAAATCAAAGAGCCAGGAAGGCCTCTGCCTGCTGGATGTCTGCTAACTTCCAAACTTCCTTTTCCAACACCAAACAAACCTGTGAGCTCCTTGCAGGTTATCTCCATAATCTGTTCCACAGCTGGGAAACCTGCTCAAAAGGGTCTGAGCAGCACCTCAGCAGAAACATTTTCAAAAGCTAATCCCACAAAGAGGCCAGAAACCCAGAGGTCTCCATGTGACCAATCCCCATTGGTCTGCTTGAAATCAGGCCTCAGACTGCACGTGTAACCAAAATATGTTTCTTGTAGTAAGGAGCTGCCTGGGCTTCCTTTCTTGGTTTTGTTCAGGGCAAGCTGCACCTGGAAGAGTTTGAGCCAAACGCTGTATTGTTGAATTTGGCACTAATAGATTGTAGTTCTCACTGCTGCTCAAGGAAATGCGTGCTGGTAGAAGAGAAGTTCAGAACATCTTCATTATCCTGAAATCTAATTCTGAAAGCATCCCCAGCCCCAGATCAAGACCAAACAACATCAAGGTACTGATGAAATTCATCCCAGCAAATGCTAACACTGTACTGCCTCCAGGATCATCCCAGGTTTGTCACCTCTTCTGAGTTTTAAAATTCAAATAAATAAATAAATAAATAAATAAATAAATAAAATATCGGGGGTTAGACCGCTATCTGATTTTGAATGAACTAAATGACAGAAGTAGTTCTGATTTTGGTTTGTGACAGGGAAGAAACGGCCTGGAGAAACCCCACGCAGCACAGGCTGCTGAAACTTCAAGCAAGCACAAGTTTTTCTTGCAATAAACCACGACCAGTGTTCAAAAATGCAGCGTTTGGGGTATGCAACGCTATTTCTACGTTTTCGGGTTTCCTGGAAATGGGAGCGCGGTCCGTGCAGGGCTGTTTGCTACCGATGAGTCGCGCCACCAGATGGCCCCCGCTGCACGTCTCGGCTGATGCTCAGCATTTAAACCATCTCAAATGTAAGAAAGCGGTAAAAAACCGAAATTTGGAGCCAAGGGAATAAAGTACTTGAGCTATATCAATCAGTCTTAACATGCATGTATGTTACAGGGAAAGATTATTATAAAATTAGCACACTGCCTGGGTTTCAGACCTAAAGGAAGACTTCAAAATATATCTGGTTTTCCATCCACATAGTTGTTCAAACAATGATGTCTTCAAGAGTTAGAAGCAGCAGCTATTTTCATTCTCTGCTTACCCACATAGAGTTATTTTATTCATTTATTCATTTATTCATTCCAACCTATTTTTATTTTCAATTCATGGCTCATTTCCTTGGGCAGCTCAAGTTCAGCAAGAATGCATCTGGGACCACTGTGGTTTGCTTCAGTTTCCTAATGCATTCATGCCACAGCAACAGTTGGCATCCCTTACATGCTTCATACATAGCTACCAGCCAGCAAGGCTGTGTTTTACAAATGTAGGTCTTCTCTGCACTGGTTAGCTGTGTCATATTTAATTTGGAAATAAGGACATTTAGTCAATTAGAAGAACAAGGCTCTTTGGTTAAGGAGCAGAAGGGAATATATCTGAAATAGTAAGCAATAGAGGAAATTTGTGCTCTGGGAGGAGAACAGAACTCACAGACTTGTCAAGATGATGATATATCTTGTCTATGCTGTTTGCACAGGTATCAGATAATAAATAAATTAAGAAACAAAAAAACCAAAAAATATCACTTACACTGACATGGTTTGGAGTTGTTTGTTTGTTTTCCATGACTGGCTTTGTTTTGGGCATTGATTGCCTGATCCGCCCAAAAACTCCACTTGCTTCCATTTTAGCCGATCATTTGGCACAAAGGAGCAGGAGACCATGCTGCATTTGATCCTGCAAAGGTACTTGGTAAAAAGGAGGAGCTCTAATACTTTAGAAACCTGGTTCCTGCATGACCAGTGAAAGATAAGCAAAGAGGAGGAGTAACACAAGTGCAAGATCCTTGATTATGAAAAATAAACTCTTTGTCAGCTTCCCACTCACGTGCTGTTGTAAGAACATGTTCTTTTTACTGCTATCCTGCCCTCCTGGTGAAGGAGGAAAACACACTTATCTTGGAGACCTTTTGGATAATAATGAAAGGAATGAGGAACTTGTCTTTACAAACAAACTGTAGGTCTTGCCAGAAGATAAAACTAGCACTGAGAGATAAAAGAAACAATGGGGAGGATTCCACTGATCAATGAATGGAATGAGGGAGATTTGCATTTACGAACTAAAGGTCTGCTGATAAATAAAATTAACTATTGGAAGATGAAAGGAACAATGAGAAGATCCATAAATTCCATTAGGAATTCCACTGAGTGATGCAAGGGAAGGGCAAAAGGGGGGTGGAATTATACATTAGAGGGGGATCTTAGGTATTAGGCATTTTCAGAAAGTCTGAGTCTCTCAAATACCTCAGCCAACGGGGAAAGAGAGAGGGACATGCAGCCAGGAATTAGGATAAAAGGGAGGCTGCATCCTCCAAAATCTGAGAGACCCCAGGGGAAATGCCCCATGGCCTCTCCCTTTATTTGAATAAAGTGACAGGACTCCTCTGTCTCCTTTTTGGACATAAACCTCTGGTGTTTGTGGGTTAATTTTCCTCACAATAATAAATTCCTCATAACCTTGGCAGTCTAAGGGTAGTATACAATTTCAGTTGAAAGCAATTCCCAAGGCCCTCTGCTGATATATTCTGCATTTCATTTGCATTTCAAGAGAAAAGAAAGAAGGAGGTGGAAGATGGGTTGAGAAAATAACACCGAACATCAGAAACACTTCTTTAAAGCAGGGGAAGACAAATTAGTCTCTATTTTAGGTCAGACTGGCATTTTTACCAGCAGCTAACAAAGCACACTCCACTTGTCTTTGACATGTTTGTGGCTTCATAATTTCTTTTGTATTTCCCCATTCTATATGTAAGTACCCAGTTCACAGAATTTTCAGCTTGTTTTGCTATGACAGCCAAAAAGTGGCTGAGAAAATACTGACAATCCCACCATCCTCTCACAGATAACATGTAATATTCATACATTCAGAGGTCTGAGCTTTACATTTACACAACTTGAAGTCATAACCATAACGAGGATCACGCATTCCAAGGTCCTCTTAATGAGCTGGAGAAGTGTTGCTGGACAGGAAAAAAAGGTACACCAACTTCCTAATTTCTTACAGAAGCAGAAAATTTCTCTTCCAACAGTTGTTCTTTAACTCCCCATATTTTCCTGTCTCTGAGCCCATCTTTTTGTCTATTCAGCCTCCCATTTTATCTCTGCACAGGAAGAAAACACACAGTAGTGTGGGAAGGATGCTCTCAACTCTTGTCTTACTGCAGGCTCTGTTAGCAATTCTTAGAAATCAGTCACACAGAAAGAAAATTTGCCAGCTTTAAACTCAGGCACTCTGAAGACATTTAAGAGTTACCAGAATTGTCAATGGTGTTTCTTCACATTTTTATACTTAGAAAACAGATCAAGAGCTTCAATAGCCATGGAAGCACATCTTACTACAGTTGGGAGCAAGAAGCATGGCTTCCTAGCAGCAGAGCCCAAGGCAATTTTCCTTACTGCTGCCACTCTCCCTGCCTAAAGGCTGAGCAAAAGGGCAGATTCTCCTACTGCTCACCCATGACACCAAAGACTTAGACACAGATTGACTGATCCACCAAAAAAATTCATATACCTGTAGCAATGCCAGGCCTGCCACACAAGAGGAGAGCTCAGTTCTGTGTTACCTCCGTGCCATGCAGGCTCAGAGGGCAATCCCCTCCACTGGATATTGATTTTCCAGACTCTCCAGGGCTGGGCAGAGTTGTATCTGTGTATCCGTCCCTCTGCAGGATGTATTTGTGCTCACCAAGACTGAATCTCTGTCTTTTCTGAGACTTTAGCCAATGGGCTGCTGTCATGCAATCATTATTCACTATTCTTAGCAAGATCTGTCTTAAGACCACCTTGGCCAAAACAGCACCCAATTGTGTATGTTTCATTAGGGACATTCAGATAGTTAAAGGAACCAGATCCTTCCATATGGGGACTACTTACCATGAGAGCAAATATTTCATACCAATAAATACCAGGAGATGGAAATCCTCCCATTGCATACTCCTTAACTGCACTAGCACTGTTCCTGGAGGATGGGATTGTCAGAGGCAAATCCTCAGCCTTCACATCCAGGAGTAACACAAGGAAGTAGTGATCCAGAAATAACAGCAACAGAGGACAGTAGGTGTCACATCATAGATTTTCTTTAATTTGCATAATGCATACAAACAGACACAGAAAAGGATCTAACAAAACATCAAGATATAATTTAAAAACACAGGATATATTCTATGACACTGCCCTTAGCTGTGACTAATTTACCTGAGCTTCACACACCCAAACATCAGGGACATGCTGCCTGAACACTGTTCTGCTCTTTGTCACAGCAGAAAACTCTCAACAACACCATCCCTGGTCTTGTGACATGGAGGAGAAAGCCAGCATCTGCTATTTCCCTCTGACATCCAACACTTCTTCTCCAACATGCAATTCAGAAAACCTGTGCACTGCTTCATGTGTTCTGACATTAGGAGATCTATCTCTAGAGCAACATGGTTACTGTGGCTCACAGGAATTCTGCTTGTCCAAGTCCCTGAGAGAGTCTAGGAATACAGAGATGTTTTATTATGAGTAACAATTTAAGTCCTCAAGGTATTGCAAATATTTTTAAATGGTATTTTAATGAATATAACTAATTTTATTATATATTCTTTCAGCCTCAAGGAAAACTTTATTTGCATATTTTGTGTTCCTATTTATAAAATTATAGTATTTTGCTTTAAATAAGGATATCTCTTTATGGTTTTCCTGCTGTGTCACATGCAAAATATCTTACAGGGACAGAAGGAAAACATGTTTGGTTTAATATAAAACTGGTCTATTTTCTGGTAGAGATAAGTCATGGAAAAATGAGATAAAATAAATAGCACTTAACAAACATTTCCGTTTCCCACAGATCCATTTTCTATTACTATCTGGCAATATTTCTTTTGTTGCTCTTCCTTGAAAGACTCTTTGACCTTTTTCCTTTTCAGTCCTCCATCCCTGAAAGATACAGAAAAGAAACAGCCTTAAACTCACTTCAGGGTCAAGGCAGGAAAACATTACTATATTTAGACTGTGTATTCAAAGCAGTTTCCACGCTTAATGTTGAGTTTTGTAAGATAATGCTAAGTGATTTATACTGCCAAGACTTACCACACAAAAATATCCTTCTTTTAACCCAGCATTTAACAGGAAAGTAATTAATTTTCACCTAATACTGCCTGCTGTCTAAATCCACCTCTCAGCTCTGTTCCTCTCTATCTACTATATTATTCTAATTATTCTAATGGAATTGTTAAAGTAATAAAGTAACATTTTCTGAATCAGAGTCAAAAGGGTCATGGACTGCAGTGCAAACAAAACAAGTTTTAAAGGATTCCATGCTAATGTTTCAGAATACAGAACACCCAAATATGGTTTAAGTCAAATTCCGGAGGTTATGCTTCTTACCAAGGAAGCATAGACATTCCTGCCCGAGCAGCAATGGCAGCCTTGACTCTGTCAGCAAAGTGAACAGCATCTTCTTCTTCCTGAAAAAAAAAAATAATCAATTGCTTTACAACACAGACATTTCCTCTGTGCCTCTCCTAAAGAGATAGGTTTTGTCAGACAGCAGGCACTGGGGTTTACGCCAGACCCATAAGCTGTATGCTAAGTTATCAATAAAGATTCACAAACACCTTGTGTAGTAACACAGACATCCTTCCAGAAAACATTTCACAAGCACTTTCAAAACATACAAAAACATAAGAACCTCTTTGAACATCGGTGGCAGGTACCACACATTGCAGACAATAGCCCAGCTGGTCAATACATTAAAAGCATAGGTCATTATGGAATGCTTTGTGCTGTTCCAAAAGGCATCTCCAAAGCGGGGGTCATACTGGAAGACAAGAAGAATAAGCTGCCTTAGTTTAAACCACACAAACTGGGGGTTTTTTTCAGCCACAAAGTCACAATTCAACTTATTTAATAAGGGACAAATATAATCAGAAAAAACATCAGTAAATTCAGAGTGCAGCTCCAACATTTATTACAAGTTTCTAACAGTCAACCTTTACAAGCAGTGCATGACTCCAAACTGTGACAAATCTGTTGAAACACAACTATAGCAAAAGATTTATTCAAAACGTAAAAACTTGTCATCTACGGAAATGCTGACTAGAAAGGTTCCCTTGAAAATGCTCACACCAGTTTTAAGAACTTCCATAAGATCAGGCAACATTATAGTTCCAGAAGAAATAACTAATGTTTTCAGATCTAGAGTGATCTGGCTAAAGCTACTCAGAAAGACTTGGAAGAAAACTGCCATTATCCTCAGAGCACACAAGAGCTGGGAGCCTAGGACAGAAATTACATGTTTCCCCACACTGCTTAAAACCACAAGTTTCTGTCTCTCAGGGCTTATTCAGTACTTTATTCACGCCAAAAAGATCCCTTTTCCAGGCTTACACACGAACAGCATCTCTGACATGAGAAGCTCTTGCAAACAATCCTTCCATGTTTGGAAAACTGCAGTTACCTTGATTGCTACTGGATGGATGGTTCCTCCTACCTCAAAGCTTCCCTTCTTAAACATCATTACTGATGTGTTGTTAATGCAGGTGCCTGATCAGAATTAAAACAGAAGAAGGGTTTAATCCACTCAGAGAAAAGTATCAGGAAATGAATACTAAACTGTCTTAAGGAGACTTAGTTGTTAAAGGAGAAAATAAGCTTTAATTCTGGAACATAATCCCAGAACCTTGTATGTCTTTATTATGTTATATGCTAAACTCTCATAAAACTGTTGTAAAGAACTAGAACCTGACTTTTAATATCTCACAAGAGCTAATTAATTCTACAAACTAAAAACAAATACCTCACTTGTAAAGACTGGATATAATAAACTGCACTCAATGGCAAGAAGTGAGAAGAGCAATAAAATCAATACAGTTGTTTCCTACCTTCTGGGAAAATTAAAATGGGTAACTTGGCCTTATCTGCAATGTGTTCTCTAATTCTGTGGAGAGAAAATAAAATTTCAGTGTATATTTCATATTTTTGTTTGTCCAAGAATCCTTTACCTCTCACATAGGACAAGTAAAGTCCTTGCTCAACTGCACTTTGCCAGTCAGTTGCCTCAGCTGGAACAAATGCTGGTTTCAGGCCTTTATCTCAGTATCTCTTGCTAATTAAAAAAGTAGATTTTCTACAAAGCTGTATGAAATTTCGTATTACCATTTTAACCAGAGACTGGTGGTGCTTGAAGAGTGAAAATAACTTCCCAGATTCCAGCTATGAATGCAGTCAAACTTTTCTTTAGACTGAAATATATTCCAAATTTCTAGTTTTCATGCCTTCTAGGTTCACAACATCAGTTTTATGCGTATCTAATGATTCTCCATATTTAGTTACATGACAGATCACTATTTTACCACATTTGCTGCATCACTTAAAACTACAAGTAACACCATTAAGCAGATTATTGACACCAAAACCTGTCATTTTACAAAGACCACGTCTTTCCTACAACTCAAGAGGATGGAGCTCCTCTCCAGTTTGCATTAAAAAACAAAATCAAAACATCATGAATAAAAAAAAAAAAGAAAAAAAAAGAAGTGACAACACTGATGACAAATTACCACACCTGACCAGACAATGAAGCAAACATCTCACTACCTTACTTTTTCCTCACCAGGTGACGGTCTTTCATTTCTGAGCGTTCAAACAAGACATGCTGAGAGGTTTGCATGCAGGATTTTTGAATAAGTCCCATAAGCCCTCCATGTACCTGGCCAACCTGTAAGCCCAAAAGAAACTTGTTACAAAGCAAACACATATACATACATTTAAATGATTAAATCCCAAACACAGATGCAACCATTTCTAAGCTTATTGACAAGTTTTACCAGTCTCGTTGGTCATAAATGTGCACACACCTGCTTTCATCTGTCCTTTTGCAGTCCAGAATGTGAGTTTGAATGCTGTAAAATCCAACCTTTCTACCAGGAATTTTATTCTCTTACCCAATACACATCTACAGTCATCTCAATGTTATTGGTATTTACCAACTGTTTTGTTCATACCAAGGAATAGCATCCATCACTGGCCAGGATTAGGACATCCAATGGAGACGTGTGGTTGGCTACACAGATGCCTCCTTTCTGTGGTTTGTTTTCCCTGCAATGACCATGAAACCATAAAAGTAATTAGTTAATGCTTATTCTCCAAACTGCAGGCCCCATAAGATGGTAAGCACTGAAAATTATCTAAGTGTCTGAAGGCAGTGCTACATCAGCTACACACACCCTGCCAAAACACAACAGGAACCACAGGAGGGCAGTGAACATCCTGACAGAGTCTGGATGATCCAAATGGCTTTTTAGATCAAATTGTACCATCAGCAAGTATCCAGGCAGTAATGGAATAAGTATCCTGCTCCAAAACTCGAGACATTCAATACTTCATGAAACAAATTCCGAACTAACAAGGGCAGGGTTGCAGCACTCACCTGTTGTGGAAATGAACAAGGCCACTCAGACATCGAATACCTAAGGTGGCACATATCATCTGGACCTGGTTGCTCAGCCAACCTTTAACTCTAAAAGAAATGAAGCCATAAATACATTTACAGTTCTATGGAGTCACACATGTAATGTAAACTCTGAGTTATCCCCAGTTGTTGTTACTACAAAGACCATACTAAGGCTCACACTGCATGTGTGCTTTCAGATGGCATTGCCATAACTCTCTCTCACAACCCTCTGTAATTTTACAAGAGAGAAAAAGTCACCCTGGGATAGTCCACATCAATCCTCTGGATACCAGCAGGGTGTTCCAACTACTAGTTCAAATCCTTAAAAAAATACAGAAGAAATTGAAAGAGCCCTCAGCACACACCTACCTGCCATTTGGAAACTGTCCTACTACTGTAGTGGCCAACACCAGCAACAGGATGCTGAAAACAGACAAGCAGACACTACAAAGTAAAATAATCTTAATTAAACACCAAGAAGCAAAACTGGAGGTGTAAGCAAGAAGGTATATTTATTTGGCCCTTTCACCCACTTCACAATGCTTCCTTCCAGCAATAATAGCATCTAACTAGCAACAAATCACTAGCTAACTAGCACACAAACCACTTAACCCAACTTTGCTGGATTTTAAAAGCAAATTAATTACTAATAAAACATGGAACATGAGAAATTTACTTTTTTATTTAAGGGATATTTGAGTTTAGATGGCCTCTGGGAAAGGTCATGCCAGGTTCTCCTTCCTGTGCTAGCCAATAGTATATTATTTCACAACTTCTGTAAAAAGTACCCTGAGAAATGATCCCAGCAAACTCAGTCTGGCTCACCGGAAGGGCAGCAGGAGGCAGTAGCGGATTAGGATGCCAGTGACCCACACAGCAGCCAGTTTCCAGCTGACATGGTGCAGGCTGGCATTGGTTCTGCTCAGGAGATTCCAGGATGGCAGCTCCTCGGAGGAGAACCGCTGAGTGACTTCATCTTCTGCAACGGCCTCACAGCCCTTCTTGGAGAAGTACATGGCATCAGCAAGGCTGAAACACCCTTGGCACTGGCCTGCAACCTCCTCTTCCATGGGAGTCTCATCTCTCTGGATAATCCCTGCATGAGGAAATGAGCCTTCCTTCCACACAGTGAAATGGACAATATGGATTCCAAAGAGAGTAAAATACATGTGCTGTTTAGAAATGGCTCTCCTCCTACTCAAGCACCACAAAGGCGTTGCTGTGCCTCATTTATGTACTGACAATTCATTCCACAAGTTACTTCTCTAATTCTATGCCATATAACACCCCTAAATGGCTGAGGAAAGAGAAAAGGGTTCAGATAAAGCTGCAAATAAAACCTTGAGCACAACATCTACTTCCCTGTCATTTACCAAACAACATATGCACTCGCATCTAGAAATGTCACCAATACACTGCCAAGATGGCAGATCCCTCCTCTGCCCTGACTGAAATTCAGGCCATGTTTGTATGATTGTTGTTCTTGCTGATGATGATTGGTTTTTATTTTTTCCCAGCTGTAATAAATACCTTCCTTTGGTTTTTTTTTTTTCTTGGAACCTTCTATCTTTCCCCATCCCTTCTTCTTTAAGAGTCACTCCACTACCAAGAAACTTGAAAGTGCCTTGATTTCCCCCCCAGACAGACATAGCATTATGCAGACACATTGTGCAGGATAAATGGCAACATATTCTTGCTCTGCTGTTTGTAAAATCTCATCCCACAGGACAGCCACACAGCAAGTCTCAGATGTCTGCTGAGATCACTCTGAGACCAAATTCTTATCTGGCTGTTTACAGTGACTAGAATTCTCTTGATTCATAACAGCTACTGCTTGGCTTTTTTGTTTGCCCCCCACCTTTTTTTTCTTTTGGGGGAGGGGGGTGTATTGTGAAAGGAATGAGAGACTTGTCTTCACAAACTGTGGCTCTTACCAGTAGATAAAACTAGCACTGAGAGATAAAAGAAACAATTTTCCTCACAAAATGGGGGCTTGGTCCGGGATATTTCCACGGTTTGGGGTTGGGGGGAAGCAAGCAGAGCCGAAGGGGCACCTCACCCAGTTTTGGTGATCAGCTCCCCTTGGTGGCGGCCAGCACTGGGTGATTGATTGGGGTCCCAAGACTGTCCAGGAGATAAATGAGTGACAGACCAGGGGGTCCATGAAGAGTCCACAGGGAAGGACCATTGAAAAATCTCACTGGTGAGTAATATAGGATCTTTGGGAAGTAAACCTGGGAAGGCACCCATGGAGGGCTGCAAAGGTAAAGCCGGGAAGGGGCCCCGGCAAAAGGGATGATGATCCCAAAATGTCTCCAAAGAATCCCTTGGAAGAATGATGAGTGGGTTTCCACATTCTTCCAGAGTTAAGGGGAAAGTCGAGAAGGGGCCTCAACAATCTACACCCGGGGGGGCAATAAAGGGAAAGTCGAGAAGGGGTCTCGACAATCCACACCCAGTGGGGGCAGTAAGGGGAGGGTGGGGAGATGCGGTTGAGGCGAGGCACAGTAAGACCGGGCACAGAGGTGCAGGACCGAGAGCTTGGGCTGGGGGCCTGTGGGACAGCCAGGGCTCAGCACTGGGCAGTGCTTTACCCCAACACCCCTGGGTAGGGGGGCACTGGATGCCCTGGCCCCGTGAGGCTGCAGGACACCCCGGTCACCTGTGCTGCTGCCGGCTGTGCCCACCAGGAGCATCGGTGGTGGGGGAGCTGCATTTGGACATCGCGACAGCACAGAGAGGAGCTCTGTTTGATAAAGAGAGTGAGCACAAGGAGGAAGGACTATCCGGGAAATGCAAATTGTGCCTAGAAAGATTAGGATCTTCTTTTAAGGATTTTTTGTTCGCTAGGAAAACAAATGGTTTTGAGCTGTAGAAAGATTGTCAAAAAGATCTTTGATCTTTGAAGGAGTTGTGAAAATTGTGATTTCTTCTGTAGGCTTAGAAGTTTGAGTGAATCTTTCTCCGAGGGAATTATAAAAATTATGGTAAATAAATCTAGAAATTTAATTCCTTTGTCTAAATGGGGTTTTGATTAGACCCCAAAGGCTCCTGTTTAGAGGGGACTCAAACTCCCCCCATGCTTTTTGTGTGTTTTATTGTGAAAAGCCAGAGTTAGCAGGTTTCGTTCCTGAAGCCAATTATGCAACTCCTGTCTTGTGGGGAACCCCCTCACCAGTCTGTAGTTTGTTTTGGTAGACTCTAATCCTGAGATCAATTCTGCTGCTGCCTTGTAGAGATAGTGCTGTCCCTATGTAGGCCTAGGTATTTATCATACAACTTCCTCTGTGGGGGCAATAAGAAAATTTTAGGAGAAAATATTTTGTTATCCCTGGTTAGTCTACCCCTAGGGTAGACTTGATGCAAAAACTGTGATAGGGAGCATTTGGTTTACTAAAAGCAAGATAAAAGTTCAATATTTGGAACACATTTTTGACTGGAAGGTACAGTGTATTGATCCAGAAAGAATACAGGGAATTTTACAAGTACCATTACTCCAGACAAAAATAAAAAAAAAAAAAAAAAAAAAAGCTATGGCTGGTTTTGGGTTTGGTAAGGTACTGCAGAGCACAAATTGAGGATTTTTTTCTGTTTGGGCCAAACCTTATATTACATTTTAACCCAGGACAGTCCTAATGTTCTAGGATGGACACCAGAAGGAAAGCAAAGCTTTAGAAAATTAAAAGACAAATTAGTTAATGCTCCAGTCTTGGCTCTTCCAGACTTAAATGGGGAAATTAAGTTATATGTGGATGTTAAATAGAGCAGCACTAAAAGAGTACATGAGCGTGGGGGAACACAATGGCCTGTAGCTTATTTTTCTAAGCTGCTAGACCCGGTGGCCAGAGTGGCCTTCCACGGCTGTGGAAGTAACTGAAGTTTGAAAATTGACATTGGAAGATATCTGATTGTTAAAGTTCCATATCAAGTTAAAGCTTTGTTAACTGAAAAAGCCTCTAGATGGATTACCAGACTCGTTATTACAGTATGATTTTTGTTTAATGGAACAGGAGGATTTGGAATTGCAAAGTGGGGAAGGGTTAACCCAGCCTCCTGTTTGAACAGTCCTGGAGATGGGGGCTGGTGGGAAGCCTTGGACTGGATTCAAGCAATACATCTCCACACTCGGGCTAGGGAAGGTGTGTGGGACACTTCTTGGGCTGTGGGAGAAGGTGTGTTTATTGATGAGTCTTCAAAGGTGATAGAAGGGAGGCGATTTAGAGAATTCCATGTCCTTTAATAAAAAAAGAATTGAAAGAAGGGGGGAAGGTTGCCACCCACATGGTCAGCTCAGACAGCCGAGCTGTGAGCACTTGTGAGAGCCTGTAAATTATACTGGGACAAGATAGTGAATGTTTTCACTGATTATAAATATGCATATGGGTGATATATACATTTGGGAAACTATGAGAAGAAAGACTTTATTACCCTGCAAGAAAAGAAAAATAGCTCAGAAGAACCCAGTTACTCGCTTATTGGAAGTGGTGGATTTAGCAAGAGAAATAAAAATAAGAGCTGTTAAGGAACATCAGGCAAGGTACTCAAAGGAAACAATAAGTAATCAACCAGTCAATGGAAATGTTCTGAAAGCAGCACTTTTGCCGGAGGTGTCTGGGATCCGCCCTTGACTCCTTGGGACTGCATTGTCAAAGGGAGCAGGGAAGTGGTGGTGCTGGTGCTGTCTTTTCCACCAGAGGAGTTGGAGATAATTAAAGGTGGTAGGGCAAAGGAAAAAGGAGGAAATTGATTAACGAAGGAGAGTAAACAGTGGATGCCAGGAACTTGGAGCCTGCAAATGTTAAAACAACTCAATGAAGGGAGTTATTTTGCCTCTCTAGGATTGGCAAAGACCTTCTTAAAGATGTACTGCCTTGGGTCTTTTTGTTTTAGAAAAGCGAACTATTGAGGAGTGCCTGGCTAAAGTCAATAGCCAGACTAAAGAGGAATTTGCAAAGCAGGAAAAAACCTTGAGCTATACTCCTTTCCAAGAATGTTGGGTGTATTTTGCTGAGGTGCCCTGGGAAAAAAGGGCTAAGATTCCCTCTGGTAGTGATATGCTGGCTGTTGGAGGCCATAGGAGTTTCTAGTGACTTCAGCACCTATTTAACCAGTTAACAAATAGAGTTGTAAGAGCAGTGAACTTCGACAGGAGAATTCATTTTACAGGGGGATCCTTCAAGAGATTATGGCTGCTTTAAAAATTCAGTAGGACATCCATATGCCGTAACACCCTGAGAATTCAATTCAAGTAAAAAGGATGAATAGAGAAATAAAGGGACACCCTCGAAAACCAGTGAGAGAAACTAAGATAGCATGACTTTTGCCACTAGTTTTGGCAAGAATAAGAGCCAAACCCAAAAAGAATATTATTTCATCTCTATTTAAATTGTTGTTTAGAATTCCTTACCCTTGTAATTCTCAGCCTAGTGGGGACGGGGGCTTGGAAATAATTAATGTGTATTTAAACCAGTCTGTGGCCAGGATGCTGTGTCTTGTGAAATCTCTTTAGCAGGAAGCCCAGTTAGCACAGATGCTGCCTTTGAACTTGGCTGTTCACAACATCCAGCCTGGAGATTGGAGTGAAAAGAAGCACACTTTCCAAGTGTTACTGGGCACAGCTGAACACGGGTGGACCCATCACACTCGGGTCAAGGTCTCTGAGGTCCCGGAGATTTGGACATCTCAGCTGGAGGAGAAGGACAGGAGGCTGTGACTGACCCTCTGCAGGAGTGGACTGGAGCAGCAGGCAGTGCATGGACATCGGGGAAGCCCTGTGTGCTACCCCAGACTGCTGAAATGGTCTGTATGGACATCTCTCCTCTCGGATCTCCAGTCATTGGGGGCTAATCCTCGCTGTCACTGTATTCTTTATGTTAAGCTGTTTCTGTGCCTGCACTCGCCACAGGTAGTGGGGAAGATAATGTGAAAATTAGATTACACCATCAGAATGTTTTTATTAATAGGCTTACCTTTATATTGTCAATTAAGTTTAAGGCAAAAGTGAGAAAATAATTTTTTTGTTTTAGGAGAAAAAGTAGCAAAGACCTTTAACTTTAGCAAGGGGTCTGCAAGGGGCCACAAAGATCTGAAGACCGGCCAAGAAGATCTAAAGATCTGGCCAGCCCAGTCAAACCTAAATAGTGAGTCAGCAGCCTGAGTGAAGTCCATAATAAAATAGGATTTTGGGGCAAAGAGAGAACTCCATAGTGACTTCATTCTTCTGAAAGAGGCATTTATTGTCTAAATAGAACAAAAGGTATATACATGGAAAAAAGTGTTTGACACTAGACCTTGTCTTTAGGTTAGTCTATTAGCAAAAGGGGGACGGTGTAGAAAATTAAATTACTAATTAAATTAATATAATTATTAAATTACATTACTATAATTATTAAATTATAAACTGCTGTTTATAAATAGATGACAAAGGAAAAGTGATGAGACAAATAAAACAAAAGGAATAAGAAAGTTAGCTCATGTATTGGTCCAAACGTGGAAAGAATAGGAATGGGACATGTTTTTGTAGTTACCTGGTAGACTATGGGTTAAATGAATGCTTTTTTGTGCCTGAAAATTATTCGCTCACAAATCAAGCAGCCTATGTGACTAAAAATGGCACTACAATTAAAAAGATTACTAAAAGAACTTAACCCACTCCCTTTGGTCAAAGAAGAAAGGAAAAATAGTTGGGGAAAATAAATACTTGGATTTTATCCTCATGCTTAGAGAAGAGTGCAAATTGTAAGTGCGATCCATGGGATGCTGTAACTCTTTCACTTGAGAAACACTGTAATTTTTGCATGCTAGGAGTTACAAGAAGCAAAAGATAACCATGCAGAGCCATGTACTTTGTCAAGCACAAAGAACACTCATTCCTCCCAATCCTGTAAAGAGAGAGTTGATGGAACCAGAAAGCACAAAACGCTTATGAAAATAGGGACTCTTCCCAAATGTTTATCAGCAATGTCTTTATACCCACACTAGCCTCTAATTCCTTTTATTCACAAAACTCAATCATTCAGAGATTATCTTTTTTATAACATGCTTTTGTAACTTCAACAGATATTTGCCCGTCAAACTCCTTTCTAAGTAAGATTCTTAAATAACTGCTTTTTTACAAGGTAAGTAATGCTGTGTCCCCTTCATCCAGAGATCTTACCTGTGGAGATTAAATTTTCAGGTGCCATCGCCTTCTGCTTTTTTACTCCCTCCTCAATCTGCAGGGTGGCCCACTGTTCCCAAAACAAGAAAAGCAGATGTTGCTGGTTTTCATTTCATCATTTCCAGACCTTCTGTAATTACCTCAGGCGGATTGTCTGAGCCTCTTTTACCCCTGCCAGGTCTAAGATAGTAATTTTTCAAATTCATCATGAAGGCTGCCCTGCATGCCTCCCGTTTCAGTTGTTACACAGACTAGCGTTTGTCATTTCCAGGAAAAATTGTTTAGCTCAAACTTCTTTTTGGGATACAGGTGGTTGTTTTTTTCTGGGGGTCCAACAAATTTCTGAACTCCCTATGAGATTCAATGTGTCAAAAACTCCCTCTTCTCCTGTTAGGTTCAGGCAACAGGATTATACAAAATAATATCATTGACATTAGAGACATGCCAGAAAAATAGATCTAAGAAATGGATTTTAAAGAATAAATGAGATTACCTCATTTTGAAGGCATTCAAGCTATCTCTGTTGACAGAAAACAGAGCTGGAAACATTTTATATCAGTAGTATTTCAGAAGGTAGCAGCTTTGGTGACCAGACTTCACCCCTCCCTGTATTAATTTTTCTGAGCTAAACCAAGTTTCTCCTCCTTGTGTAGTGCATCATAAAATTCTCCATTAGCAAAATCACATATAATAATATGCCTAATTTTTGAAGTTTTCCTAGTGTTTAATGTTTTCACCATACATAGACGGACATATAAATAGTAACTCTCATAAGTACTTAATCTGCCTGTATTTAAGAAAAGGTACCTGCCCTAACAAAGGGCACAGGATGCTTGAGTGTAGGCTCTGCTCATTATTAAAGACTCAGTGACCCATTTGATTTATGTCTTCACCTGCTATTAAGGGTTCCCATCTACAACAGATAAGGATAATCCACCTGCTTCATACAAACTCTTGCTAAACACTGTATTTCCTCCCGTTGATGTATGCAGCCACACAAGTCACCACAAAACTGATCTCAAATAGCCTTCACTACATTACAACATGTCTCATTTGCAAGCACCACCAGCTTTTTTGCTACCCTTAAGTTTTTCATGCTCTCTACCAGCTCTTCCTGTAGCTATTAAAGGCAGTAACAAAATGGACACTTTGCCATGACATAATTGGGATATTTTAGTTATCCTTAGCTGACCTTTTTTTTTTTACCAGCCATCATTAAAAAAAAAAGAAAAAAGAAGAAAGTGAAAGCAGAATAGGGTTTGATGTGGTATTTTAAACTCCTTATAAACCATCTTTGATAACACCATAAAGCAAACACACCCTCCCCCCCAAAAAAAATAAAATTAAAAAACCCACACCACAGACCATCATCTTGCCTATACTTCCCAATTATTCTCCTGAAAAGATCAACAGGTACATCATCTCTCTCAATCTTTTGCAACACATGGAGAGTCATTCAGGATGGTGGAGCCAGGGGATGTCATAAAAACAGCAGCCCACACACTGAGAAATTAAAGAACATACAGAACAGCAATGTTGCAAAAGAGAGTAAAGGTAGATGTGGCAAATTTAACCTTTTTACAAAATACTGCTGGTCCTCATCCCTTCCCCAACATCCTTTAGGATAGTTGCATGGGACAAGGGAGGAAAAAATATAAAAATCACTGAGACTGACAAATAAAGCCTTCTGCCCTAATATCTGCTTTCCTGTCTCCTGTCTACCACCCTTATCTTGCCCATCATTGTCCTCCTACATAAAAAAGCACCTGTCAGCTGGCTGGCATGCTAGAAATGAGCTTGCTCGTACTGTCCTGAAGGATTTGGAATACCTCCAGGAGGCTGGCTTTTGATTCCCAGATAGAAAAAGGGCGATAATCACGGACCAAGTTGACTCCTAAAACACACGTTAACCAATCTAAATGAGTGAGACAAGTCAAAACAAAAAAAAACATTATAAAGCTTACTAGTAAACTATAAAATCTTGCCTCCTAGAACAGAGAAAGAGTGAGGCAAGAGTGGCAGACTTTAACTAAATAATCAAGGCTTCAAAGGCAGTGGTCAAGGAAGATGAGGAAGAGCTTTCAAAGGCTGAACAATTGCACAGGGGTTGTTAGCTTGGAAAAGAGCTGGTTGAGATGTGTTAAGATAGATATCTACAAGGTCAGGACTGGCACAGAGCAGGTGCTTAAGGAACAGTTATCAATTTTCTCTTCTACTACAAGAACTGAGGTTTACCATGGGAAAGCTTTGGGCAGTGTGTGTGAGTAAGGAAAAAGGCAATATATTTCCACAAACCATTGCAGGGCATTAAATTCTCCTAACTCATGGCTTGGCTTAGGAGGCTGAAGCACGAGCAGTGAGGAGGGAATTTACAGCTGTACAGTCACCCAGGTCTTAGGCTTTCAGTCAAGCCATTGGATTGACACCTGTCAAAGCCATCTGACTGGGTCAAACTCCGAACTAATTAACTCTGGAGTGGCTACTGTGTTGTTCTGCATTTGGTAGCATCTGTGTGTATAATTTGTTTTCAAAAATGAAATAAGGCTTTGTGATCGCCTTTGTATTGCACAGTATTGAGACAGAGCTGTCACGCTGGTCTTTGTTGCAAAACAGTAATGAAAGGATGTTTCAAATACCTTACAAAAAAAACACAGATGTTGCAACTAGCACAGAATTTAAGTATTAAATGTAGCAACTTCATTCCTACGTTTGCTGATTGAATGAGAACTCAGGTGGTACTCTTTCCTCACTCCTATTTCTGAAGTGATGAGGACACAGGGAGTACAAACACCCAATAGTTGATCCCAGCTGGAATGCTGAGGCTTAACTCCAACAGTCCATTTGTCTGAGCTTCCTGTAATTACATTCTAAACAAAATTTGGGTGCCCAATACTTCATTATATTAATTAAAGTCTTCACAGCACATGACATGAAATACAATGTGGAATGTTCTTTTCCTGAAATCTAATTTCTTGCAGAATTTTTCCTCCCTTTTCCCTTTCAAGTACAGCTCAGTACTCCGTTTTTCCATACTATGTAACAATCCAGTTTTACCTCTCTTCCCATATTTTACTACCTCTTCTCCCATATTCCTACAAAAGGTTTTTCTAATCACTCATCACATGAGCTTTTCTCAATCTTTTCCTCATGTGTGACAAAGGCTTTAGGGCAATTCCTCTATGTAAGGACTTCCACTACAATGGCAAAGAGAAGATTGGTAGGTTTTCTGCACAAACTAAAATCACCATCTAAGATCAAGCACTTGTGACCTCTTCATCCAACAGTTCTTCCTCCCTGGCCTCATCTACCCTTGCCCATCACAAACATGAACCCAGATCAAATGGTATCTCAGAGGATGTGACTGCTCACCCTCAGGCTGTGAAACGGACTCATAAATCTCCTGGCTGCTCTGTGACAGCTGATGAAATGGGTTGAGAAAGGTTTGAGTGGGATCAAAGCACAGGTATACTTTGTTTGGGTTTTGAAGGAAAGGCCAGCTAAGGATAGCCATGTATTTAAAAGCACTGCAGTGCAATTTTTCACCAGCTGAAGTGTCTGCAATATCTGCCATACTCCAGTAGGAGTTTACAGTATATGAGATACCTCTGTGTACAAATGAGCTCTCAATTCAAAAACTACTACAATTTTTAGCTGGCTGGTTTCTTCTTCTCAAGAAGCAACAATGTCCCAGTTTCATAAAGAAGTTCAGATCTCATAAAACTCCAGAATATTTATTGGCAAATGGAGCTGCAGCTGTTTTACAGGTTTCTTTGACTCTCCACAGGGCTGTGAGAGCATGGTACAGATTTAATTCTAAAAAATTGCATCTTCTTTTGCAACATTGGAATAACATCTTTAGCACATGCTACTTTTCTTTTGCTTTGCTACTATTCTCATCTCCAACAAACCCCAGGAAGGACAAAGTTCAGAGAAAAGACAGTTACAAATAAAAGTTTACAAGCAGGTGTAAAAGAATAACCCTAACAAAACCCAAACCACATTCACCTTTATCATTTCCAGAAATACTTGAAGGATAAATTAAGGATGATGATGATAATAATAATAATAATGGACTAGCAGATATGCAATTGAGAAATTACTCTATTGGAAGTCATTTGCTATTATATTATTCATATGTCCTCAAAAAAAAAACCTCCAAAAAACCAAGCAGAAAAAGACCCTGCAAACAAAAACAGTCACTCCAAATTTTCAAACCTGGAATTTTACTTTTATAAAATGACTTATTTTCTTTCTAAAATAACAAGTATCTAGATTCCTTGACAGAAAAGCAACAGAGGGTAAAAAATATTTCCATACATGATTACATCTTTCCCATTTGTTCCAATCACCATTCACATTGCTAAAACACCTCAGTGAAGTCAAGAAATCAAAGTGACTTATCATATGCCACCACTACTCGTTGCTTAGTAATAGATCTGAAAACTTGAGTTTTATTCTAAAACACCCTTTTTGCTCCCAACAAATTCAGAAAAGTCTAAAGATACACTTTCTTTCAAAGCACAACTTTATTTTATTTTATTTTTTTTACTTTGAAGTCCTTGATTTCAGTCTCCACTCTTCTATTTTTCTCAAGTTGCCAAACTTGGAGGAAAATAAAACATGCTTTCCCTCTGCCCAGCTATAAGAACAAATACAAAGAAACTCCTCGGGTGAGAAGTTTTCTATTAATTTTGTTGCTCTACATAACAGACTAAATCAAATGCAACCCAATGGAGAGATGAGTCATAGTGCTCAAGGCTGGATTTTTGCTGAAGCATCACCCAGTTTTTTGGCACTTCCTAGTGCAGTGAAATTCCTGCAATATAGCCAGTAGTGTGCTAATACATGACTAAGCATCTTCAGCAATTCCAGCTCAGCTCTCTGGGAAGACATCCTGTTTCACCATTCCAGAGGACAACAGGAACCACGGATGGTCTCTGTGCATTATCCCATCAGCAATATCTCAGGAACACAACGCCACAGCTAGAAATCAGTCAACATCTCTCCAGGTTTTCAGTGTCGGGTTGCTCATATCTCAAAAAAGCCTACTTTAAAGCTGACTTATCCCAAGCTGCAATTTTAGCCATATTCTGGTGACAAAGCCCCAGGACTCCAAAAATAAGCTCAGCAATTCCATGCTTAAGCTTTAACCCAACATTTTCGAGTGCTATCCTTTCTTCCAAAGAGCCTAGTGGGCCACAGCACAAGCAAAAGGGATCTAACAACCCCTTCTATCCTTTCTCCATCCCATTTCCCACTAAGACAGCTCTTAGTTACTCTTGTGGCACAAAGAGAAGCATTTTTCAATACTTCAAAGAAAACGGTTGGAAATAATTGTAAGATTAAAACAGAAGAAACTCCTTTTTTTGCCCACACAACAATTAGCAAACAAAAGAAAAAAATCAAGCCAACTGTAACAGCAGCACAAGGAGCTGTGCTGTTCTGTTAGCTGCTGTGGCAACAGCAGGGAACTAGACACAAAAGGCTACAGCTGATCATGTAACAATTAACTTATTTATTTTTCAATACATCGATCCTCCACATTGTGAGCACAGAATTATCATGCTCAAGACCCATTAGGAAAACTGTGGGGAGAAAAATACTTTATTTGCTTTACAAAAGAGAAGTGTCTTCCTACATAAAATGTACACTGAGTGGGTCAAATGTCTCTTGAAGTTGGGAAATGCACAGGGGAAAAAAAATACAGAAATAATTTTGATGTCCACCAACTGCAGTAGCAAAGCTGTCCAAAGGCAGATTTGATATGAGAGTAGCTCTTAATTAGGGTATCAATAAGAATTTAATTATCATAACACTGGCTGATTAAAAAATGTTTCAAATATAAATATTATATACAGCCACTGCAGGCAGTATCTGAAAAAAAATAAGTAACCCCTAACAAACAACCTCCCCCAAACCCAGAAACAAAACCTACCCAAACAACAAAAAACAAAAGAGAACAAAAGAAGAATAAAAGACAATTGGCAAGGTAAGGTGGTCATGATATTAACTGTATCACACAGTTACAGACACGTTCTACTGTGAAACAGCTTAATTACTCCAACAGCTTAATAATAACAGGAACAATAATAGTAGCATATTTTCTACCACAAGTAGAAAGTATATTCACAGAAAGCAGGTTTATGCCAGAAGCACAAAGTTAATCTACTGGAAAATGGAAATGCCTCACTGTTGAATATGATGAATTCACAGCACCTACTTCTGGCTAATAGTGGATATCAACAGTCAAACTTGAAAAACTAAACAGGAGCTAATAGAAGAGCCCTGGAAACCTTTTACTGATAGAGCCAGAAGGAGGATCTGAGCCATGATCTGTTTATTTCTAGAAAAATCCTACTTTTAGAAGGTTCCTGGTAAAAATGCCTTTAATAATTCCTTTAGTAGATTCCTTTAAGTTCTGTACAGGAGAACTTGTAACTTCTGGATCCCCCAGAATTATAACTGGCTGAAGCAAACACACAGAAGCAGTGTTCTTACCTGTAATATTAATCCCATGCAATTAAAACAATCCAAATAAAACCATTGAAACTTATATACAACTAAAATATACATTTTTATTACTCACCAACTCCCATAAACTAATAGATCTTTTTCTTTATACTTGATTTTTCATGAATATTCTACTTGCATGAAGCATTCTAACCAGCATGAACTAGAAGAAAATATCAAGGAATCTCTAACCCCCAAAAAGCCCAAAACAGTAGCAGATTATAAACCAGCACCTAACTAGATATTATTAAAGACACCCCTCAAAAGATTATCACATAGAGTAAAGCTGTAAACAACACATCCAAGTTAATGGATTTTTTTCTGCTGACCTATGGCATTTCTATCAAAAGTACAGATTTTTATTTTTGTATTAAACATATTCTGTAGCAAACTCATACCTCTTGAACCCACTTCTCAACTTACCTCTAAGATTTTAATTACCATTTTCACATAGAAATGAGAAATCCCCAGTGACACTCGAAACATCGAAGGCAACAAAATTAATGCCACAAACAAAATCATCCAGACAGACAAAATCTTGCCTTCTGCAAGGCCATGGACTTCTCTATTTTCTTCCATGTTTACTCCTCCAAAATGCCAACCAGCTGCCTTTCTGAGAATATGTGTTCATCTGTAGAGGAGAATCTAGCAACCTTCAAGAGGCAGAGGCAAATAAAAATTACACATTCTAAGAGCCAAAGCTGTCTCTAGGAGAAGGCTGTTGCTCACTGAAGACTGATACTACTGATACTCTCAATGATAAGGTAATTTCTATCCTTTGTCCCGCCTTAACTCCACCCACTTCCTTGCAATTGATAAGCGTTTGCTCACCAGGGAGAAGAAAGAAAAAACATGATAAGTAATAATATATGTTAGATAATTAGATGCTGCCAATAAGGAACCTTGTCAATGTGACAACCAGTTTTCACAAGGTGTCCTGCCAATAAACTACAATACAGAACTAGGTGGGTGTATTTTTCATACTGCCTAAAATCTTCTTTTCTAAGTCTCATTAATACACTTGAAGCATTTATCCAACTGATATTTGCACAAATTTTTAACTTATTCATTCAGATTTTCTATTTCACAGTGAGATAACTGCCTTGTTTTGGTATTTGAACAAATGAATGAAACTGAAGTTTGAGGTGCAAGTCAGGCTTTTTCTATTTTATTTTATTTTTTAATAACACATGTGAAATGAAGGTGCAAGTTTCAGCAGGCAAGGATTGACAAGGCAATAAACCTGCTCCCTCCACTCTAGCTCCATCCGAAATTAGATAAAAAGCCTGTATTACAGGGTTACAAAATACACTGTCATGAAGTAACAAGCCATCTATCTTTGCACCTATTCAGTTACAGAATTGAAATGCATTAAATAATCCTGGTTCTCCTTCTAGCCAATTAAATTTCAATAATTTAATCCAATATTTCGTAGAAAAGACCCATCTCAGCCCCTTACAGCCATGCCTTTTGTTGGTGTGCATAACAGGAGATACAAAGGTAAGTAATTCCAGAACCCCAGGGGAGCCCACCAGCTGCTTGTTTACAACCTTCCAAAGAACAAATGAACCAGCCTTGGTGGAATGAGCATTTAGGGCACAACTTCCAAGACAGTGACATGCCAGTCCACAGAAGATCTTCCCTTTGCCAATACTTACATTGGTATGTTTGTTTGAAGCCAGAATTGTTTAGAATAACCCCGTCTCCAACTATCATTGCTTGATTTGTGTTGAGGAGCAGTTGGATTCCTTAGAAATGGAAGCAGCCCCAAAGATCCTCTGTAAAATGTGCACCCAGCACTTCCAGACAGTAAGAGAAGCACAGATGCCAGAGGGGACAGCACCACTAATTTACACCACGCGGCCAGGCACCAGCATGCAGACTCCTGACATTCACAAGCCCACGTGAATACATGGCACGCTTCTTGTGCCATATAGTGAGTCCAGTAGCTTCTGTACCTTCAGATTTGCTGCTGCACGACATCCCTCAGGTCTTTCAAATTACAATGCAATGTTTTCTAGCAATATAGCTAGAAAACTCTTTTGCATCTTTTCATTACTCTCGTCATCCTCCTGCTGCCAGGTACACCATTAACCACTATTTCTCACCTGCCCCACTAAAAGGCTTCTGTAGGAAAAATGGTCCGTTGTAAAACAACTTTGCTCACCCATCTCTCTTCAGCTACCATTCCTTATTCTCATTTCTGGTATCTTCCTCAAGTGGCTTGCCCAGCTTACACACATTTCCTAGCATAGCCTTTGGTGGAGAGCTGGAGGAGAGGATGTTGATCCACCCTGCAGCACCTGAGAATAGCTGCCATCAGCCTCGGCACAGGGGAGTGGTATGCACCTCGTCTCAGTGGTAAAAACCTTGTGGGCGGGAGGGTGGAGGTAATTTCTGGCACCCAATTTGAGGCAGGAAAGGTGGGAAAAATGCAGTATTGCAAGGAACAGGAAGATGTGGAGGTTCAGTAGTGGGATACCACTGCAGTAAATTTATGCACACACAAGACAGATCATTTCTTAAAAGCATAAAAGGAAAAGACAAACTTCCCTAGACTGGGTGGGAGGAAGAAGATGTTTCCTCTCCTGGTTGAGGGAGAGTTGTTTTATATGCTGTGAAATCACATAAAGAAAGAACTGAAGAGTTGCTTGTAGCATCTCTATTGAGATGATCAAACTATCTTGCCCAAAGATACTACGAGATCCACATGCCCAAGGCTCTCCTTACATTTATTCTTTGCTTTATCCACTGTGTGTCTCTCAAAATAATGGAAAACATTTTGATGTTCTTACTATTCTGTTATCATTGATGTCACATGGTTTGGAGAGAAAAAACAAACAACTGCACCTAAACCACCCAAACTGGGAATGACACCAAAATCAAGGAGATTGAGCAAGTCTACCTATTAACAGTATGGAATAAAAATTTAATTCAATGGAAAATTGTCCCAAAACTCACTAAGGAATGAACCTGCATACAGGAACTTGTCCAATTATGACCAAGGAGTTCAATCTTATTAAATTTCTGCCAAAAATGGCTGCCAAAACTTCTAAAGCATCTTTCTGCTCTTGAGATCATGAGTACAAAAACAACTGAGACATGGTGCTCTAAGCACTGTACATCTTAACTCCAAAGCACTTGAGACTCCTATAGAAGTGGATATTTGAATTTTATCTCTGCCCTAAATGAAGGTAATGAACTTGCTTGTGATGTTAAGAAGAAAGAAAATTCTTTATTTCTCCAGGCAATTCATAACACAGCTTCCTATTTTTTGGTCAGAAATTTGGCATGGCTTTTTTGTTTTTTATTATTATTATTATTTCAAAAGAGCCATGAAATGGCATGTTTGTCAAATTCCAATGTGAATAGATATGCATCCAATTTTAAGCTGAATAACTACAGTTTCTGATGTAGCTACATACATTTTCTCAGCACAATAATTTCTTTCAGAATTAGTTCTGCCATACACTGACTAAACAGAGCTTCTGCATGTCATTCTTCTGCCCTTTTTGTCCCTCTTACCAACAGCCAGCCTGGTGCAATCACATCTGTTTTGAAGCAGTGAGAGAGACTTTATCCAGAAGTGAGAAGGTATTGCAAATAATTCAAAGAAACAAGCAGCAACAGAATGTAGCACTCATTTGTAAGGTCCAGCAAATAATAGCTGATGAATTTATACCAAATAACCACAAGCACTTTCTTACGTTGAAATACCCAGGAAAAGCCTGAAAATGTCAGGAAAAGCCACCAGACAATGTGCAAAACTCTCTCTCCATTTGGAAGAATGGAATCCAACTTCGAAGAAAGCAATGATGGTGAATCAAAGTGATGAGGAATAAAAGAGCAAAGCTCCCTTTAATTTAATGAATCTCAAATTGACCCACGAGCATAAGAAATTCACTTGAAACAATTCCTGGACTCCTAGGGAAATGAAAAGGAGATGGAATGGGCATCAGCTACCTGCTCTTTGTTCTAGATCCCTTGAGGTTATTCTACTAATTTCATATTGCAAAACATTGCCTATTGCCTAATTGCTAATTGTTGGAGGGAACCAGAATTATGACCCATTAATTTTTTCAGTGCAAGAAGAAGCAAACCTGACAGCACTGACCTTTCTGTAGTGTTTCACATGGAAAGGTTAAATCAGGTATGTACAGTCCTTTCCTGCACAGCAGTGGTTATACAGCAGTCATCTTTTAAGCAGGTTCATATACCCTGGGAACAGATAAAAAACTGCAGTGGGATGTGACAGCTTTCAAGAAGTGCCACTATGGTTTTGCCTTCCCCCTGATGCACAGAGGGAGCACAGCCTGGAAATAACCCTTGACATGGTCTTCAAAAAGAAAAACTTCAAACATGAAGTCACAGAAATTTTGGGAACCACTCTTTCCAGGTGTGCTTCCTTCCAGTCCAATATTAACCATTCCAGTACCACTGAGAGGATATCAGAGGAGAGTTTGCAGCCTGCCTTTCTTGTAAGGCCTTTCCTTATTAGATTACCTGAACATCATATGTCCTCAGCAGATACTGCTCCAAAGCAGCACTGACACATCAGCTTCAGCATGTGGTGCTTCAGATGCTGACATAAAACACTCCCTTAGAGTTAACAAGAGGTATTACTACCTGAGGCAAAAGAGAATGACCATGACTGTCAATTTTTACATAATAATTATACAGGACATATAGTTTATCTGTTTGGACTTGCAATGTGATCAAAAGCTGCTTACATCTAGAAGTCCAGAAGTACACCCTAGCCCTGCCATTAAGCACATGGAGGAGTTACTGTTGCTAAAATTATTCTTCTGACTCCAGTTGTAGGGCTCCCTGGTATTTCTCAGTGAGTACAGAGCAGACTGATCTGTATAGACAAACCTTGTAAGTCAATGACACAGAGTCAGACAACCTGGGCTGATTTCCCAGCATCATTTAACATCCCGGGATACCAGGATTGTGTTTTGCAGGATGAGAGAGTCTTCAAACTCACCAGAGCATTCTGCACTCCAGTAATTCTGATGCAGGTATTCAGAATGAAAACTACTAAGAACACCTCTTTTTCAATTAAACTTTAACCAGTTATAACAACAACAACAACAAAAATACTTTTTTAGTTCCACTTACATCTTCTCAATGTTTCAACCTCACATTTATCATTCTCCTCACCTGATTGCTACGCAAGGGTAAAATAATCTCTGTTTTGATATTTATCAAAACCGAGGTTTATGCTTTACTTGTGGAAAATCCTCCAAAAAGGCAGAATTAACTTAGAGGTCACCTATTGTATGGTGAGCAGTATCAGGTGCAATATTTATTTGTAGAAGCTACACTGTCTCTATGCACTGAAGTGCAAATATTTACTCCTCTGCATTCTCACTCTAACTGAGCTGTGTCTGCTGCTCTTTAGGTCTCCAGGGATCTCATCTGCACCACCAAACAAGTGTGTGTTTGTGTCTGACCACAGTAAGATTGTGTTAGTTACATTTTATCTTTGGCCATCAACAGATGAATAATGAAAACACTGAAGAAGTATCTTTAACTACTGTATCACTGATTAGGATGAGTGCAACACATTTAGCTGTGACCACAGAAGCATTATTGTTTCCACACAAGATAAATTCTACAACTACAGAAAGTTATTTAATGCATCCTGTGGTTTACAATAGGCTTGAGTCTTTGTATCTCAAAAGAGGGAAATCCTCTACATGTTCTGATTACATTTTTTTGCCTCAGCAATGTATAAATACCCACGGATGGGTAGGCATTGCATGGCTGTCAATACATATCTCATATATTGTCCATATAAATCTTGTATATGGTTTGTGAATCATTGACACTGAACGCAATAAATTATTTTGCCAATGTCCAACACTTATTGCATTGATTGAATTCATACAGTTTTCTCCCAGCTTTAGCTTAAGTGTGACTGCAAGCACAGCACAGGGTCCTTTAAGGAAATTCCTGAATTGGGTCAGCATTTCATGTCCACTTGCAACATTTTCTCCCAAAACAACTATAGAAACTTGCATATCCATCTGTTCTTGCTGCCCCTACTTCAGCAACGTGGCCCATCATGGGATCGTTTGTTGTAATATGTCCCTTTACATGTGTTGTACTTGTTACCAATTTGTTTAATACCACATGGTCTGCATTGCAAGAAATGCATGCTAGCTCTTTCCCATCAACCTTGCCCATCATTCTGTACCATTCAGAGGCTTGTCATCCCTTTATTCAGAGATCTAGATCATTTATGAGTGTGTTGAGAAATAAAAGTCTTTCCTGGTCCCTCTCTCCACTGTACCAACAGTTAAGAATTGCAACGATTTTCCTTCTAAATACTGGCATCATGGAATACATTTTAAATAATACCTAAAGATTTTTATTTAAATGTAAGTTTGCCAGAAGTAACCGTTCTCCTCCTAAATCTTGGGGCCAAAAAAAAAAAAAAACAAAAAAAAACAAAGCAAGCACTTCACTGAAAATATTAATTTTATATGGAACCTAAAAAAATGCATGGCAATGCCTCTTGAAAGACCACAGGTCCATACATCCTATTTCAAGACTCAGGAAATTAATGCCTAAGGCTAAGAATGTGCTTACCTATAGTCCTGATGAGGGATGAAATCAAACATTTGCTCTCCTGAAGTAAAGGAATAAAACTCCTGTGACCTTTAGACCAGATGTCTGATCACATCTTAGAGAATGTTGTCATTTGTAACTCTCCCTTCCTGAAATTGTGTTCTAGGGCTTTCTTCTAGCTGATAGGCCAGGAACACCTGCTAGAACAGAGAAAAAAGTGTTACTATAAGTATTAAAAAGAAGTAAAATATGACAACTAAAAAAATATAAAACATGCATTCTGCAAACTCAGTCTATATCTGAGGAAAAAGTGGTACAATTTACTGTTGTCAGATAATTGTTTAGCATTATCATTATAATTTCATTACTTCCTTATCACATTTTTTTAGGTTATTAACTCAGAAGATTTTCCCCACAATCTCAAACAGTGCAATGCACCTCCAGACATACTCACAGCTGCAAGTCCTGTTTCGAAAGGCACAGCCTTGTTATGGACAGGAGCTCAGCCAGCGCCATGCCCTTTAATATTGCCAGCTGGCATGACACAATCCTCCCACTCTGGAGATGGGAGCACAGCTCGCTCCACCTACACTCCCAGTGGGATGATGTGGGACAGGCAGCTCGGTTTAAATGCTGATGTTTTGGTGAAAGCATCAAACTAAAGCTCGAAGTGCAGCTCAGTGAGGTGCATCCATCAGCACAGATCCTGCCCTTTGGCCCAGACCTTGCAGGCAGGGGCAGGGGACTGGGAGCAATGGCTGAGAAGGGATAGCTGGATTCATTCTCGGGACAAACCCCTGAGCTGCCCCTAAATCCTGTATTCTTTGTATCCAGTATCAATGGGCATCCTTCTTCCCAAGCTCTGTTAGTCTCCCCTGGGTGAGACCACTTAAGCAAGTCCAGCTCTAAACATTAACAAGGCAATTCTGCCAACAATTTGTCTTCCTAACACCTGGACATCACTCAGAGCCTGCTTGTTAGCTGCTATTTTACAGTCTTAGGCTGCACCACGGGAGGTTTACGTCGAACATTAGGAAGAATTTCTTCACAGAAAGGGTGATTAGACATTGGAATGGGATGCCCGGGGAGGTGGTGGAGCCACTGTCCCTGAGGTGTTTATGGAAAGACTGGACGTGGTTCTCAGTGCCATGGTCTGGTTGACAGTGGTGTTCAGCCACCGGGGCTTGGGCTTGACCTCAGAGGCCTTTTCCGACCGAATTGATTCTGTGTCTGTTTCACGGATTAAATCTCCTTTCTTAGTGATTAGGCTTGAAAGCAGACAAAGATTAAACATCAGAGAACATCCTTTGCTGAGAACATTTTTCCAAATTCCGCCCTTTGCAGCTGAGAAGGGACCCCGGGCCCCGCGGCCGGGCCCCGCTCCCTGAGGGCTGTGGCGGGCCGGGCC